>JAOTRA010000028.1:1134848-1149274 GCA_026260255.1 Pseudolaguvia tuberculata | reverse complement strand
TGTGTGTGTGTGTGTGTGTGTGTGTGTGTGTGTGTGTGTGTGTGTGTGTGTGTGTGTATGGTTGTTCGTCTATGTGTTGCCCTGTGAAGAACTTGCGACCCGTCCAGGGTGTACCTCTGCCTCTCACCCTATGTGAGCTGGGATAGGCTCCAACAGACCCGATGACTCAGAATTAGGAAATAAGTGGGTAATAAGATGAATGAATGAATGAATGAATGAATGATAATAATAAGTATAATAATAATAATAATATAATAATTTGTAAATTTGTGTTAATAATAATAATTATTATTATAATTATTATTATTAACATTAATTTACAAATAGCTGCAATTGCGGGTTTTAAATACAGATGGCGACAAAACTTCCAAGCTTCATCTTTTAAGACATTTTACTATAATTAAGTTTATGGAAATAAACATATATAGAGAGTCTATAAATCATATCTCTCCATCATGTAAATAAATTAAATATTAATTGATTTATTTTATTTTGCTAATGGTTTATGAGCATTTGTAACATTTATCTATATTTGCTTCCCTTTAGGAAGGCAATGTAAAAGATGGCTGTATGGACGAATGGACGGCTATATGCGATGGAGAATCTCGACACCGCACCATGATTGGCCAACACTAATAATCATATAGATCTTTGTTGCTAAATACACAAAACATAGCCGATGGGGTTTATTTTTCTTTTGTCTTTGTTTGTAATGGCATGTTGGTTATTTACTCTCAAACAAAATTTTAAAGAGTGGCCTTGGAAGTAAAATATAGAATGTATTCTAATAAAAATGACAATGTATGATGCTAAAAAAGGACATTTGCAGTTAAATCGTTTTTGTTCATCAAGAGATGACTGTTAATCATATTATTAAATGGAAAAAAATTATTGTTCTTATAATATATGTTATAAGATAATTTTTTTTTAAATCTCCAAATAGACAACACAGTGGCGTAGTTTGCATGTTCTCTCCGCGCTTGCATGGGTTTTCTCCGGGTACTCCGGTTTCCTCCCACCATCCAAAAACATGTACATTCGGTTCATTAGTGATTCTAAATTGCCCTTGTGTGTGTGTGTGTGTGTGTGTGTGCGCGCGCACGCGACCTGTCTTGTGTGTACCCCTACTTCTCGCACTATTTGCACTGGGATAGGCTCTAGCAAACCCCCGTGACCCCGAGTTAGAGAATAAGCGGATAAGAAGATGAATGAATGAGCAAATAGTAACTAGTTGCTCAGCACTAACTGAATAAATCTCCCCCTATATGTTTATTTGAAACTAATCCGTGTTGAAGAAAATAATCACGTATAGAATTTAACTGTAATACTGATGCATATACAGATGTTGGTCTGTAATATTCATTTTTTGCTGATTTTTAAGCGGATAAGTTTTGTTCACACACACCCCCCCCTCCTGCCAGCCCACTTGGTACAGCCCCGATCCTTATATTGAATTCCGCGATGTATGTAGTATCAATAAAAGTTTCTTTCTGAACTGCGCATGCGTGTTAGGTACACAGCGTCTCGTCGGCTTGGATGTTTTAGCGTTAGCACCGGATTTAGCCGCGGCGCCGGAACCGGGTTTCACCGCTGTGGAATACATAAATACATTTATAAATGTTTACCTATTCGATGTTCGACTATTTGGGGCAGTAAATTTACAGCCTTTGCAGCGATGGAACACCGAACTGCTGCTAATTTAGCCAACGGTGAGAGATTGAAGCTAAATTTAACGCGAAATAATTAGCAGCGTTGGCTAAATCCGTGACGCGTTAAAGTCCACGAACTTCAATATTAATTAGTCTTAATTCTATTCTAGGAAATATATGTATATTTGCTTATAAATATATATTTATTTTAAGTTTTATATTTATCTTAATAAATAATATAATACTATACCAAGCACTTGACTAATATAAAATATGTTAGTCGGGTATAAACCTTTTTCTCCAATATACGAATAAATGGTTTAGTGATTAACGTTAGCATCCAAAGCTAAACTACAGTTGTAATGTAAACTAATAATTAGTGGTGTCTGTTGTTAATATGTGCAACCTTTTAATTGTTTGTATATATTTACAGATATAAAATGATATTAATAATTATAGCAGTTAATTTGTTAACGCTGATGATTGCAGAGCAGCTGGTTTGCGGTAGATGATGATGTGGTGTTTATTTTTTGCCACGTCTTCCTTCACATGACCGAGTTTATTACAGGTTCAAGTCTAGACTTTAATCTCGTTCTCACTCCCCCCCCCACTCTCTCTTTCGTTATCATCTTTCTCTCTTTTTCATTATCCTCTTTCTTTCTCTCCCTTTTCATTATCCTCTAAATTTTTTTATCCTTCTCTCCTCCTGTTAATTCTCTCTCTCTCTCTCTCATTATCATTCTCTGTGCTTTCTCATTCCTATTTTCCCTCTCTCCGTTCTCGTTGTCATTCTCTCTCTTTCATTCCCTCTCTCTCGCTTCCCCCCACTCTCCTTAACCAGGTTGAGGAAGGACGTCTCCTGTTCAGAGGAGATCTCCTAACAGATGTGAAGTTAACCACTGCAGCAGTGTTTAATGCCAGAGGATATAGTACACAATGGGAAGGTCTGTTCTATTTTCACTGGTTGATCTTCTAAAATCATGCGTTAAACCACAGAGAATTAAAAGCTACTGTCTGTGCACCCCTGACTATCACACCCTTTTTTTACTGCTGAACATCACTTTACACGTTTACTTCCTAATTTACTGTCGACTGTCATTTAGATTTTGCCAGTCAGCTGAGGCGATTTGTATTTCGAGAACAGTAATAAGGTCAGGCAGTGATGCTCAAGGATTTTGACACTGAGGTATTGTGATTTCTGAATAGGTTTTAGGTCCTGTAGTTCATGTGATTTGGGTGATGCTGTAATTCAGGGGTGGACAGAGACCAAGACCATTTTTTTACTGTGTTACCGTAAAAAGCCACATCATACACATAGGCACACATGAACATCACCCACCCCTTCCACACACACTCCGTTCAACCAAGTCCACAAACAAAAATATAATCATTTACAATAGTAAAAATGCAGCCCTATTGTTTTATGTCTGCCACTGGTTCTGTTTTTAATTACACAATATCACAATCGTTAGACACAGACCGTGTAAATATTGCCAACTGAAGCTTGTCTTGTATCACAACTCTCATCTAATAAGACACAAATACTCACATGCTTGAAGATCACCGTGAAACTGTGATAAAGCAGTGTTAATGTCCGATATTCTGTGTTCAATATTGTGGCGGGGCAGTTAGATGTGAGGGCTAAACTGACACTAATTGTTTACTTAAATGATCTCCGTGTTTACTGGAAACTTTGCTATATTTTCATATCACACCCTGCTGCGTTTGCTGAATATACAGTATTAAACTCAAGCGAAGCGAGTGTGCACATTAGAAAAACACAAACTCTGATATGAACGCAAGAGCTGTATGCGCCTTATGAGCCGCAGGTTGGTCACCCCTGCTGTGATTCCTCCTGGCGGGCCAAAAGTAAAAAAAAAAAAAAAAACACAATGGGAGACGTTCAAAAATATTTGCCTGCCATTGAGCTTGTTGGAATAAGCAAATACGTTGTTCTTTAAACATCTTGTACTAAAGACTTTTTCTCCGTCAGCTGATAGGCCACAAATTCTGTTGTCTGTTTATTTTACTTTATTTTATAACAATTATAACCGGTTATAAAGCTTATTTACTTTGTGGAACTGTTATGTCTAGTGTGGTTTCGCTTGGAGTATGTGTGTCTGTAAACATCTCAAGACATTAAAATTACCTCCAGCCCTCTAGAAGCATCTCAGAACCTGAATTATTGGATTTACAACAATCCAATTCTGCATCATGCATGCTCTCAACTTTATTACAGTTTATCAAACATGACAACAGATTCTTCTTTACTCATTTCCTTCACAGGATCAGTATTTCCTGCTTGTTTCCAGCATCATGGCACTTCAGCTTTTCTCCTGCCCTGTTTCCCCGTGTCATGCTGCCCTCTTTCAGGCAGCTGCTCCTGTTTGGGTCACTGTTGGTGCTTGTGGGTCTGCTGTATCTGCTGTTTTTCACAGGAAAAAGCCAAAACCTCTGGTTCCAAAACAAGCACTACCACAGGTCGGTTTCCTGTAACATATCATCATTTTTAACAAACTCAGTCTTTGCCTTTATCATTCTTAATACGTGGACTGTTTTCATCACTTTCAGGCATCTGTCACGAGTGACTGATACAGAGGCCACTGACACAAGTAACCCCAGTCTCAACTATGGTGTAGTGGTAGACTGTGGGAGCAGCGGCTCACGTGTATTTGTGTACACTTGGCCTCGACACAATGGAAACCCTCACGACTTGCTGGACATTCGGCAAATGAGAGACCAGAACCGCAAACCGGTTGTCATGAAAATCAAACCAGGTCTGTGATCAGACAAAGTGAGGGGGAAAAACAACAGTTAGACATCAACAATCCATCTTTAGATCTTTGTAGCGGTTATTATGATCTTTTGAAAATCTGGGTTGAATTTTATACTTGGCTAATCTTATTGTATAACATCTAATAACAAGAGAACCTAACCCAGTAATACGTTCTGGTATGTTTAAACAGGTATTTCTGAATATGCAACAACACCGGGAAAAGCCAGCGACTACATGTACCCATTGTTAAGCTTTGCTGCTGAACACATCCCAAAAGCTAAGCATCAGGAAACCCCTTTATACATACTGTGCACTGCAGGCATGAGGGTTCTGCCAGAGAGGTATCTACTACCACCTGTTATTGAGAACGATGTTATGACTTAAGTAAAGGTGTTATTAATTCATTGTCTTGCTTTTTAGTCAACAGGAGGCTTTGTTGGAAGATCTGCGTACGGACATTCCTGTGAATTTCAACTTCCTCTTTTCTGATTCGCATGTGGAAGTCATTTCCGGGAAGCAAGAGGGTAAGACAGTTTATTGTTGTGAATTAAGTCAGCTAATTGACTGTGTGGCATTGATATATTTTTTAAATGTCCTTATTTGTAGGTGTTTATGCATGGATTGGGATTAACTTTGTGCTGGGAAGGTTCAACCATGTCGATGATGGTATGTATAATAAATAGTATTCCTTATTGATGCTATTAATCATATGCTTTTTTTAAACACCTGCTGACAATAAGAACATGTCTTTTATCCTAAATAGGAAAGTTAGGTTAGTTTTTATCCGTAAGTCAATTGTCTTTACACGTTATCAGGTTTTGCATGTGTCCTGGAAATCCTGTATATGAAAACTGAGATGATGTCTCGGGTGCAGGTGCTAGAAATGCAACATTCAGTAGTTAAAAGGATCATAGCTGACCATGATCCGCACAGACCATTCATTCATCTTTTGACCCGCTTATTCCTGAATCCGCCAGTCCATTGCTGGGCGACACATAGACAAACAACCATTCACTCCTATGGACAATTTACAATCACCAATCTACCTAATCTGCATGCTTTTGGGCTGTGGGAGGAAACCGGAGCACGCGGAGGAAACATGCAAACTCCGCACAGAAAGTTCCCGGCCCGGGACCTTCTTGTTGTGAGGTGACTGTGCTATCCACTGCGCCACCGTCCGTACAGACCAGTATGATTCAATTCAGTTTACCCGTTAGCGTGTATGTTTCAGTTGTGTGCTTATGGTAGAATGTAATTTGTGATTATTATATATTGTCATTGTTTACTGTTAAAACAAAACCGTGGAGTAAACTGCAGTAGAAAGATGAAAAAGACGCTGTTTATTGGAGCTTATTTAATTTGGGACAGTTGCATTTACAGTGTTGTGTGTGTGTGTATGTTTTTGCAGCTGTTTTGTAAAACATATCTTGGCTCAGTGTCCTGGGAATACAACCTGCTTCCAAGGCCAATTTTTTTTATAGTTGTTTGTTTTTCTGTGGTTTATTTTTAGACCAAACTTTATCAACATGATTTTCACTTTTGCTGGTGTTTTATTGCCCCAGAACAGTCTGTTACTAATAAACTATATAAGCGCAAATGTTATTGCGACTATATACACTACTAAATATCATTAATAAAAAGCCAATCATATCGATAAACTCAAAGAGCTTTATTACTGCATGCAGCTTCTGTATCCTGTGGAATCAACATACATATTTTTTTTAGGGTTTACATCCCATTATCCTAGTGTTAGGGTCGATTTCAGGCATCATTAGCATTTTTACTATTAATATATTGAGAATTACTTAACGTTTATATAGTTGTGCCTTAAAAGGTTTCCAATGCTTTGTAGCTATTCTAGTTCTGTACTGATCTTGGTGCTTGGTTCCATTAGTTGTTGCTCATCTTACTTTTATCTGGTTTCCTTTTGCACCTATACAATGGGATACTGGTAGGCCAGTGGTTTGGCTCTTGCTAATCTGAAACACTCCATTTCATGTTTAAAATAAATAAATAAATAAATGTATCTACTTTTAGATGATGATGAAGTCGTGGAGGTGCAAGTTCCTGGTGGAGACCAGCAGGAGACGTTAGTGCGCAGACGCACAGCCGGAGTGTTGGACATGGGCGGTGTCTCCACTCAGATAGCATACGAAGTGCCCAAAACTGTAAGCTTTGCTTCCCAAAAACAGGTTATTATCTACAACAATTTCCATTCTTAAAGCCTAAGGCTTGGTTTTAGTCATTTACATGTGATCCTCTTTTTCTTTCTGGTTCTCTGTTCTCATATCTTACCCTTTTCTGTGGAGTGCAAAGGCCTGTAAAGCTGAGGCTTTAGGTTAATATCAGTCTGTCGTTTGGCGGTCATGTAAAAGGAGTAAATATTGTCCAGAGAATATGATCAGCCTTTTGCAGTGTGTCTGAATTTCAACTTGTTAGGCTGCTATTTTATGTTGTTATTCCACTAACAGGCTCATGTTTCACTTAAACCTCTAAACGGGTTGTGCCATTTTCTTTGTTTGTTTTATACATTTTTTTTTACAGCTTTTTGTGCATTTATTCTGGCTGGTTTCATTCCCATGCTGAATCCTAAATGATTTGAAGATATATAGCAGTGCTAACATGGAAACACAGCTGTCCCCCAACGTGTGCTTATTAACGTTGGTGCTTGGTACTTTCGGCTGGTATTGTGCATGTATTAACTAATAATTATCCAATCCCGTCATTGGAAAAGATTCCGCTCTTTCTTATGACTTATTAAGCTCTCATGTTGCCTGTGTTCGCGGTGTGTAACAGGAAGAGGTGGCTAAGAATTTGTTGGCGGAGTTTAACCTTGGTTGTGACGCTCATCGCACTGAACACGTTTACCGGGTTTATGTTTCTACCTTTTTGGGGTTTGGTGGAAACGCAGCACGCCAAAGATACGAGGAAAACCTCCTCAACAGTTCTCTCCTCCAAAACAAGTAAAAACTGTCCAATTTGTTAACAAATTCTCTATATATATTTTTTTCTTCCTTTATTTTATATGATGTCCATTATACCTCGGTGTGTTTTAGGCTGTTGGATCAGCATCGCGGTGAGACCTTGGACTCCCCTGTGCTCGACCCGTGCCTGCCTTCGGACCTTCAGGACGAGATAGGCCCCCCCGGTCAGAAGCTACACTTGCGAGGGAGCGGAAATTTTGATCAGTGCCGCCTGCAGCTGCAGCCATTCCTCAACCGCACCAACGAGACAAGCACCTCATTGAACGGTGTCTACCAGGCCCCCATTGACTTTCCTAACAGCCAGTTCTATGGCTTTTCCGAGTTTTACTATTGTACAGAGGATGTGCTGCGCATGGGTGGAGATTACAACTCTACCAAATATGCCAATGCTGCAAAGGTACGCTTGTACCGTGATTCAAGATTATAAAGAGTTCATAAAGCTCCTAAGCTTGTAGGTCAGTTCCTCCTGCTGCGGAGATTTTGATGTCTTGATTTTGTCTTTTGTAGGACTACTGCGCTACCCAGTGGAAAATCTTGAGAGAACGGTTTGACCGTGGCCTTTATGCCTCTCATGCAGACTTGCACAGGCTGAAGTATGTCACAACATCCTTTCCATCTACAGATAAGAATTTATAACCACAAGAAGCATTAAATATGCCTTCTCCTGCACAGGTACCAGTGTTTTAAATCTGCATGGATGTATGAGGTGTTCCACTCTGGTTTCTCTTTCCCTGTGGGCTATGAGAGCTTAAAAACGGCTCTGCTTGTCTACGATAAAGAGGTGCAGTGGACTCTGGGAGCCATTTTGTACCGCACACGCTTCTTACCTCTAAGGTATGGTTGAATCAGTAGGGTGCAAGTGTATGGTAGACTACTGATTTGTTATCTTCAATGTTATTTTGAGCAACTGGTTAGACAGATCGATTAGGTGACTGGTAACAGGGTTCGATTCCCAGTGCGGCCAAGTTGCTACCAATGGGCTCCTTATTAAGGACCTTAACCCTCAGTTGTATAAACGTAAGCCACTGTATAAGGAGGTCTGGCAAATGTAACTATTAATTTTTAAACCTGTAAAATTAAGGATACTGGTATTATTTAATAAAACTTTTACATGACCGTTTTAACCCCTCTTTTTTCTCTTGTGAAATCAGGGACATCCAGCAGGAGAGTCTAAAAGGTTCACACTCACACTGGCACCGTGGCTTCACCTTCATGAACAATCATTATCTTTTTCTGGCCTGCTTCCTGGTGGTGCTCCTTTCTATCATGCTCTACGTGCTCCGATTGAGGCGTATCCACCGGCGAGCTGCGCTGAATCGGGGGCCTTCTGTTCAGTGGCTGGAGGAAGGGCTAGTGTCTCCAGATCTTTCCGTCACTTTATAGCACATGAACAAATTGTATAACTGGAAGACAACTTGAACTGATCAGACTGAGGATCTATTTTTTTATACATTTGTATCTAGAAATCTTTCATGACTGAGTGTTTGGAGCTTTAGATGATCTTTAAAATTTCATCTTTCATAATTTGGAAACTGATGGTTTTAGTGAACCTCTCTTCCTCTCCAGTACCCAAAAGTTGGGAATGAAATAAAGACCTCTTTCCCCTCAACCTTAATCAAGTGTTAATGTAGAAGGTTAACTAAAAAAAAACACTGTCCACCTTTTTTCTAAAAATACCTCTTCTACAAGGCTCGCATAACCGTGTCCAGTAGGTGGCAGTAGTATCAAACCCCATACAGCAAAGATTATGAAACGCATTACATGTCCTGTGGATTGATTATTTATATTGATCAAACCGAACAGCAACAAGCAGCATTTTTAAAAAACTTTTGTTTATGTATCGTATAAAATATGTTTTATATGCAATAATAGCAATGCATATGGAATATTAAGAGGCAAATTGACAAAATAATAATCATATAATGGAAAAACGCCTGATTGAGTCTGGAGCTGAGCAACATATTGCCCTTCATGTGAATACTAAAATGTGGACACAATCAGTATCTGAGCTCTTTTTCTTTTTATTTGCTTACAATTTTCCCATCTGAACATATCATTGAGGACTGCAGCCCTCAGATTTTGGTCTTAATATTTTACTCTAATTTTATGTTTTGTTTTTTTTCTCATTTTCGGCAAGCTACCCTTACTCTGAATGTGTCTTCGGCATCAGTTAACCTTCTTTCAATGTTCTTCCGACATGGAAATCATTCCTTTGTGACTAAAAGTGACATGAATAGCATGCGGGCGGGCGTGTGTGTGTGTGTGTGTGTGTGTATGGATGGATGGATGGATGTCACTAATAGTACTAGTTACAGTAATAGTGTTTGAATTGTTTTGTAGGCGACACTGGATTACAATTTATTTGGCTTTCTGCTTCTTTGGACTGTTGAAAAGATCCTGGCCAGAAACCTTTTCTCTCTTCTCTACTGGTTGAGTGTTTTTACTTCTCCTTTTGTTTCTTATTTTATTGCTTTTGGTGGCAGTCTTGTATTTAAGTTATTTAATAGAAAACGGATGATGGGTGTAAATTTTACGTTGTTTAAGTAATATGAAGAGAAGCAGTGCAATAATTGTGTGAAAGCAATCACACAGCGATTTTATAGTTTTGCTCTCCCTGTATAGAGTAGCACTTGGATCCCAAGACTATCCCGGTGTGGGAGTCAGAATGATTTTTAAACACTAAAAATTTAGTTTTTCCACTACAAAAATGGAAGAATCAAATTTTTACGTTTTATTTCGGTAACTAAGGCAGAAACCGAAAGATCATCTCATCACATTGCTTTACAAGGTGACACACCCTGCTTTCAAAAGCCATTGATTCTAATAAGATAAAGTGCAACCTGGTGGTTTGTTTCTAAGGATCGTTAATAAAGCAAATCTGTGATGTGTATGCGCTCTTCCAGACATAAAGTTATCATCTCATGATTAAACCAAAACTGGATCCTTTCATGTCTGTTGCTTCTCTGTTGCCTTTAAGGTAAACAAGAAAACCCAACATTTCCAGTCAAAATTGTTTAGACAAAAATAGTCACTAAAAATAGTCTTTCTGTGCGCTTGCATGGGTTTCTTCTGGGTATTCCGGTTTCCTCCCACAGTCCAAAAACATACAGATTAGGTTCATTGGTGATTCTAAATTTTCCGTGTGTGTGTGTGTATGGTTGTTTGTCTATGTGATGGACTGGCGACCCGTCCAGGGTGCCTCTCTCCCAATGTGAGCTGGGATAGGCTCTAGCAGACACCGAGTAAGTGGGTAAGAAGATAAATGAATGAATAACAGAATGGCAGGTTATAACTTGAATAAATATGAATAATGATGGGAAATAACTTGATGTTATTTCCCATCACACACACTCATTCTTTCACTGCAAGGAACTATTTATAATCCCCAATCAACCGAATGTACATGTTTTTGGACTCTGGGAGGAAACTGGAGTGAACCCAAACAATAGGTTTTAATGGAAATGCAGTTGTTCAACACAGTAAAACTTTTTATTTTAAAGCTACTCGACTCTTAAATATGAAATTATGATTAGATGTTTTCCCTCGATTTACATGTCATGTGCCAGAGACAGTTTATTCCTGGAGTGAGATTTTTATTTTGAGAGCTCTGTAATTCAACAATAGGTTTAGGGTTGGAGTGTGTTTTTGTCCTGTCCTCAGTGGAGGTCTGACTCGGGTCATGTTTGTAATGTGTCTGTCTGCTGAAGGTCAGATTGGAGAGGATCTGACAGTCTGGGGGCAGACATGAGAAGTGATTCTTAGAAATAACCGATTTTTTTAATTTGTTCTTGTCCTACAGCAA
Source organism: Pseudolaguvia tuberculata (assembly GCA_026260255.1). Lineage (NCBI taxonomy): Eukaryota > Metazoa > Chordata > Actinopteri > Siluriformes > Sisoridae > Pseudolaguvia > Pseudolaguvia tuberculata. Next base: position 1,138,063 of record JAOTRA010000028.1, on the reverse strand, counting down.
ATAAAAACTAGCAACAATACAGAGAACCATTAAAACCAGCTTTTACTTTTAGCTTGAAGCTGGTGTGTCTTTGGATTGGATAGAGCCGTTAGAGAAGGACAGATAATCTCATCTGAGCTCGCTGGGTGCCGATACAATGGAGCGTGAGTCAGAACTGAGCTTCCTCACTAAGAAGATACTTTAGGGCCTTAAAATTAAATCCCAGTTGAGTTTCAAAGATTTCAAAGAAAGTAAAAGATTCAAGTTAGCAAATACGAATGAAAGAATTAAAATCTGACTAAATACTAAGAGTAAACACTCACATCCATGGGATGATTTAAACATATAACATTTATATACCTACAGGATGTGTAGAGTATCTTGCTTTGGGATTTTTGCCATGACTAAGAGAGGATTTGTTCATTTAAAGTGGATTAGCAGAACATTGCTGGGGTTTAGTTGGTGATTAACAAATGCCGATTTTCCCTGTGTTCCATCTTCGTCATCTCTAGTGTTGACATGCAATATTTCATTCATTTATCTTCCAACCCGCTTATTCCCTAATTCATGGTCACGAGTGTGTGCAGGAACCTATCCCAGCGCACATAGAGCGAAAGGCTGGGGTATACCCCGGGCAGTTTCGTCAGTCCATAGCAGGGACACACACAGATGAATACACACACACTCCTATGGGCAATTTCGACTCACTAGTCATTCTATTGTACATGTTTTAGGACTGTAGGAGGAAACCAGAGTACCTGAAGAAACCCTGCGCAAGTGTGGGAAGAACATGCAAACTCTGCACAGAAAGACTCCTTGCCTGGGAATCGAACCTGGAATCTTCACCACGCCACTTGTGTACCCCTGCCTTTCTCACCCTATGTGCGCTGGGATAGGTTCTGGCAGACCACCAAATTAGGGAAAAAGCAGGTAAAGAAATGAATGAATGAATGAATGAATGAATGAATGAATGTTACTGTAAGGAAAGAGTTCCAGCACAAATTCCTATGATCTAACAAAACAAATAACCTTTTAGCACAATTGAAAGGACAAAAATATATATAAAACTTTTAATCTGGCTTTCAGATCTTTTATGGGGTGTATCAAACATCCAAATCTACACTTCCCCTATTTAATTAGTGTAGCAAGCTTTGCAGTCTTCAACTTCCTGAACTTTAGCACTTGTGTAGAAACACCATTTCTTTCGTGCGCTTTTTCCGGATACTATGGTTTCCTCCTACAGTCCAAAAGCATGTACATTCGGTTGATTGGTGATTCTAAAATACCCAATAAGAGTGAGTGTGAGTGAGTTTATCAATGTGTGGCCCTGTGATGGAATAGGCGCGTTAGAAAACGAATGAATGAATTATTATTGAATATATTAATGAATGAACTTATTCCAGCAAAAAAATAAATAAATCAATTTTCAAGGTGACCCTGAGTGGGCCATATTTTCCCATAAGTGAAGCACCATTTTCATAGGAAATTATTGAATCCAACAAAGTGGTTTTAACCAACGGATAAGCGGCTAAGAAGTAATGAATGGATGAATGATGGGTTGACTGTGTAATAGTATAACATACAGAACCGAGAAACTTGAGGTACAGGTCTGTGGAACAGGAGTACCAGCTACTCCGGATAGTGCCAGGCGGTCTGATAAAGAGCAACACAGACTTTCTAATCTACAGATTCAGCCTTCAACAGACCTGCTGCTCCACCCAACACACCCAACACGGGTCCGAACATCTGGGGGAAACGATATCTAATGATCTAGATGATTGTTATCCATGTAGGACAGTTATTTTACATTTCAAGAAGGAATTATATATACACACCAGAGTATTTGGATATTTATATCTATTTGTTTCACATATTCTGGTATGTAATGATCTTATTTAATTTCCTGTGTACATTGTGTAATATTAACAGCATTTTGGTAGACGTCCTTATCCAGAGTGCTATACATTTATTTCCTTAATAAATAACTGTGCTTTTGGGGGTCAAGCAGTGGCCATTTGTTGGTGCTGGGAATCGAAACCACATTCGGGTTTCAACACTTTAACCACGTGTTACTATTTTCGCCATTTAGAGACCGCAAACGATTCCTGAGCTCTAGAATTATTGACATATAATAATAACAGAAATATTTTAACCGAATGTAGCTAGAAAATAAAACATTTTCCGAAAGTAAATTCTTCTTCCAGGAAAATATTCCTGAATGTTTCTGAATTTGCTCATTCATTCATCTTCTAACCCACTTATTCCCTAAATCGAGTTCATGGGGGTCTGTTGGAGCCTATCCCAGCACACATAGGGCAAAAGGCAGGGGTATACCCTGGACAGATCAGTCCATCTCAGGGCCACACATAGATGAACAAACACACACTCACTCACTCACTCTCTCTTATGGGCAGTTTAGAGTCAGCAATTAGCCTAATATGTATATGTTTTTAGACTATGAGAGGAAACTGGAGTACCTGAAAAAAAACCCATTCAAGCGCAGGGAGAACATGCACAGATAGACGCCCAAACCAGGAATCAAACTCTGGACTTTCTTGTTGTGAGGTGACCGTGTTAACCACTATGCCACCAAGTATAAATTTATAGTGAATTCTATACTTTATAATTAACTTATTAAGATTTAAAGGCAATAAGTATCATTTATAACCTGATAATGATTAGAGTTAGTAGTTTAGACTCTGATAACAAGTGTTACAATGCAGAAAGTTCGTTTATTGCATCCTGATGTTAAAATTTCACAAGTAGTTCCTCAACCTTCTGTTTAGCTCCGTTTCCTCATTGCATTTAAATGACATCCATCTAAAATCTTTATTATATAAAGTTATAAATAACTGTTATATATCACTAGTTTATTGCTTAATTTTGTTTCTTTCGCTTTCTATTTTTGTCAGTGTTTCCTGGTTTGTTTATTGAACTAACTGGTATTAAAAAAGATGTATAAAGTCATAAATTTGTATTAATGGATAACATTAATGGTAGCTTCGAACCATGATCCTATAACTTAACCACTTGGCTACCATTTCCCTGTTTAGAGAACAGAAATTTGAAATGAAAACTTAGTAAAAAAAATAAATAAATAAATTGCTAAAAACGATTAAAGCATACTGACTGTAAAAGTTTATGATGAAGATAAATCATTCTTGGCCGAAGCACAGTTTAAGATATGACGATCATAAAATTGGTGGTCATAAGATCACCAATAGTAAAAAGTAACA
>JAOTRA010000028.1:1123316-1134748 GCA_026260255.1 Pseudolaguvia tuberculata | reverse complement strand
TTTAAAAAGGTTTTATAGACTGAGGGAGAAAACCAGTGAACCTGGAATAAACCCATTGGGAGAACATGCAAATTTCAAACAGAAAGACCTCAGGGGCGGTGGAGGGCACTCTAAATTGCCCATAGGAGTGTGTGTGCGTGGTGTGTTTGTCTATAGAACTACAGTGTGTAACTTTTCTAATCTTTCCAGTATTAGGGTTTTCACTGGATTTACCTAGATTTTCATACATCCCATAAACCCAAATCCTGTCACAGCAGGAAGTGTTCGCTCAGTGGTGATCAGTTCAATTCCCATAACAACGAATCTACATTCGTGGGCCCCTAAGCAAGGCCCTTATTACGTCATGATAATTCCGTCAGCAATATCTGCTTCCATGGTTACAGGAATTCCAGTTAACGTATAGATATCTCGCGAGAATAATACTCTTTAAAAAAAGAGCGAGTCATTAGCTAATTGCTAAAATGAAACCACGGCTTTGATTGGCTAGACTGGTTTTAGGATACAGACGGCGCCGTGGATAATTTGCCCCACCCTCAGGTCGTCTTTTTATTCGCTCAACGTCATCGCTGACCAAAATGACGTCACGTTTGTTCCGTAACTCCGGATGCACGCGGCGGTAGCGTCCACCCGTCAGACTGTTGCTGCTGACAGTGTGTATGCGTGTGTGTGTTGTTATAAGTGCGGGAACGGAAACCGTGTGCGGGAGGAGTCGAGGCTCGGTTCTGCATGGAGCTGCGAGCCGAACCGGTAGTAGCGAGTTTGGAGATGTCGGCGCTGCAAGGCGGTGAAGAAGACGGAGACGGAGATGGAGACGAAGCGTGCACCGAGGCCGACATTTATGAGAGTTTACCGGTGCACGCATCCTTCAGCACGCACATGACAGCCGGTGCGGTGGCCGGAGTGCTCGAACACACGGTCATGTATCCGGTAGACTCCGTTAAGGTAACCAAACATTTCAGCCTCGGAGTGCACATGGCAGCGCTAACTTTAACTCCTGCAAAACTATGGAAAGACACGGATTGAATCCGATCCGAGTTTAACTCCCTATATAGGGACACTACACTTGTCTGTAGTCCACTAGTTTTATACGTCCTACTAAGTGCGCATTGATTTTAGAGAAATGTGTTTAAGACGCGGCCCGTCGAGGCGGTCCAGCTGTTGCTAAAGCAGCTTAGCTCTCCACAGGGACACCTTGTGTCACCAAGACACTTCGGGGAACTTGTGGTAAACTAAGTACAATTTTAATCTAATTTTGTTTTTAAACAAAAAATTAGCTGAAATGTGGTAAAAAAAAAAAAAAAAAAAAAAGAGCAAAAGGTTCAGCAGTTTAATAATTAACTTTAATTAGCGTGAACGTTAGTGAAGTGTTGGAAATCAAATGCGACATAAAAGAAATAAATCCGATTAAAAAGTAGATAAAATGAAGTAAACAGTAAATAAAATGATTCGATTACGCCGCGTTTTGTCTCTTTAAATGTTTACAGTAGAGAAAAACCTATACACAGGCTATACAATAAAATGACGTCACTAGGAATCGTTTCCGCCACTCGAATAATCGGTCAGTTTCCAGTTTGGCCAGTTTTTTCCCCCTTGTGTGCATTTTACCGCTAAAATAAACGAAGCCAAACTAAAAACCTTAGAACAGCTTTTCCTTACTATATCCTATACTATCGAGAAGTGGTGGCTTAGTGGATAAAGTGTTGGCCTGATACCAGAAAGAATATAGTTCGATTCCCATCTCCACCAAGCAACCGCTATGGGCCCTTGGGCAAGGCCCTTAACCCCCAATTGCTCAGTTGTACAAGAGATTAAATGTAAGTCAAATTCTGTAAATGTAAATATCCTATGCTATAACCAGTTCAGGCTATACAGGCAAAGGTTTACGGTCACCTGACCACCAGATCCGTATGTGGTTCCTCTTAGAACTGTTCCTACGGAACCGGTTTACGGCAACCTTTCGTATAGCTTTGTATCCTCATTGCATGTAAACATTCACCCGGCTCGAACCTTTATTATAATAACTGATATCACTGTATGTGAGGCGGCCTGTTGGTGTAGTGGTTAGCACGGTCACCTCCCTCACAACAAGAACATCCCGGGTTCGATTCCCGTGGCGGGGGTCTTTCTGTGCTGAGTTTGCATGTTTCCACCGGGTACTCTGGTTTCCTCCCACAGTCCAAAAACATAATTGGGTGGATTAATGATTCTAAATTGTCAGTAGGAGTGAATGTATGCATGTGTGGTTGTTCGTCTATGTGTGGCCCTGCGATGGACTGGCGACCCGTCCAGGCTGTATGTCTAAGCAGTATTGGAAGTTTTCTTTCGCTTTCTATGTTTGTTAAAGTTTCCTGATAAAGTTCTGGTTCTTATCAAACTAACTGGTATTAATAAAAATCTGTATAACGTTTATAGTGTTTATTGCTCTCACTAACTGTAGTTTATTGGTTACGGTGTTAAACGGAAGATTGAGGGTTCCAATCCCAGCACCACAGTTAGATAACAATGTAACGAGGGTGCCTACCAAACAGCGGAAATCTAAAATTCATTCATTCATTCATTCATTCATTCATCTTCTTACCCGCTTATTCCATAATTTGAGGTCACAAGGGTCAGCTGGAGCCAATCCCAGTACACATAGGGTGAGAGGCAGAGGTACACCCTGGACAGCTCGCTAATCCATCCGATTCACACAAAGACAAACAACCACTCACACACACATTCACTCCTATGGACAATTTTGACATCAGTTAATCTAATGTACATGTTTTTGGTGGGAGGAAACTGGAGTACTGCCCAGAAAGATCCCTGGGCCAGGAATCGAACCCGGAATGAAATACTAAATAATTGTTTTTATGTATTTAAGCTATTTGATGCCTGATAATAAAATCTAATTGATATTCTTGATACCAAAAGAATAAAATAACTTTGTTTTTTTTGTTTTGAATAAAATATAAATCTAGCTCATGTTGTCCTGGATCTCATGTCTTGTGATGATGTAAATGCCTAGTGGGATTCTGCACCAAACCCCACTAATCGCTCGTCTTGCTTTAGTTCAACCGGTCAAACAAGCAGACCATTCATATCCGTCTGAAACTCGATGAACTGAGAACAGCCATTTGGACGTGGGATAATCTTTTGTCTCGTGACTCTTCCGCATAAGCAAAAGTGAAGAAAAGCCGAACCCCTGAGTAGTATTAAAAACACGGACTGGAACCGATATGACATTTTGTCCAATAAATATCTCCGAGCTATTTAAGCTTTGCTCTGGTTGCCTTTTGTCAGCGTTTCCTTCGACACTGCCAGAATGTGTTTGTGATGTGGTTCTACTAGAAAGTAGTACGTGTCTAGAGCGCACATAGTCGGTATAGCCGCCAAAAACGCTAGGAAGTTACAAGGAAGGAAGTAGGCTGGGATTCTGTCTAATGTGTACCCCTGCCTCTCGCCCTATGTGCGCTGGGATAGGCTTCAGTGACCCCTCATGACCCCACATTAGGGATTAAGGGGGTAAAAAGATGAATGTATGAATAAATGCACCTTTAGCAAAGTATTAACCGTTCATAACATTTTTAAACCCGCTTATTCCCAAATTCAGGGTCACAGGGCTCTGCCGGAGCCTCCACCAGTCCTAAAGGTTTCTCACTGAGTATTGCAATTAAAACAAACAGGAATCTAACCTTTTAAGAGGAACATGGAAAGCATTCTAAATGTTTGCTGAAATATTTACAAGCTCTTCCTGGTTTAGATTGCTTTCTTTTCCATACTGAAGCTTTCAGATACATCAGAGTTCTGACATTTGGCAAGAAAAACACAGCATGTTGTAAGCTAATGACTGCACTTCCGCTTGTAGTGAAAGTCCGGAGCGATGCAACTGGAATTTCTAACATGTCGGAAGTAGTCAGGGTAGTGCGTGTGCGTGCGTGTGCGTGCGCGTGTGTGCGTGCGTGTGTGTGTGTGTGTGTGTGTGTGCAGTTCTGCAGGCTTGAAGTTTTTTGTATAACCTTTGTACACAGTGAGTAACTGAGTAAGAGCCTCCCACAACTGAAAAAGCCACAGACGTGGCACGCTCACTATTCCTATTTAAAGTCTGACAATGTTGCCGTGGTTAATCCGATCTTATTCATCAGAACATCAGACACATACGAGGATGGCCAGGTTTTTTTTATTTTTATATCAGACTGCAAATGCTTCATGTAAACATGAACATAAAAATGGCCGACCCGATGTACTATTTTATTTGGGGTTGAATAAACCTTTTCACAAACCAACACGTCTGGTCTTAATGTAGTTACTTTGGAAATGATGTCATTTTCCCAGGTAATGACCAGGAAGTTAATGTTATTTATTTATTTATTTCGGGTTGCTGAAATTCCGTAGCCCAGCTCCCACTCCAGACTTTCACTCACACGCTCCTGCTCTTTGAAGGATGGTGAAGACGGGAATTTCAGTAACAGGCATTCTCTCGGCCATGTATGTTTTAATGGCAACTCGATGTTTATAACTAGCGACTAAAAACAAAAATTATAGTGCTATAGTGAGGGATTGCTCATTTGTTTCAACATGAATATTTGCTTTTGCATATTTTACACCCATGGGTGGGATTTACCCCTGCTGAGATGCGTTATAACACCGAACCGGATTGGTCTGTCACTGGGGGTAAAAAAAATTCCACCAAAATTCTGGCAATTATATAATTTGGTAAATTGTTCCCCAGATAATATTCCAAGATGTAAATGTATCGGGAATTTATTTGAAGTATTTGTAGATGTTGTAAATGGAAATCGATCTGTAAATGAACTAATGAAATGAATGCAAACTAATATACATTTTGTCTTGGAAAGTGTGTGTGTGTGTGTTATTCCTTTCATGTCAAGGCTGGTGTTCTGCACAGTTTTGCTCTTATCCTAATTAATCAAGATCTTTAACTTGAGTTGGAGCTAAACTACTGGACACCGGCCCACCCACCAGGACTGAGTTTCAACACCCCTGACTTAAGTGTTGGGGATTGTGTATTGTTGAGGTCGTTTGTACTTTAACAATGTTATAACACAGTAGATGAAGATAATGGTTGGTGTGGTTGTGTTCTGTGGTGCGGGTGCATGTGTGGGTGTGGCATCAGTGGAATTAACTGAAATTAGGGTGTGTTCACATTGCTCATATTTGGTTCTACTCGATTAATATGGTAGTAAGTGGACCAGGACCAAATGAACCGAACCGAAGTGTGAACACATCGCAAATCTGGTTGTTTTAGCCAAAAAATGTTTTTCTTAATATTCCTGTTCATTTTCATTAACGTTGTAAAGTTTTTCATGTTTTTATTAGCCCTACATCGTATTACCCACATGTTACCAGGAAGTAAATTCACATTAGTTAGTTTTTTTTTCTTGATATGTACCTTTTTTTTTAAAACTTTTTTAATCATTATCGTCTTTTAAGGCACTTTAGTTTCTGTAGCACTTTTTAAGCTGACCATTAAGCATAGTATTTTTGTATTTATTCTAAGAAGGTAATCAGTTGAATCAGCCAAAGAGCTGAAAGGGAGCGGCAGGGTGTGTGAGCGCTTATCTCACTGGAGCAGAGGTGTTCGGCCCAGGGTTCAGTTACTTCCTTACACACAAAGGCAACGTATAAAGCTGGTTAGGACACTGACACACACACACACACACACACACACACACAGACTAGCATGTAAACATATTCACACACATCGAAAAAGACATTCAGACCCAGATACACACAGTGAGTCATACACTCATTCACACACATAGACGGACATTGAGACTGTCCTAAATGTATTCATTTATTATATTCAATGTATAGAAGAAACAAACAAAAATTCAATCATTAATCTTACATGCTTATTCCCTAATTCGGGTTCACGGGGGACTGCTGGAGCCTATCCCAAGTGCACATGGGGCGAGGGGCAGGGGTACACCCTGGACAGTTCACTAATGGAATTCATTCATTCATCTTCTTACCAGCTTATTCCGGAATTCGGGGTCATGGGGGTCTGCATGTTTTTGGACTGTGGGAGGAAACCGGGCACCTGGAGGAAACCCACGCAAGCGCTGGGAGAACATGCAAACTCCGCACAGAAAGATCCTGACCTGGGACCTTCTTGTTGTGAGGCGACTGTGCTATCCACTACGCCACCATTTGGTTAGATGCCCTTATGGAGAGAAAGCTAGATTTGTCTACCCTACAGCTGAGCAATCCAGGGTATTAAGGCCTTGTTCAGGGGCTCAACAGTGGTAACATGTTGGTGCAGTTAATTGAATCCATTCGACTAATAAATGTTCCATTTGAGGCTGGTTGTTGTATTAATATCGATGTTTTATAGTATTGTATTATACTAAAGCCAAAAATCTCTAATGCACATCTTAATACTCCTGATACAAATATGCTCAAATACTAACTCAGACAGACAGACCGTCTCTCACACACACACGCACACACGCACACACGCGCACACACACACACACACACACAAATGATTCAACAAGACAAGAAGGAAATATAGAGAAAAAGACACGTTAATAATCTTTCTGTAAAGCAGGTGTAATATAGCGCTGCTGTTTGCTGTGTAATTACAACAGCGGCGCCTTCACACACACACACACACACTCCATTGTTTACAGTCATTGTCCAAACTGTGCCATAAACATCCAGAGGATTATACAGAAATCCCCAGCTTTCTGCCGAAATGCAAGCGCTTCAGCCGCACTTTATTAGCTACTGACATTCTTGCGCTTTGTCGGGATCTACGCACTAATCCAAGCACACGCCCGAGTCTCTGCTAGTATTTATCCCCGAATTTGAAGCACAGGGTAGGAGTGGATCACAGTCAAAGATCTGAACTCTGTCAACGAATTCTCCAATCCAATAGAGTTAACTAAAATACTTCTGCCCACGCTTGCATGGGTTTTCTCGGTGTATTCCGGTTTCCTCCCACAGTCCAAAACATGTAGATTAGGTTGATTTTTGGTGATTCTAAATCGTCCATAGGTGAGTGTGAGGGGTTGTTTGTCTGTGTGGCGTTGAAATGGATGTACCCCCCACCTCTTGCCCTATGTGTGCAGGGATAGGCTCCAGCAGACCCCTGTGACCCCGAATTAGGGAATAAGCGGGTAAGAGGAATGAATTGATGTGTTTCGGCAGAAGTAACGACTCTTGTTTTGAGCTCGGCGCTCTCTACGTTTGTGGATGTTTGTTTATCTACGTGCAAACATATTTGAGGGAAATTTGATTTTACCGAATGACCACATGACTTTTGTTGGCCTTTGACACAAAGACAACAATAAACAACAATGTAATTGCTGTAACAGAAATGTATTCACTGCAAAGCAAATATTGATTTTCTGTTGTTTTTCCCCATAATTACGCAACAAATATAAACTCGACAGTGACCTCATGAATCTCTCCTTCAGCACATTATTAAGAGCTTGTCATGTTCTGTTTATATCTCTTCCCCCCCCCCCCCCCTTTCCCCATCAGACACGCATGCAGAGTTTACAGCCAGACCCCAAGGCTCAGTACCGCAGCGTATACGGGGCTCTAAAACAGATTGCAGCCACCGAGGGCCTCATGCGACCCCTCAGAGGCCTCAACATCACGGTACTAGGGGCGGGACCAGCTCACGCACTCTATTTTGCATGCTACGAGCACATCAAGCACAACCTCAGCAGCATCATTCAGAACGGAGGCAACAGCCACATCGCCAACGGTGTGTATGTGAAGAACAGTGCTGGTCAGGAAGTTTGGAGAAGTGAGGTGATGTGATATAACATGGCTGGTTTTGTCTCCCTTGTTTCCATCACAGGGCTGGCAGGAAGTATCGCCACTGTGCTCCATGATGCTGTCATGAACCCTGCTGAAGGTAAATCAGCACTCGGAACAGTTAAAAATGACTAGAAGGTGTTGGACCTCTGAGAGGAAGATTGCCACTAATAATGAGAAATTGTTTCCCCTGGGTCCTAATAAACTCCAGGTTCACTTCCCGGTTTAGCTCATTGGTCCATAGATTGTGATAATCTCACAATATCTGTCTGACTATTCTCTCCTTTTGTTAGTGGTGAAGCAGCGCATGCAGATGTACAACTCGCCGTACCGTGGCCTATGGGACTGTGTGCTCACCGTGAGCCGGAACGAGGGCGTGGCTGCTTTCTACCGTAGCTACAGCACGCAGCTCACTATGAACATCCCTTTCCAGGCTCTGCACTTTATCACCTACGAGCTGATGCAGGAACGGCTTAACCCGCAGCGGCAATACCGACCAGGAACACACGTGGTGTCGGGTGCAGTGGCAGGTGCCGTGTCAGCCGCTCTAACTACACCACTCGACGTGTGCAAGACCCTGCTGAACACTCAGGAGGATGTGGTGTTGAATTCTGCACGTGTCAGAGGCCATCTTTCTGGCATGGCCAACGCCCTTAGGACTGTCTACAGCCTGGGGGGCTTACCCGCTTTCTTTAAAGGCGTGCAAGCACGTGTCATTTACCAGATGCCTTCAACGGCCATCGCCTGGTCCGTCTACGAGTCCTTCAAATACTTCCTGACCCGAGATGAGGAGAGTAGGAAGAAGCGAACGTGAAGAGCTCAAAACTAACTTGTAGACCAAAAGAGCACTAGTCTCAGAGGAACTCGCCTTTCGCCACGTTTACCTTTGTACATCACTTATACAACCATGGTGTTAATGTATGCTGGCGTTGTCTTCCCCCCCCCCCCATTTTTTTAAATTTTATTTTTATTTATTAGAAGACGTGAAGAAATGTAGGCAAGTAAACCGAAAACGCACAATTATCGACTTAAAGAAAGGAAAGGATCTCGTGTCTTCTGTCGTGTTGCATCAGCACTTCTGGTCTGTTCTCCTTTATCATGATGAAATAGATGTTCTAAATGAATGAGCACAGAATTAGTGTTAAGTTTATGGTGGGAAGCACCATTCGTACCCAGATTTCCATTCCATATATCTTCCTAGACCTGTGTGTTTGGGGTAGTCTCCAGCAGACCCCTTTGACCTAGAATTAAGGAATAAGTGGGTTGAAGAATGAATGAATGAATGTCTTCCTAGCTGACAGACGGGTATGTGTACCATTGTCCATGTCTGTCTATAAAGTTCTATGTAGGATTTTTTTTTTCTTTTTTTCTTAGCTTTCCTGAGATGTTGGTCTTGTTGGTTTTAAGGATTTGGTCTGAGGTTGAAACTCCTTATGTGTAGAGCTCTTGGTTAAATATGGGGAACTACTGACATCTACAGCAGACGTGTTAATATTACAAATAAGTGGCCTGTGATTTTTATCTTTATTCTTTTTGTACAGAAACACAAGCCTTGAACGTTTGTAAAACGCTCACTTTTAACAAAGGTACCAAAGCTGACGACAGGGCAGCCCTACAGTCCAAGTGTCTCATCTATTTAAGGACCGAACGCATATCGCAGAAATCACCCGTAATTATATAAAAGCTCCTGAAAGTGTGATGTAAACAGTGTATTATATAACTGACGGGTGACACCCTGCTGTCTCAGCTCTGATTTTAGAGCATGTATGCTGGTCCCGGTGTCGAACCTGGAACGAATCCGTTGACAAGCTCCAACTTTTAGCTCATCTTGATATTCGTTTTTTCTGAGGAATCTGAATCATGTGGTTTTAGGATCTATGCAGCTTTTCTAGGTTCCAAACAGCGATCGTTTTCTTTATTGGTGTGTGAAACTGATTTCTTTTGTGATGGACCGTCCTATTTAGCAGAAGGTCCTTTTTATATGTTGCTTTAAAATTCAGGCGTGTCCAAACTGAATCCTGGAGGTATGTTGAAGCTAAACTCTGCAGGACATTGGCCCTCCAGGACCGAGATTGGATACCAATATATTCTATTTAAAAGTGTTGGATGTGTTGTTCAAATTCCACTCCGTTTATATTTTAGTAAAATGTCAAATTTGGGTGAATGTCTCACCTCCGTTGAAACCGTGTACCGGTTATGTTTACATGCCAAGATGGACAATAAACTGACAGGAAGTCCATAATCTGATCTAATGCTTTGCTTTCTATTATAGTGTAATTGCCTATACTTTCCTCATCAGCAACAGCCAATCGTGGGCACCTATAAGGTAGTGTTATGGCGTTAAAGTGGTTAAGATGTTTGGCCTGCTTATTAAAAGATTAGGGTTCGATTAGCTGTAACACCAAGTGACCAATTAAAGCAAAGATCCTTAACTCCTAATTGCTTTGAAATGTAGGTCACTCTGGAATAAGCGCATGCTGTTAATGACTGTAGATGGCGCTGTTCTATATGAATGTCATAACATAAGCTTGTGTTAGGCTTGATTTCTTTTTTTTTTTTTTTCCAGATGTTACAGATGTTACGCTGAATGACCAGTCATAAATGTTTTTGATTATTTCCTACCAAAATATTGGGCAAACAAGTTGTTAAACCATGTTCTGGTTTTGAAACCCTGAACCTTCACCAGACGTGGTGGTGGTGGGGAGGCATGGCGTCCTTTTAAAGACAGACGATCCCCTCAAAACTCTTCACTAATGTTTTATTCTTTTCTAATAGGCGTTAATCTGCTGGAACGTCTGCAGTGTGTTATTTCAGTTCTTTCTACTCGTGAAGCAGGTTGTCAGGTTTGTGTGTGTAAACCAGACTACCACTTTTATACAGTATTGAAAAGCAAATGATTTCAAGGGATTCATGTTTTCCCAGAATTTATAAGGAACATGTTTTTGTAAAGAGAAACTTTAAATCTATTTTCTATTCTGCAGCTTATGTTCGTATAAACACCCAGACATCCCATTATAACCGGCTCGTTCAGCTCCAGACTGAAGAGCTGGAAACACGCACACGTACTTTTCCTCCTGATTTGCTTTATGCAGTTCTTATAGTTTCTCAGTCTGATTCCTTTCCGGCGTCGTGGAGAAGTTAAAAGAAGGATAGAGCCTTTTTTAATATTTTTTTAAGCGGAAAAAGCTGATTTGTGAAATTGCTGCTACAGTTTTGTAACACTGGAGCAAAAATAAAACGTTATGTCATTTTAACTTGTTTTTGTGAATCAATTTAATACACTCTACTGCCAAATGTCTATGGTCACCTGACCATCAGATCCTTGCAATTCCTCTCCAAACTTGCTACAAATATGACCTTTGACCTCCATTATCACATGCAGGGTTTATTATTAAGGGCACAAAGTCTTGATTTTACCACCAACTGAAGTGGAATGGTGTCTGGGTATGATCTCAATAATACTGTTTGAGATATCTCATATTCAAGCATAACATTGGATTGGAAGGTTTTACTAGAAGGTGAGAAGATGACTGAATGACATTTTATATATAATTAGTGTTAGTGATTTAAATAATAAATATAGAAATGCAAAAATACAAAAATAAGATTTTTCAGTTCTTCACCTGAATTTTTGTTGCTCAATTGAATAAGAATAACAG
>JAOTRA010000028.1:1047958-1058591 GCA_026260255.1 Pseudolaguvia tuberculata | reverse complement strand
TGTGTGTGTGTGTGTGTGTGTGTGTGTGTGTGTGTGTGTGTGTGTGTGTGTGTGTGTGTGTGTGTGTGTGATTAATGCTTTATTAATGTAATGGTTGCTTGGCTAAAAGTTAATTAATTCTTTTATGCAGCTAATTCCGCACTGGGGGGGGGGGGGAGTGAAATCTGGAGGGATTTCTAAAGTGTGTCTATAAATCAGGATGTGTTAACATGAGTCAGCTGTTCTTATTTTATTTATACACATTAAAAACAAATCAAATCTGCTGGATATGGAATAAACAATCTCATTTTCAGCCTACTGTCCCTTGCCATTATTTACCAGATGTTTATTTCTTTCTTTAGTAAGAAGATGTTTATGGTGCATTTATATGATATGAAAAGAGTGTGTGCCTTGCGTGAAGTGTGTGTTAAACAAATGCAGTTCGGATCAGGCGGCTGGCTCAGCGTTTACATTGTCCTGATTTACAGTATTTTTCCCTTCTTTTCCCATTTAATGGAAGTTTTGTGCTACGTTAGCTTTTAGTGGAGGGGCAGAAGTGGATAATGTGCCCTATAAGCTATAAAGGCTATAAAGCATTACTCAGCATGTATAGTACAGTCAGGTGTTTTACTGAAATACTGTCGGTTGTAAACGAGTGCAAACCACATAGCGCAGTAGTGACATAGGGTTTAGGGTGAGAATATGTAATTCAGGATGTAGCCACCTATCGGACGCGATATACAGTAAGTCGAACAGATCTCTATGGAAACCAAGGATCTGGTTGCAATACCAACAACCTTCACAAGCGAGGCTGTCGCGTTTTTTAGCCAAGGCTTCATTCAGGCAGGTAAAGACTGAAATATTGATATGATTGTAATTGTAGATCCCTGTGTCCAGTGTGTGTGTGTGTATAGAATATAGATTCTGTGGTACTGCAATGGCAAGTGAATGAATGAATGAATGAATGAATGAATGAAGGCGAAAATGGAATGAATAGAAAGCGGTAAATGGTCTGTTCTCACACGCAGGTACATTCAAAGTATCGCTTTCAAAGTGAAAGACATGTCACAGCATGTGGAGGTCTGTATCTCTGCTAATTTGAGCAGCTGATAACACATTAGCAGAGACAGTAGAGACTTCTTGGCTCGTGTCTAGGCATGGATGAACAGATGAATGGGTTTTTAGGTGGAGCTGGATGGATGCGGCAGTCAGGGAAGAATCGGTAATCATAGTCTGACTTTTGTTTAGTCACAGCTGAAAGACTTTTTTTTTTTTTCATACAGAACAACAGTGCGTGAGGAAATGGCAAAGAACCCCTTAAAGGGATTTACTTCTTGTTTACCGATGTAATACGCCATTAAAGAAATAATATTGAAATAATAGAGACATCGTATTTATCTGGTGAATAAGTTAGTTTTTTAGGTTTAAGTCTTAACATGATGAAAAGCTGTTTTAAAACAGAAATGTTTATTCCATGCACGTTCAATAAAGTTCTTAGTCAGAAGAAGTCTTCTTGTTGTAATATGGCACATTCTTATCATGCTGTGTTGTGAATTAAGTTACTGTATATCCTGTAAGTATATTCGGCAATAGATTTACATTTACCGGCTTTCTACGGAATGACTTACAATTATTCTCTTTATTTACAACTGAGCAATTGGTGGTTAAAGTGTTGGGCAGATGTGGTTGAAATGGTTGGTGCTAAGTTGTTGATTGGAAGACCTGGAAAACCTCGACTGAAGACCAGGAAAACTTGGGATCAAGCCCCACCTCCACCAAAGAAGACCTTGGCTCAAGCCTCACCATTGCCAAGTTTGCCCTCGCCGCCACTGAGTCCAAGTCACTGTGACCCACAGTGGTTGCCTGGTGGAGGTGAGAATTGAACCCCAGTCTTTCTAGTGTCAGTCCAACATCTTAACCACTAAGCCACCACTTCCCTGATATTGCTGACTGTATGGTATAGATGGAATATAGTACACCTGTAATATGTACATAAATTACAGTCGACTGAAATCATTGAATTTTTCAATGAGAGGTCATGTGACTAAGCCCACATGATGTCCTGTTATCATGTGCATCAGTCAATATGATGATGATGTGCTCATTATCATGCAAAGTGTTAATGCAAATGACCAATTCATAAACATGGGATGCATAAATCTATCGGTGCTATCAGTATACAGTGACATCACTGCAGGATGCAGGCGGAACAAACAGGATCGATCCTGTTAATGTTCTGTAACATTGCTCCTGTTTCAGATGCTTTCTGTTTAGGAAACAAGTTAACGTGTGGAAAAGTGACACCAAGCAGCTGAAAAAGTAACTTTTACAATATTGGGTTGGGATTTTTCTGCAACACGGTTCAGTTGATCCCATTTTGAGATCTCAACTTGCAATGAAAAATATCCAGACAAATCTCGTCTTCGAAAGGCTTAAGGGTTGTGCCAGAGAGACCAGTGGTGACAGCTTGGCAGTCTTGGGGCTGAAAGCCACAATCTTGATTTCAACAACCAAGAGCCTGTTTATACCACCCTTTATAAGTAGATTTTTTAATAGACTTTTATATTTTGTAGGTCCCATTTTATGGATTCTGATATGGACTATGAGAGGCCAAATGTTGAGACCATCAAGTGTGTGGTTGTTGGGGACAATGCAGTGGGAAAGACTCGGCTCATCTGCGCCCGTGCTTGCAACGCCACCTTGACCCAGTATCAGCTCCTTGCCACACATGTTCCCACAGTCTGGGCAATAGACCAATACAGAGTGTGCCAGGAGGTGAGGAACAACTGCATGATTTAGTAGACAGTCATTTGTGTGGTCTCATATATATGTACGTGTAGCTGAGTTCACAACAATTTTTTTTTTTTAAAAATTGGCAGTGGGTTGTAAAAAATTGTAAAATAAGTTTTACAAATGTATATACAGAAATTTTCTGGGTAAATCTCCATGCATGTGATAGGTGTGTTTTTCCAACCAGGTTCTAGAGCGATCTAGAGATGTGGTGGATGATGTCAGTGTCTCCCTGCGGCTTTGGGATACGTTCGGAGATCATCACAAGGATCGCCGTTTCGCTTACGGACGGTGAGCTGGGCTGTTTATTTTAGTATAACCTGGTAGGAAGTGTTATTTGTCAAGCTTGCAGCAGCTTATCTTCTTATTCCTGAAGCTCCTGCATTAAGCCCACATTGCATCACTTACTGTGGCTGTTGGTGGCAGGTCTGATGTGGTGGTGCTGTGTTTTTCAATCGCCAACCCAAACTCCCTGCACCATGTGAGGACCATGTGGTACCCTGAAATTAAACATTTTTGTCCGAGAGCTCCTGTCATCCTAGTGGGCTGCCAGCTAGACCTAAGATACGCAGATCTGGAGGCAGTAAACAGAGCACGGCGTCCACTGGCGAGGTGAGAGCAGAAAATCATCCTGTTGTCTATGCTGAACCTTTACCCTAATAACCAATCAGATACCATCAGAATCTCCAGCAGAAGGTTGTACTAAATAATTCTATTTAGTTGTAATTTGATAACTTGGTCACTCCCAATTTTTCTTCATCTTCTCACAGGCCCATCAAATCCAACGAGATCTTACCACCAGAAAAGGGCCGTGAAGTAGCTAAAGAGCTAGGAGTCCCGTATTATGAAACCAGTGTGGTGGCCCAGTTTGGTATCAAGGATGTATTTGACAACGCTATCCGTGCCGCCCTGATATCACGTCGTCACCTGCAGTTTTGGAAGTCACACTTGCGTAACGTCCAGCGTCCTCTCCTTCAAGCCCCATTTCTTCCTCCCAAACCTCCTCCTCCTATCATTACAGTCCCACCTCCACCCAGCAGCATGGAAGAGCACCCAGGGCATCTGCTGGAAGACCCGTTGTGTGCCGATGTAGTTCTCGTGCTCCAGGAGAGCCAAAGAATATTTGCTCACCGTGTCTACCTTGCCACGGCTTCCTCAAAATTTTACGATCTTTTCTTGGCTGACCACCGGACTCCTGAGGACAAAAAAGAGAAGGAGCGCACACGGGTGCCCCTTTCCGGACGCGATCTACTAATGCGAGCTGCCAGTTTCGACGTTTGCGAGAGCAATGATGAAAGGGAGCGAGCAAACCTACGCGCCTGCACTAGTGATGGAACGCTTCGAGGAGAAGGAGGCCGACTGCTCCCCGCATTCAGCCGAGCTTTTGTCAGTGTGCGGGAGGAAATGGTTGACGATCCCTTGAATTTTAACTCCAGGCCAATGACCGTAGTGCACATGGACCCGTCCATGCAGCTGGGGCCGTTCCGGGCTGTTTTGCGCTACCTCTATACAGGAAAACTAGATGAGCATGAAAAGGAGCTAATGCAAGTGGCTCACATCGCTGAGCTGCTCGAGGTTTTTGATCTCCGCATGATGGTAGCTAACATTCTGAATGATGAAGCTTTTATGAACCAGGAGATCACCAAGGCCTTCCATGTAAGGCGAACCAACCGGATCAAGGAGTGCCTAGCTAAAGGGACATTCTCTGGTGAGGAACATATGAAATGCATCTTATTAAGAATTACTGAGAATTTTTGAGTTTGAGTTCTGGTCCCCTCTCTCTCTCTCTCTCTCTCTCTCACTCTCTCTCTCTCTCTCTCTCTCTCTCTCTCTCTCTCTCTCTCACACTCTCTTTTTTTTTATTTTTTTATATATATATATGAGGAAAAAAAAGTGAGAGTACATGTTGCTAATTTTATGACTTTAAATCTGTTTTTTGTCTCTTGTTCTTTCTCTATTGCTCTCACTCTCTCACACACACACACACACACACACACACACACACACAGTGTGAGGTTGTTTCATACAGTTTGCATTAAAACACTGTTTATGCACTGCAATGTTTTATCTGCAAGGATAAAATGTAGAAAAGTGTGTATATATATATATATATATTATTTTTTTTTTTTTTTTTTTTCTCAGCAGAAGTAAATCTTGATTTCCTCTCTCTACCCCACCATGATATTTAGTCTTCTCCACCTCCCAAGGAGACAAGAGCTCAATATTTTTCGCCAGCTGGCCTCTTACGCTTATGCAATGGGACGTCAAGAACGATGTTTGGTGTTTTCAGCACAATTGGAATTTACAGGGTGTTCAAGCTGTTTTGTTGAACTAGCTGTTCCTTGATGCTTACATAAGAGATTATTTATTGATTTTAAGACAAATACTCAACTTTTCGATTTCTAGATCTTTTATGGATAGTTAAATTAAAAAAAAAAGGATGATTGTCTACATTTGATATGATAACTGTCTTTTTCTCATGTCAGATGTTGTGTTTAAGCTGGACGATGGTACGATAATGGCCCATAAGCCTTTGCTCATCTCCAGCTGCGACTGGATGGCAGCCATGTTTGGAGGACCGTTTGTGGAGAGCTGTACTAAAGAGGTACATAAACGCCCTATGATTCTTCTCTTCAGTAGTTCATTATTGTAGTTTAACAGCAGGATTGTTGTCTAAGTTGTGCACTGATGAATGGCTATAATTAATGCAGTGTACAGGCTGAAATTAGGATTTTTAGATGTGGGTTTCTTTGGTAAATTAGATTTTTAATGCCTTGATAGTTTTCACACAAAATATTGCAGAAATACAACACATAAAGGTTGTAAAAATAAACTGTAAAATTGCTGTTTACCCAATATTTTTTTTTTTAAGGTTTTGTTTCCAAACACAACCCGAAGCTGCATGCGGGCAGTCCTGGAGTATCTCTACACGGGCCGGTTCTGTTCTCGTCCAGACCTGGATGCTATGGAGCTTATTGTCCTTGCAAACCGTCTCTGTCTGCCCCACCTGGTTGCACTTACAGGTGCATACTATACAGACAAACAAGATTATACATTAAGAAAAACATATCACTTTTAAAACAAAAATCACAGCATAGCCGAACATCCAGTGTATAGACAGGAAGGTAAGGGGTGTGGCTGATTAATCAGGCCTTATATTAGTCACTATGTCAAGTGACCCAATTTCAATTATTTTCCTCTAATGTGACACAGATGGGATATAACGGGATAAAAGCATTCCAATATTTTCGATTTCAGGCTTCATTGGTATGTAGAAGAAAATTGGATTGCCTGCATTAGCCTCTGACATGTAAGCAGACAAATATAATAATCACCTGTCAGCGCATGATGTCAAATCGGTGGACGGAAGCACATGATGTCATATCTGATGGATATACCAATCTCTACATTTGTTCCAGGCTACCGCATGTGCTCTGCTATTATCTTTCTACACCTAACACCTAAATAGATCCTTGTTTTACCCCCCTTTAAAATGATAGAGATAAAATACTTTATAACTATTATGTCTTTGTACAGTTTTTACTTTTGTTCCACATTGAGCTATTTGGCTGGGTGTAATTTAAATGCTGATAAACATTCATATAAAAGCGTTGGGCATCCAGATCTGCAGTGTGAATGTGTTTATTTAGCTTGTTGGAAGTGGTAGCTCCATGCCTGCTTTTTTTTTTTTTTTTTCCCCCAAATAATTTTAGATAATACTGCTAAATCCCATAAATATGATGTAAGTGTACTTTTCACACCTATCACCCTTCTCTGTAGCCTGGACTGTGTTTTACTCAAGAAATATGCAGAAAATGCAGCTGTGCTTTGTGTGTGGTGGTTTCAGAGCTGTACACGGTAACTGTGCTTATGGAGGCTGCTATGATGGGAGCAGATATCGATGGAGAAGTGCTGGTTTATCTGGAAATGGCTCAGGTAAACACTCAAATGTTATCGAGTGATGCTCACTCATGTGTAGTCATAAATGTGTGCACAAAAAAAGCTACAGTAATATGTATGTTTTTGTTCCGTCTGGCGTATAACCTTCCGTTTCTCCCAGTTCCATGGTGCCCATCAGTTAGCCGGATGGTGCCTCCACCACATCTGCACCAATTACAACAATGTCTGCCGGAAGTTTCCTCGTGACATGAAGGCGAAATCTGCAGGTATCTGTACTCTTCCTCAAAAAAGTTGCTGCTGTTACTAGTAATCGTGTTCAGACGTCTTACTTTATTTACAGTTTGCCACTTTCCTCACGCTCTTTTGACGTCTTTAGAGAACCAGGACTACTTCGAGAAGCACCGCTGGCCTCCGGTGTGGTACCTGAAAGAGGACGATCATTACCAGCGAGCACGCAAAGAGCGTGAAAAGGAGGACTACTTATACCAGAAACGGCAGTGCAAGCGCAAGTGGCTCTTCTGGAACCTCCCGTCTTCACCCTCGTCCAACTCTCCGTCCTCCCCTGGGTCCTCCACTGTCATGTGATTCATCAGGTGTGCAGGACATATCAAATTGGTATTAGATGAAAATGCAGGCATCAGCAGTTAAGACGAAAAATACTGATTATGGGGTTCGTTCACATGTCCTGATTAAAAGTGCGTAGAAAACTCCAGCTTTATCTTTTTTAAAGCGCTCAACCGCTTGCGATCCAGTGTTGTCTGCCGTTGCTGCCCTGTCCATTACAACAAGGGAATTTAGCAGTGGTAAAGGAACACGCAATGATTAGCTGCTACTCCATTTTCCTGCTGAGGTTTCAATGTAACAGAAAAGGTACAGAAGCTTATTGGTGGTCACATGGCCTGCAGTGACGAGGGTCATGTTCTAAAAATACTTTTTCTTGCTGCTTATAAGTGCACACCAACATTAGTGCAGCAATATGTGATCTTCAAACAGGAAATTGACAGCAACACTCATCAGATAAAAGGTACTCGGTGTCAAAATTCACTTGAAAACGTGGCAGCCTTGGTTTTACACCGGGAATAAAAGCGCCGGTTTTGTTTTTCATTTTGACGATAAATCGCAGTGATGTTCTGCATAAACTAACATGCAGATTCTCACATCTGGCATTTCCAATGGCACCACTACAAATCCAGGAAGATTATTGTGCCCAAATTCCATAGACTGTGACTTTCAACAGCAAACGGTTCATCACTTTTTACATGAACTATTCTGAAAAGGGCTCACATTTTTCCTTCTTCCAATTTGGACCCTCTCTGTCTTGCACGCTCTTTCTCTGTTTATTAGAAAAGTTAGCAGAAGATAAATGATTCATTATCTAGAACACTATTGGAGAAAAAAACTAAATACTTCAAAATAGCAATTGCTAAACTCAAGACCTCAGTCGAGTGTTATAAACTCACCTGACTGTAAAATCACAATGTTCTATTTAAGAATGCTGACTTTTTTTTTTTTTTTTTTTTAACTTTCAGCACAAGTATCTACTTTTATTAAATCAATCCACTTCTTACAGCTACTGCGTAAAAGGAAACACTGCAGGGAGGTAGGATTCCAAAACAACAACACACTGCAGGTCACGATAATATTCATGTCACAACCAAATAACGTTAAAATCAAATTACACATCAGGCTCATGGTTAGGCCCATGACAGGGACTTTTTTATTTGAATGTATTAGCAAACGGCGTTATTATCTATCAGAGAGAGCACATAGCGACTATGTCTTCATCATTTCAAGTATAAATTAAAGTGTTGGAATTGTGAAATAAATGTAGCAAGTAGAAAAAAAAAATCTTGCGTTAGAACAAAAATTGTCATATAAGGTAGCTTTAAAAATCAGTTTACAGAATGTGAAATGCCATTACTGTGCTTCGAAATGAAATGTGGTTTACATCGCTTCACTCGAACCTGTACGAGATGGAGAGACTGCAAGCATGACGATAAATAAATAAAATAGTTTCTAAAGTATTTTTTTTATTTTTTTATTCACAGCCTCTATTCTTGCTGATGAATTGGTCTGATTTATGATGCGAGTTTGTGGAAATGGCTAATTTGGAAAATGGAATCATGTTTTCCTATTAAGTTGATTTGTATGTATATTTTCCTTATACTATTTTAATGATAGAACTGGACCGAGGAACTAGATATATTTCTGTACCTCCATCATTCCATGATTGCACAAATTATCCAAATCAAGTCAACTTTGATATTCGGGGAGCTTAACATTTTTCACAATTATGTTTCATTTTCTGTAAATTGAAGCCAAGACAAATCATATTACAATATCTCAAAACGTATATTGTTTGCCCTATTTAAATGTGTCCGCAATTATGGACAATAATTACAGATGTGATTCTTTTTTTTTTTTACATTTTAGGTATCAAAAAAACAGCACAATAAATGTATACATTGCATCCACATGTATGCATTGTATCTGTGAACGTTATGTTATTCTTTTACACCATCAATGGATAACCGAGCAAAGGTAAAGGTGGTAGCCACCAGCACAAACTTTGTTTACATCAATAGTGTATCATTAGTTGGAAAGTAAAGGCCATTTCCCTGAGATCTTTATGTACCACTGATAAATTCAGGAATGCTTACAGTGCACTTACCTCTCTGTTCTAAGCTGAGGTTGGGAGTATGTTGTTCCAACCCAGGTTATCTTCTTGTAAACTTTTGTCTCTTGGGCGTGATCCAAAATCTGGATATAATAACTGGCTCTGATAAATGTATACGATGGCCTCTTCCAGTTAGCATGTTTCTAAATCTAGAGCCTTGTTCCTCCTTTATATATTTCTTAGAATATCCAGAATAGAAAGTATTTACCTGTCTGGGACATTCCATAATGTTAAAAATCAGATTGCGAGACAGTTTCATTGTCAATTGTCTAGCATGCTAATGAATAATTATAAATAGTTAGCACAATTTTGTAAGTTTCCGTTAAATTTCAGCAAATGTTCAATCTATGCTGCATTCAACCCACATACAAATTAGCTTACTGCTAGCTGTAGCTACCTTGTTGTAGTTACTATACAGCTCACAGTCAGATGACATGCTAGGAAAAGACAAAGGCGTCTACGATTTTTTTAAAAATTGTATGCTGTATTGTACCTCATGCTCACAAAACGTTTAGTTCAGTAGTTTGTCGAATGTGGCAGTAAACTACGTAGTATAAGTTACAATTACAGGTAGTATGGAAAACAGGTGGATGTTACAATTCCAATTCAATCAGCCGTTAATCGTTCTATTGGGTTTTCGTTGTTTAAAAAAAAAAGATGTTAACTTTTTTCTTAGTGTTTTGGGGTAACTAATGTTTTTTTCTGTTGATGATGAACTGATATGAACTATAAACATGAGCTGAATGTGAGTAACTGATAAAAAGGTGGAGGAGTTTGGCATGGACACACACACACACACACGCAAAAAAACCTTTCTTTTAAAGATTGTTTCTTAATTGAAAACTGTGAAATACCTTCTCTGATATTGTATAACCTCATCGGATTCCTTAGGATTTTAATTAAATTACACTTGTCTCTTTTCCGAATATCTCCTGTAATATAGTTGATGAAAGTTTATTATTTATTATTATTATTAATCGTATGTACATACTTTAAAACAAGGAAGGAAGTATTTAAGCTTTTGATTTGGACTTTATGATTTTTTTTTAAAAGAAATTAACCGTTGTTCTTTCAAGTGATATTGTGCTACAGTAGTCATGTCTAAATGTGTTATTTCAGCCAATAACTGAAATAACAGTAAGTTAGTTTATAAGAAATCCGTAATTATTGTGCAGCAGCTGGGAATAAGTCTTGTTCATTGTTTTAACATTTTGGAATTAGAGGGCGAGTGCATTTTCAAACCTTGTTCCATTATACTGATACTTGTATGTGTATGTATATGTATGT
>JAOTRA010000028.1:1014465-1045279 GCA_026260255.1 Pseudolaguvia tuberculata | reverse complement strand
ATATATAATATCCATTTATTTCCCAAAAAATGATAAGAAAATCCTGTTTTATTCTATTGTGACCTTTAGGACGTTTGCAAAAGTTACTTATGTTAAACACTTAGGTTATCCTGGCATAGGCATACCAACTTGGTACATTACTGCCACCAACTGTTCAAAATTAGAAGACAAAAAAAGTTTAGAAGTGTCCTAGTACGAGAAACAGGAATTGTGTTGCTTTTGACACGCCTGAAATGTTGACTAATAAGGTTGATTTTACATGATGGTATATGTGTACATCATCATGTACATCATATTACCATTCCCGATCTTGTTCCCAATTCCATGATAAACAATAAGTATGTTTCTCCATACTACAGGATTCCCAAAAAATGTCAGCCTCTGAACAAAATCTCTGACATCATACATAGATCCTCAATTATTCATTGTTTTTACAATAAAAAAATGTGTTGGATATTTCAGGATCTTTTCCAAGCTTCATATATTGAAAAAAAAAAAACCTTGCATGGGATTTTATTAATTACTAACAAAACTTACAAAATAGAAAAAATTATAGAAGTTCTCATGGAACAGCAATGCTTTAGACCAGGTAAAGCATTTAGGAATCTCTCAGTCCGTCTGCTGAATCCGTATTTGCTGCTGCATTCGATACACCCCATGCCTTAATGTAAAGGATTCTCAGAAAAGGGATCTTTTCACTTAATACTGTATGTGTTTGTAGTGAAACTCTGATTACTTTATTAGCTAGATTTATTCATAAACAAACAACAAAGTAAGCTTGGCAAAGACTTTAAAAATGAGCAAAATGCATTTTGCTGCTTTATTCACCCACCCCCCCCCCCCTCCTTATGGCATCTAAATTCAATACAGGGAATTGCAACTGTAATTTGTTGTCATTTTTTTTATTACTGATTTAATAATAGGCTGTTAAACACTCTATAGATGCTGCACATTATACATAGTCCAGCAGTACATGAAACGGGAATGTGTTAAAACTACAAATGTGCATGTATTAGACTTCTTGAATGAATTTTCAGCATCTAAAATTGCTTTTGGAGTAAAAATATAAATACTAACAGATAGCTGCACGGTATGCAGTGTAATCTAGGCTATTGTGTATGATCTATTGCACGTGGTTGACAATAATGTCTTAAAAAAATGTTTCCCGTGATTTTGGTGCTAACATACCACCGCTGCAAACAAGCACAAACCAAAGGGAAAACAAGCAACCCCCCCACCACACCACACCATATCTTACTCGCTGCACAATCATACTAGTTGTTCTGTCCAGGAGTCACTGATGTTTAGTGGTTTAATATAAAAGTTGAATGTTTTCCCAGTATTAGCTAGCTGATGCTGACCTTTTTTTATTTTTTGGATAGCGAGAGACACGGGATTTAGTGTGTACATCAGAAAAAAAGGACATTCTAGCGTGTATTTTGCTGTAAATAGTCTTTATTTAATAAATTCTAATTAGCAAATATTGTTTTTTGTTTTTATTTCTCAGCTTTTTTGATGTTGTTACAGGAAGTTAATTGCTTATCTAATACCAGGAACCGGGACTTTTTAGGTGAGACACGATGGGACAACACTTTAAAAAATGTTTTGTAACACATTAAGGTCCAATAGTATATGTACTGCAACACAGTAATATTAACCCAAACTAATTGTACATTTTCCTATGGGCAATTGTACATTGGTTAGCATAATTGCCTCACAGCCTCTTTCTGTGGAGAGTTTTCATGTTCTGCCTACGCTTTCATGGGTTTTCTCTGGATAACCCGGTTACCTCCTAGTACAAAAAACCTGTACATTAGGGCGACTGGTGATTTCTAAATTGCCCATAGGAGTGAATGTGTGGTTTTTTGTGTAGCCCTGTGATGGACTGGCAACCTGTCCATGTGTACGCCTGCCTCTCGCCCTATGTGCGCTGGGATTAGGGAAGATGAATGAATGAATGAATGAATGAATGAATGAATGAATTGTACATGTTTTTCATTCAGTTCCAGACCAATAAGAGATATGCACAGATAACCATATAAACAGTAAATGTATGTGTGTCTCGAAGACCCAATGATGTAGTTCATTTCATTCATTCATTCATCTTATTTGTTTCATACAGGATTACACACTGTACAACATGTACAACACCATACCGTATATTCCAACTTGGAAGGTTAGGGTCAGAGCTATGATACAGCGCCCCCTGGAGCAGGAAGGATTAAGTGATACAGTAGTGGCAAATTTGGCAGTGGTTTGATTCGAACCCAGATCTTTCTTTTTCTCAATGAACAACTCAGTGTCTTAACCATTCATTCATTCATCTTCTTGCCCACTTCTTCGGGGTCATGTGGGTCTGCTGGTGGATATCCTAGCACACATAGGGCTTAGAGGTACACCCTGGACGGATCGCCAGTCCATGTCAGGGCAGCACATGGAAAACAGCCATTCACACACACACATTCACTCCTTTGGACAATTTAGAACCACCAATTAACCTAATCTGCATGTTTTTGGACTGTGGAAGGAAACCGGAGTACCCGGGGGGAAACCACACAAGTGTGTGGAGACCATGCAAACTCCACACAGAAAGACCCCCAGCCCAGGAATCGAACCCGGAACCTTCGTGTTGTGAGGCGACCATCTACTACGGCACTGTGCCGCCCTGTGTCTTAACCGTTTGAGGCAATTTGGGGATGACGTAATTGGGCCCGGTCTGTCACATGACTAGTTGGTTGAAGTAACAAAAGAAAAAGAAAGAAAAAAGTGTAATAAAATTCTTGGATACAAAATGCTTGGCTGCCAAATGTCAAACGTCTGCCAAATGCTGTAGATAAAATGGTCTTAAAACATAATATTTTGTCTTTGACCTTCTTCGAAAGATAACATGAGCTAGTTGAAGTTGGTTTATTTCCAGTGATTTAATACCCCAGAAAGAAAATAAGGGTTAAGACTGGAGGGACATTTTAATAAACTCTAAAAGGGTTTGATAGTTCAAGGATTCTTTCCATAAAAATATATCTGAATATATTTATAATGAAATAAACTCCAAATGATCTAATCACAGACTCACATGGGCAATTTAGAATCACCAATCAACCTAATGT
Source organism: Pseudolaguvia tuberculata (assembly GCA_026260255.1). Lineage (NCBI taxonomy): Eukaryota > Metazoa > Chordata > Actinopteri > Siluriformes > Sisoridae > Pseudolaguvia > Pseudolaguvia tuberculata. Next base: position 1,042,172 of record JAOTRA010000028.1, on the reverse strand, counting down.
ACAAGTTTTTGGACTTTGGGGAAAAAACTGGAGTATCCGGAGAAAACCCACGCAAGTGCGTGGAGAACAAGCAAACTCCGCACAGAAAGATCCCCGGCCCAGGAATCGACTGGTGTGTCAAAGGGGCAGAATTCATTCATTCATCTTCTTACCCGCTTATTCTCTAATTCAGGGTCTGCTGGAGCCTAACCCAGCACACTTAGGGTGAGAGGCAGGGGTACACCCTGAACAGGTCACCAGTCCATCGCAGGGCACACACACACACCTGTGTGAAATTTGGGATCACCAATTAACCTAATGTACGTTTTGGACTGTGGGGAAAAAAACTGCAGTACCCGGAGAAAACTCATGCAAGTGAGGGGAGAACAATCCAAGGAGCACGATTAAATTTAGTTTCCCAAAATAAGTGTGTTATTTGATCTATAGTGTCACTGAGACCAGCCGACATTTTGACTACAGGAGTGAAGATAAGGGTGGTTGTTTTTATCTATTTAAGTGACTGCGCAAAAAAACAAACACGACAAATAATTAGTCGATTTAGTTGGGGTTTTTTTTAAATCATAAATTAAAAGTTTAATGAATATTAAATCCGACTTTTAGCTGTGTAATTTTTATAAACGTTCCTAAAACGTTTTTATTAATGTTTCCCTTCAGATTTTCGTGAATCTTCGATATGTTTTTTCCCGCCTTTATCCTACTGGCGGTTTTGTGCGACCAGCGCACGAGCCAAAACCAATCCGGACCGTTAGAATTTGAACTCCTCACAGATAATGACCGCCATTTTGCAGGTAAGACTTAAACGAACAAAACAACGAGTTTATTCACCTATTTTCCGTGGACCGAACTGTCACTTTAATGTCAAAATGAGTAAAGTCGAATTTAAGCTTGTAGGTTTGAGTTGTGTAGGATTCCCTCACATTTCTGACTCATCGAAGCTAATCAGCTAACAGGTCCCACACAAAATGCCCACTCACCAAACTGCCCATTTTCTTCATCATATCCAAACTGTTTAACTTTCATATTACTCATTCTGGCTTTGGCATACAAGCTTTTTTTAAACCTTTTATGTGGTTTTATGAATTATGAACAACTACTTTTGAGCATATGGCATTGCTTTAATCAACAGAACTGTATAGTATTCAAACCTTTAATATATGTTCGTGGGATTTTTTGTCTTTCGTTCGTTCTTTTTTTGTTATAGAGGTGGGTTAGAGATAAATTACCCGGATGTGGACACTTACTGCACGATCATCCCTCAGGAGTTCAGAAAGAAGTTAAGTCAAGAATGGGGACCTCCACAGGTTCAGTTGGCCTCTGCTGATAAGGTAAGAAAAGAAATTGTTTCTCTTCTGTACCATCCATCCATCTATCCAGGTCTTCATTTGTAAAAAAAAAAATAAATATATATGTATATTAGTATTCTCATATTATATATTAGCAACATTTATCTCAACTTAGTAAATGTCGGTTAAGGGCCTTGCTCAGGGGCCCAGATACTTGTAGCTGGGAATTAAACCTCGATCTACTAGTTATTGGTTAAACCATGTAACCGATGAATGATCTACCATGTCTGAAAATATTTCATGAGGAAAAAATACCTGTTAGTATTTTTGGTGAAAACGATAACACCCTGTGCCTCTTTCTCCCCAACTCCCAACATGTCTTCCTTAACCTCTTCCATGGTCTTCCTCTTTTCCTCCTGCTCGGCACCTCCATCCTCAAATAGTTAATGAATAAAATGTAACCACAGAAGTTCAGCATAGAGGATTTTCTGAACAAATTAATTTTAATATATGATATTTACATAACCTGGAGTCCAAATTTGACATAAAAAAATTAAATGATTATTTTAGCATGTTTTGGCCAGATGGTGGCATAAGTACTCCACTGTACATGGCCAACAATCCCACAGAGAAACTTGCAGTCAGGAGAAACACTAACTGTATTAAGCAGCACAATGTTCCTGGAATTATTTCGTTGAATCGTTTGAAGATTTTATTCAGTTTACAACAACTATTTAAAGCACAAACAATGGTTTTCATTGCATTCTATATACTCAATATATATATAGAGAGTATGTTTAAAGTTTATTATTTTAACACCTCATACTGCTTGCTTTTTTCCTCCTTTTTTTTTAACCTGTTTTAACCCCCCCAAAAATTTATGTCTAGGTAGGAAAGTTCTTGGGCCCTTAGAATCATTCCAGCTTGCTGTTTTAGCGGCACCCCTACAATAGTGCCATATGAGCGCTTTCCACCAAACAAAAGACCAGTTTACCTGTAACATATTTGCTCCTAACCCCCTGCTGTCCAAGAGAGCTAAAAGTGCATCCAAATAGGAATAAATAAATGTATTAATCCTGACGAAGGGTATCCTTAAAAAGATATCATCATTATTGTGCAGTAACTTGTCTTAGCAGTTAGTTTAGAAGTCTACTCGACTTCAATTGGTTAAATTAATTTAAATCCATGTGGCAAAAGAAAACAATGATAGATTGTTTTTAGTTTTATAAAGCACATGACAAGAATTTATAAGTATAAATATAAAAAATACAACATATTTATCCACATTTTTGGATTTTCTTGTTGTCCCTGTTAATATTAAATTGAACTGCTTTTGTTATCCAATTTCTCTAGGTGAGCTTCACAGTCCTTATGATCAGGTCACACTTTCTAATACTAAATTGTTTGTTGGGGTACTATCATTATATTTTATTGGTATTGTATATTCAGCTATACAACAAACATGCAGAAAAAAGTACCACCATATTGCACTGAGAGACACCATACAGTATATCAGAAAAGTAACAGTAACATTGGCCCTGTTGAATCACTTCAGCTAAGTTGTAGATATATGTCTGTTTTTTAGTAGAACTGCTACAGTAAACTGAATATGAAATAGAATCAAGCCTAAAGGAGAACAGCACCAAAATACTTTAAATTGAAAACTAAAATTGAAAGCCACTTCAGTTTTAGGAGCTAGTTTATAAATTCTGTAGCTAAGCAGTCTGACTTGGTGATCTATCGCCCCAATGTCTCCAGAACCCCAATTGATGTATGGTCGTATTATCTGTTATGCTGTCCTACATGATTCTTTTTTATTGCAGGACTTGGTGTCAGACAACAAAATGAATTACATGTGCGATTAAATCAATACCAACTATATTTACTGGGCTTTGAAACGCAATTCTCCCCTTTTACCGCTTTTGTGTTTTTTTCACTGACTCTTATGAAAACATACGGTAGCTGGAGGTCTGCTGTGAAAATGTGTGAGCCTGTCGCTGGTCTGTGGTAGGTCCTCACTCTGGCTTTTTTTATTTTTTCTGTTGTTCTTAATTTTTTACACTCGGCTACTCTTTCGACCCTTAACATTGGCAGCTGATCACTGAGGAAACAAGAGGCCAAGCGGCAGTGCAGCAGGCACTAGCTGTCACGTTGCCCCCATGGTGACACCCACCTCATTACCCTACTGAAAGCAAGCTGCGTAATTGAAACGCAGCAGAATGGGCATTGGTCCAGCATGTCCTCTTCTCAATGGGCTTTCATTACCCAAAACAAAAGCAAAGGGGTCTGCTAAACAACAGATTTCTATCTCAGCCCTTGAAGTAATGACTAAACCCTCCACAGGATGTGAACTTGGTTTTCACTTTATTTTTTCACTCTAAGTACTCATATGTTATTGCATTGCAGAAATCGTAATAGTGCCATCAAGGTAATGAGTTTCTCTGTACATTCATATTACGTACCTAATATTGCATTCTAAACACTTAAAGTATAGTGTTATATTAATTACAAGTTTTATGAGTTCCGAAATTTTAAAACTAACTAACTGGTGCTTATATCCTTCCCCATTATATTTCATTACTAGAAAACCTTAAATCTATGTTGAACAGCTGGGCAAAATCACAGCTCTGCAGCCTCAGTATAAGCACTACTCAACCCGGTAAATTGTTTTTAGCAAATTTGTTAATGACTTATAAGGTTACCATGCTAGGCAAAAAGCCCACGACATAACGCTCTTAGTAAAAATTATATAAACCAAAAAGAGAACTTCACAAAAAAGGGTTTTGACTGGACAGGCCAAAGTTAAAAAAGGAGATTAAAATGCCATTGATCGACTGGTGACCTGTCCAGGGTGTATCCCTCCTGCCTTCCGCCCTATGTGTGCTGGGATAGGCTCCAGCAGACCCTTATGCACCCGAATTAGAGAATAAGCGGGTGTAGAAGATGAATGAAAGATGAAAATACTACTCCAACTGTAAAAGAATGACAAAATAACTGGAAAATCCAAACGTATTATGCCTTTATTAACCACTGTTAAACACATGGGTAGTTTTATATTTTCCTCAGGGAGCAATATCCATTTCATTCATATCCCAACAATGTGAATTTCTTAAATAGACACGCATTTTAATCCAAACCTCATAATGTATTTATTACACGCCAACACGTAAAGTGCAGTCATTTACCAAAATGATTATTTCCCTTATTCGCACATCCTGTCTCTTATCCTGAACTTCTCAAATGCCTTTTTTCCTTTAAAAAAAAAGTTCTAGGTTTGATTGTTTGCCAGAAACAATGCAACAGTAAATTAAGTGTGTGTAATTCTTAGCAGCCATGGTAATGTATTAAATCCTTGTTAAAATCACTTGGTTTGTCTCTTGCAATGATACCACATGTTCTCAGTTTGGGGAACAGATAATTGGCAGCATACTGTGTACCAACACTTGTGGTGTTCCGCTTGTGCCATGTTTCAAATCCTCAAATATCTTTGACGCACGGAGATAATAAAATTGACTTTTGTCAGTTGGCTGTTTTTCACAGTGAATCAGATGCTCTGATCTGACATAGCCAGTGAAATTACAGAATTTATGTTGCTCCATTTTTGTTGCTTTTGCTGAAAGCTGTGGGAGCTATAGAAGCATTTTTGGAGCTGTACCATACTATCGATTGCAGGAATTTGTTTTCCAATACATTGGTAAAGTACCCATGACTTATATAGGAAGGAGGTAATAACATTGTCAGTGTGTACCTTAAGAAGACTTAAGTCTTTTTCCATCAACATATATAGAGAAATGTACATTACTTCAGGCCTAAAATAATCCAGAGTTTTGATATTATGCAACTAGATCAGTTACTTTTAATTGTAATCACAGCTCCTCTGGCGAATGTAGCTGTAATCACATGAAGAGAACTGGATCAGATGGCCAGCCATAACATTTGCATGGATTACCATGTTAATACAAAACAGTTATATTCATTTAGCGAGAAATGTGTTTTAATTTCAAAAGCTTCATTCATACATCAACATTGAACATCCCTGAAAGTTCAGAGCATTTCTGAGTGTTTTGCCTTCTCTCAATATTGCTGGTTTTAATGGTTGCCTCTGACTAAAATCATGTTAACAAAAAGGGTGCCAGTCCCCGAGGGCTGTTGAAAGTTTTCTTTGGCTTATGATGCATTGAAGACATTTGTCAGACCTACTGTTTGTTTTTTTTGGAAAGATTAAGTTTTTAAACCATTTAATGATTAGATGTGATAGAATATAATCTCCGGTGTAGGTTTACTGCACCAGTATTAATGGCTACCCATCGTATCTTGCTCCTTTTCTCACTGCAAAACTTTCTCTCTCTGTCTCTTGCAGTAAATGATTATATACGCTCGCTTAAACCTATGTGGAGGCGTTAAAAGAGAGGATTTGAATGTGAGCGCCCCCTTTTCTTTTTTAAAGAATCTCTGCTTTCCTTGTTTTATTCCATATTGCCTATGATTACGACATGGGCAGCATCCTCAGCGCTAAGCCTGGCAGTGCCCATGGCTGCTAGTCGTCTCTGTGCACTGCTGCCCACTCAACCACACTACCTTGGCACCGTTGCTGCGTACGATCTGCCATCCGAAGGTGGGGTTCCTTTCCGGAAGACCCTGCGTGTCTTTTCCAGGGAAACCCACACATCCACCCATGCAGGATTTTCTGAAGTGTACTTTACTGCTGGGTCCCAATTTTAAAAATCTACCAAATTGTATAACTTTATCAATAATATAATGACTCATTATTTTATTTATTCATTGTATAATAATATAACTATCTTTTATTTGGATAAATTTCAAATAATAATGATCTACAAAAGAATGTAAACCTTAAAGTGGGAAATAAATCCTGCTGTAACTTTGGGCTACATGTAGATGTAAACTTATTTTTCTTTGTAGTCTTCTGATATTTTACATTTAAGATTCAAGAATTTCCAACTTTACATTGCCATCAAGTGCACATTACATATCAATTATTAAATTCAAATCTATATAAACTATTTTGAGCAACCAAATCTTTAATGTAGCTTTATTGTGCAAATCATTTTAGTAGTTCAGATAATTTTTTTTCAAATATGTTTTTTTCATATGTCTTATCCACCATCTGTATAGACTGTAATGCAAATTCACACCCAGCATACGGTATGTCTTGTATATCCCAGAAGAACTGTCAGCAGTGAAGCTTTATGTACCAGTAACATTTGAGCTTTGACCTCCATCTCAGATTCCCGCTTTCCATCTCCCTCTTCATGTAGGTCTGACCTCTTCCATGTGCTCATTTTTGCCTCCCTCATTCTGCTCCTGCCCTTGTTCCTTACCTCTTTTCTTATGTTTCTGGCTGTTTTTTTCTGTAAGATGCCCAGGGCTTATATTTATTGTGAATTCTCAGGAAAAATTTATGTGACAGCCGTCAATTAAAAAAGGGTTATGTATACATGTATAATTACCTGCATTTATTTATATATGATATATTTATCTATCTATGCAATGACTGACAAATGAAATTCTAATCAGGTCATCCTTTTTAGCATGCCTGGTTTTTGCTATATTTTCCAGCAGTACTATACTGTACAGAACTTTTTTGCTGTTCATGCTGATATGTATTTTTACAGTGCATTACTGTTGCTGGGAAACAACATCTAAATTACACATGTTTAAGGCTTACCAAAGTAGGTATCATCAAGCTAAATTTAAGCAAAATATGGTTCTACTGCTGACTGTTGAAAACTGCTTTCTTACAAACCTCTGTTGCCACTTATTAGGGCAGAGATGAAGTCTAATTGGAAACCAAGCTGTTTTTTTCCACTCAATTAAGTCCTGGAGTAGTAGCCCAGATTCTCGTTCTATCCCAGGCCTGAAACCTAGTCGTGATTTAAGGTGATTGGATTCAGACTGATGATTTCCTATTTCCTCGTTCGCATCGGTCGTAAGTAAGTGATTGCGGTTTTGTTTCTTGGATCGTTTTTTAATAAACGTGTCACCGGAACATGGATCCTGCCTATTTAAATAATATACCGTTACATATGTATCTGATCACTCAAACCATTCCATGAGGTGGTCTGAAACACAGTTCCTGTCAAATCACATACATCACAGGTTGTTTTCTTTCTTGTTGACTGGTATATCCTGATTTTTTTGAGCTCTTCATTGAAATTGATTTGCAGGGTCACACAACGGTACGTAAAGGTCCCCATTCTTAAACAGAGATTTCAGCAATTTTGGTTTGTTGTAGGCTTACTCTTTTTTTCTTTTTCACAAACCCAATTAGAGAAAAATTCCAGCACTTTGGAATCAGGAATCAAAAATCAGATAAATGTCCGTTTTGCTAAAACACATTTATGTGTGTTAAAAGTAAATAAATCAGATGATTGTTGCAGACTAGTCATAAGCACTGTAACAACACTGTTATGATACCATGCACAACAGTTGGTCTATCATTTATTGGAATCTGTGAAAGACACATCTGTTCAGAGTGTGTTTTGACATGCCCTTGAGATTAATGTGGGGGTGTTGAAAATGAGATAATGCGGCGAGACATTGAAAAGGGAAAAAAATAAAGATAATGAGATTGTTACAAATGTGGCAGGGGGATGCAGAAATAGTTTAAAAAAATCTTCAGCAACTGCATGAATCTCATCAAAGTGCTGACCTCGTGTCTTCCTGCACACTTCGAGAGAACAGTATTTTGAAGTTCATAGAGGCAGTAATCAATTCAGTCAGGAATGTCTTTGCTACTGAGGTTGTCAGGATAAACATACAGAAATTAAATTTCTATTTATACGAAGCCTGGAAACTGTCAGGCATTTGTTGGAGATTTGCTTTAGCGCAGAGCTTTGGGAGCCAGGCTACAAGCAGCCTCAGTAATTAACACTTGCGTTAACTGGAGATGATGGATCATATCTGGCAGAACTGTTGCAGAAATGAGGACAAAATGTCACTCGGCTTCAAGCTGTTTAGGGGGATTCGCCCAATCTTATTTAAAAGATTTTCCTGCATGTAGAGGCGAGTTAAGACTTAAATTATTGGAACATGAATGTAATGATGTGGTTCTAAATCTATGATTAAGATTGTGTGGTATAAGTTTACTAAGAATTTGTATGTACATTCATTCATTCATCTTTTTACCCGCTTATTCCCTAATTCGGGGTCACAGGGGACAGCGCGCACCTGTCTCAGCGCACATAAGGGCGAAAAGCAGGGATACACCCTGGACAAGTTGCCAGTCCATCCCATGGCAACACATAGACAAACAACCATTCACACATTCATTCCTATGGACAATTTAGAATCAGAAATTTTTATTGACTGTACCCGGAGGAAACCTACGTAAATCAGTGAAGCTACATGATTCCAGAGAGCAACATCTGCTTTAAAACAAACTTGACTGTGAATGATAAAAGCGATTCGGTTTGAATTAACACTGAGACGGAAAGAGAACAGAATGTACCTTTCGTTTTTTTGGAGTTGTAAATGCCGCTACATCAAACAGCTGAAATGCAAACAAAAGGAAAGATTTTTTAACGTCAGTTACAAATCTGATGCATATTGATTACAATGAGAAAACAATTCAAATTCAAGTGATCAATATCAGAAATGAGAAAAGAGTGTTATAACATCATTTAGCACAATATCAGTGTGATTGTTTAATCACCCAGTCCTACTGATGCTTTTCTTATAATCCTTAATGTTTTGATAATGGGTTCCCTCTGGAGTCTGGTTTCTCTCAAGGTTTCTCCCTTATTCCATCTCAGGAAGTTCTTTGCCACAGTCGCCACCAACTTGTTCATTAGGGACAAACTTACACTTTTCCACTGTTACTTGATTCTGTTTAAAAATGCTTTAATTCAATTTAATTTTATTTGTTATTGTTATATTATTATAACAGTTATTGCCTCAAAGCAGCTTTACAGAATGAATGATAAATAGATGAATGATGAGTTTGTCCCTGATGAGCAAGCCGAGGCTACAGTGGCATGGAAAAACTACCTAGAGTGGGATTAGGAAGAAACCTTGAGAGGAACCAGACTCAACAGGGAACCCATCCTCATTTGGGTTGAACAGAAATTAATGTATACGTGTGTATGTTTATGTGTGAGTGAAAACAGTTCTGGTGGCTGGAAATGGGGTGACGTCATCGCGGGAATGTGATGACCAAGCCGATACACGACTCTCCCGATCCAACGCGGTGGGGCGGCATGTATACCTCGACAGAAGAGTGGGGGAGGTGGAGAGAAAAAATGGTTATATACTTTATAAATAGTATTGAAGTTGTAAGATACTGATAGAGTTCAGTGCAGGAAAGGACTCTGGCCAAACTAACTAACACAGCTAAAAAGAGAACCAGAGGGATGCACAGACATGAGGGATCTTTGATATGTAAGGCAACCAGACCACCACCGAAGACAACTGAGTGATCGGTGAGAGTGTGGAGGACAGCATCCAAACAGCATCAAATAATGTCCATTGTCAAAATTGCCATGCAAATAGAAATAGCCAATGTATGTATATTATTTATTTATTAGCAAAAGGACTAACATGCAAAAACTTTATACTACTACTAACTTATAGACTAACTTCAGCTTTCCAGCACTCTTGTCTTTCCATTGTCTTTGGCGCTGATGTTTTTTTAGTGATGTTAGTGATGACAGTTGGTTTGAAAGTCACACAGCGATTACTTTAATGGTATGTATAAAATCCTTTGGAGGGTTTTTCTGCTACCTGATCTGGTATAACATTATTTTAATTTAACCAAAGAAATGCAGTCTGAGAAACAACAGTTGATTATATAAAATTCCACTTTGTCTCATATATGTGCACATATTATTTCCTGTTCTATGGCAAAGACTGATCTTACCCAGCTTTGTCTCTCAAAGGGAATGTAGTGCATGATAAGACACAGCAGTCATCACGTTCTTGTAATTTTTCTGATCCGCAAAACATTGTGAGCGTCACATTTTAATCCGTTTAAGATGCTTTGTTTTCTTACTCCTTTCCATTTTTTTCTACCATGACAGATTCTATAACAGCAGTATCTTTGTCCGATGTTTTTTTTACATGAACACTCAGTAATAAAGAATGTACAGTTTGGCTAAATAAATCTTCAGACTAATTGAACAAACTACTCTCTCAGTTTATTCAACAGATTATAAAGGTTTTTAAAAGTTTGGTGCTGTTTTATGCAGCTGAAATTTGTATAAAACAAGATTTAGACCATGGCCAAGTCTAATTCTGAAAAAGAAGTGTGAAGGAAATGTGAACTGTGTATGAAGCTGTCCTAAGGGCTGGTTTCATAGGAGTAAAGTAGGATGGTCTTATATCCAAGAAGCTTAAAATAAAAAAAAATCCTGAATAATTTTTTTAGTTGATCATCCTGATCTGACTCAAACATCCACCCCTCTCTTCTCCAAAATTAAAAACACTAGGCATTTGCGTGGCTTTCTAAAAATCTATCTCGACATTCATCCACTCTAATCTTCTTAACATATTAGAGTCATTTGCATCACCCTGAAGTGTCTGAGATGTTTTTTCTGTTTATCTTCACTTAGAAAACACAAGGTCTCACATCATTATGTGACTTTTTGGGGGTTTGTTAAAGGAAGATAATTAGGCAGAAGTTAGCTTGCTGTACTGTACATGTCTTCCTTCATAGTCAGCTAACTAATGTTCTCTCTACGCTTGCATGGGTTTCCTCCGGGTCCAAAAACATGTACATTAGGTTGATTGGTGAATCAAAATTGCCCATAGGAGTGAATGTGTGTGTGTGAATGATTGTTTGTCTTTGTGTTGCTCTGTGATGGACTGGCAAACTATCCAGGATGTAACCCTACCTCTCTGTGTGCTAGGATAGGCTCCAGCAGACCCCTGTGACCCCGAATTAGGGAATAAGCATGTAAGAATGAATGAATTTAATACTTAACAAAAGACGGTCTTCGTGTAATAATTATTTGCTCTTATTGACATTTATTGAGCAAAATATTGTTAGAAACCAGACAAATGTTATTGAAGATATAAAAAAAAATGTAGATAAACTGTCAATTGAAATCAGTTTTAGACACTTTCCTTCTTTCTTTCTTTCTTTCTTTCTTTTGCATTTTTAAATTTACAGCATTTTGCAGATGCTCTTGTCCAGAGCAACATACCGAAGTGTTTTAAGTCGCATCACTGAACAGCTCAGATCGCAAATTATCAATCGCAATCAAGTTTTTAGTGTTTAAAATTGACATTGTGCTATTTTTTTCTGTAATATATGCTATAATCACCAGATGACTGTTTGTAAAGAATTCATTATTATTATCGAATCAATGGATTGCTAATAGCAAAATTATTATTATTATTTGCTTTGACCTTAGATCTCATTTCCCCCCTCACACTCCTCCTGAGATTTCATTCTTTTGCCATTCTGGCGTGAATAAACTGGATGCAAAATGAACAAGAAATACTTTTCTGTTCCCCCCTCGATCAGCCCTACTTTTGGTGCTCCTGCCAAAAATAAAGAAGCTTGTTTTAATGCTTTAATATTGGGCTTTGTTTTTTTCCTATTTCAAGCTGCTTCAGGTTCATCCTTGTCAGGGAGAGAGACGGTGAGTTGACAGAGGCTTGAAAAAGAATAAAAAGATGACTTTCTGTGTGTGCAGGAATGTGGATTTCTTCCGTAAAATCCTAATTGTGCCTTGAAGCACTGCTTCTACATTGGGTAGATCAGCTCAGCTCAGCTCAGCTCAACAGGATTTTGTTGCCTCCATGTGTCTGAGCATTTTTTTCTTTTCAGCCTAGCATGCGGATGTAACCCTTTCACAGTACGAGACGCAGAGTACTCGTGTTTGCCGCCAGGCTGATCCTGGCCTCTCTGGTATTTTGTGCGGAGCGTATTCAATCTCTGCTTTTAAAAAGTATTTTTTTTTCCTGAGAAAAAGGCAGGTTAGGGTTATTGTCCCTTAACTTGCCTTAGCGGAGCAGCAGATCCCAGATGTTCCAGAGAACGCAAGCAAGTTGTACAAACCTCAGGCATTTGCTGGAACCTTTAGGAAGAAAGTAAGATATAAGAGAGATGCAAGAATGCAGTGGGATAAAGTCTGATAGCGCTGTGACTATAAATGCTTCTCAAATTAAATATTCAGTTGCAATAAATCGATTAATTGACCTTAAATTGTTTCATAGTAAACAGCATTGTAAAACCTCACCGTCATCTTTACTACAAGTCTTCTGGGTAGGTGAGAAGCCATCATCCACTCATTTAAGCAGGTGACCTCTGTTTAAGAGCTGTTTTATTATTTATTTATTTATTTACGTGCATTATGCATATTATGTGCAATTCGTACTGGTATACTAAACACTGCACAAAATGATCAAATGTAGACTAAATATCTATATTATTACCCAATCATCATTTAGTGCTGACTTAACAATGGGTGTTGTGGGTTTTTGTTTAAACTAGCTCTCTTGTTATATTACTCACCATTGAATACCTCAGCCATCAACCAAAAACCAAATCAATACCAATTGAGTATGATTTAGACATGAGGCCAAAGCTGTAAATGGCACCTCCCCTGACCAAGTTTCAACAGAATGCCATTAATCCACCAAACCTTTCTTATTTGGAATTTTACCTCATTTTCAATCTAAGGAGGCATCCAAGGGATAAAGGCCACAATGAGACAAACCTGCTAAGCAAGCTGAGCTAATAAAGGCTTTGGTGCCAAGTGAACCAATCTAATGTAGGCTTTGGCACCAAGTGAACCAAAATCAGTAGAAAGTGGTTTAGCTGGATTTTTGGAGCTCTGATTGTGCTTGTTGTAAAATGTAATATTCATCAAACTGAGCAGGTTTTTATTCAGGAATAAAAGATCAGAGTTTGCTAGATTAGCAAAAAGCATAGATGTAAACTTCCAACAGAAAAATTCGTACACAACATGAAACTGTATGTTGTCTGTACTGTATGCCAGCACTGAAGTAATGATCCAAAAACAACCGCCTAGTTCTAAATATGGGATAGACGGGAGGAGGCCTGTTGATGTTCAGCTATGGAAAGAAGCCCAGTTTTGGGCGAATGAGGTAGCTCCCTCATGGGGTTGTGGTGCAGGGTGGGTCATTTAGTGTCAGCATTATTTGTGACATCTTTATCAGGGTAGAGGACAGAAAGACCGTCTGGAGTTCAAGAAGAAAAAGGGCAAACCCAAAGCACATAAAACCTGCGTGTCCACTGATAACACTTAACTATTGTGACGTTATTCCTGTTAAAGCACACAGGGTTATATATATCCTTATCCTCTTTTTTTTTTACAAGCGCTTTCTCCACCTTGTTGCCCTTTTTATCTCGCTTCTATTTTTGTCACTTGTTTTTCCTCACATTTATGTGTGTGTCTGTATATGTGTGTTTTAAAGCATCTTAAATTTCTGAATGTTTGTAAGTTTAATATAAAATAATTTATTGATTAGGCTATCGCTATGAATTAGTGATTAGGTCCTTTAACAGTGGTACTCCAGTTTCCTTCCACAGTTCAAAAACGTATAAAATAAGTTAATTTGTGATTCTAAATTGTCCATAGGAGTGATGTGTGTGAATGGTTGTTTGTCTATATGTGGCCCTGAGATGGATTGGCGACCTGTCTAGGGTGTACCCCCGCCTCTCGCCCTATGTGCGCTGGTATAGGCTCCAGCAGACCCCTGTGACCCTGAATTGTGGAATAAGAGGGTAAGAAGATAAATGAATGAATAAAAATACACTAAAACATTTTTTCCTTTACTTAAGTAAAGCTGTATTTATCCCACAAAGGTCATGTATTAAAATAAGTTAATGTTTGTTTTCTAAATTGAGGCAAATCATTTTTGTATTACATTCTTACAAAACTCTGAAACAGAAGTTGCAAATAGGGTTCTGTTCTTTAGTACAACAGTATTACACAGTATTTCCAGCTTACATTATAGTGGTGTATAGTGCTTCTTTCTGCAAGTCTCTAAATAAGACATGTTTTGCAGACGGTTCAAAAAATGTGTGCATTATATGTTCTTCAAGCCTCCATCTGCTTCCCCCCGCTTTTGGCTGAGATGAGCTGTGATTGCTGGTGCCGGTGTTTCTGACGTCTTGACTCAGGCCGAGTATCGGCAAGACGTGAGGGCTCCCTGACGCTCTAGCTCTCTCCCTCTTTCTCTCGCCCATCAGCAAGGTGCCGTTTGTCAGACGGGTGGGCTGGTGTGAGCTCCCCACACACGTATACACACACACACACACAGGGCCTTCATCTGCTCAACAGATACATCATCTCAAAGCTCCGGTGCAGCACAGGCGTACCGTGAACCACCACCCAAGGGTGTCAAAAATGTTTTGGTGTCATTCCATCAACAGTGAGTTTCATTCTGATGTTGGAATACCTTGACTTGCTACTACAAGGAAGGTTTACTACATTCACTCTTTGCATTAAACAGCTGTCAATGTTCCATTCGTCCATCACGTGCGCCATCAGTCAAATATGGTGTATCAATGACGAGGCATTTCTGTTTTGTGGCCACGCATTGCGTCAGTGTCATCAACCCACACAGAGAGGACATAACCACAAATTACATTCTTTTTTTTTTTATATCTCTCACACAAAATCTATCAAGAGCCATAATTAATCGTGCTGGAGAGAAGTGCGTGGAAGCTATGTGCTCTGCGCTGATACATGCAGTGCCTGTGAATTCTAGCGTTAGCTTTAGCGGCTCTGATGGGCTAGCAGGAGAGGTGTCAGAATCAGTTTAGGAGACTTTTTCTCTCTGCCGAGGATGGCTCTGCAATCTGTGTGCTCAACACATGCTCCCTAGTGTGCGCTTTGGGTTTTTTTTCTTTTTTGTATCTTGTTCGTTTAGTCATGTTTAATGACTGAGACTTTTGCTTTAGCTTTATGGTCTGTGATTATATGACATTTAGCTCAAGAATGTATCTCAAATTATTAGTTTCACCGCCTGATTCCTAGTTCGTGGATTCAGACATCTAGACTCCTCATTGTTTGTGAACTTTTATTTATGTTTTCTGTTGCCTGTGTTTTATTGTTGAAAGATTTCAGGGCATTTAAAATCATTCTGTTCCCCGCTAACAATTAGAAATACCGCAACATCTTTTCACAATCACTTCTGTTTTCACTGACAAAATAAAGAGAGTGCATATAAAACAAATCATCTATTTTGGAACACACTACTAGACACCTGTATCAAACTCGTTACCATCATATACAGAAAAGAAAAACTGAGATTTGGTTAAGTAAAATATATATAAATATATAATCATCATCATGTGAGGACTTTCACTAGTTTTTAAAGCGTCACTGAAGGGGTTTCTGCTTATTGAGCCACAAGAGCATTAATGAGATACTAGTATCAGCATCATACCTGATAATAGGCTCTTGTACTTGTAAAAAACACTCCCGTACCTTTTGTGACATCACTGACCGAACTTTCAGATCCAATGTAAAATTGATGATAACTTGGGCTGAACAAAAATGTAATCTCCATAAGTGTCAGATTAAAAATAGAATCCCAACAATAACTAAAACTACAAAAATGAAACGGGTCATTAATTGGGTTTCAATGCATCATTTATTAATATAAACAGTTGAGACAGTAACATTTTTCTAAAATAAACAGCACTCAACATTACCACCCGTTACAACATTACTAAACCTGTCTGTTTGGTGTAATTAATCAGAACTTTTATTTTGTAAGCTTCATTTAAACACACTGGGATGGGCTCCAACAGATTAAGATGAATGAATGATTAAATAATATAGTCAATATTTTTTTGGGGGGCGGCGCGGTGGCTTAGTGAGTAGCACAGTCGCCTCACAACAAGAAGGCTCGGGGATCTTTCTGTGTGAAGTTTGCATGTTCTCCCCTCGCTTGCGTGTGTTTCCTCTGGTTTCCCCATTAGGTTGATCAAAATGGTCAAAATTCCCCATAGGAATGATTGTGTGTGTGAATGGTTGTTTGTCTGTGTGCCCTGCGATGGATTGGTGTTTGTTCCACTTTGTCTCGCAGCACACTGCCTGTGCGCTGGAATAGGCTCCAGTGGACCCCCGTGACCCTGAATTAGGGAATAAGTGGATAAGAAGATGAATGAATCAATGTATTTTTGGTATTTGTATTCTAGAACGATTCAGAAAACCATTTGTTTGATTTTATTTTTACATTTCATATCATTGAAAAAGTGAGAGAATGAGAGAAAGACTGAAAACGGAGTCCAACTGTAGAGCTTCCTGAGCTCAGTCTCATTGTACAGAGTGTGTACTTCAACCCACAGAGATCGCTGATTACAGTTATTACAAGAAGTCAGTTGGAGACGTGCGTGCTGTTCATTAACGTTCAACAACACCACAAGCAGCGTAAGCCTGACTCCGACTGTTATAAACACACACAATACGAACCAACCTTTTCACTCGCAAATTTTATCCAAGCTACTTTCAGCAAGATAAAATTCACTTTATTAGATCAGTACTACTGCTCTCAAAACACAGTAAGGTACGGTAAAGGTCAAGCTAATGGCTTTAGTTTTTTTTCTTTATTTTAATTTTATGGTTTCAGTGGACCCCCGTGACCCCCAATAAAAGAAATAAGCAGGTAAAAAGATGAATGAATGAATGAAAACTGTCAAACAAAATATATAAACCCAGATGAACCTGAAGAGAGTCATTTTTCCAACCATTTTCCAGTTTATATTAATAAAAAATGGAGTTGTGGTTAGTCCAGTGGTTAAAGTGGTGGGCTGGTAACCAGAAGAAATGGGTTCAGTTCTCAGTACAACAAAGTGACTACCACTGTGCCCTTGGGCCTGGTTGCTTAGTTGCTTAATTGTCTTCCAAATACAATAAATCTAATAACGTAAAAATCCTAGAATATAATAACTCTATAGTTCCTGTTCCTGAACTGTTCAAAGAGTATTTGAAGTGGAGGAAGATCGATTCAGCTCGATTCTCTCAGTCCAAATCTATTTGTACATAAATCAGTATTTTAAGTTTCAATCTTATTACGACCTCTGGTTTTAGCTTTAGAATTAGAAATATCATTTCAAACATTTTAAAAGTGTAAAAGTTCTTCAGACGCTTTTAAACTATACAAGCAAATTTGCAAGAAACTTCACCAAACATCAATGTACAGTGTCATTGTTACCTTTTGCTTCTTGGTTTTCTTATTTTGATTGCATTTTTCAGGCCCAGAACTCAGTCTCACCGTCAGCTGCTTGGCCTCACCTGTTTTCCCTTAAAGGCAAGAAAATTAATCTTAAATGATTAATAAAGTTAATTCATGCTAAACAGACAATTTTATGAAATCAAAAGATAGCCTTTAATTTAAATGTAAAACTAGACTTTCATTCATTCATCTTCCTCATGGTCACAGGGATTTACTGGAGCCTATCCCAGCACAATAGGGCAAGAGGCAGGGATACACCATAGACATTGCAGGGCCACACATGAACAACCACTCACACACTTGTGCTCACTCCTATAGGCAATTTACAATCACTAGTCAACTGAATGTACATGTTTTTGGACTGTGGAAGGAGTTGCAGGTGCTAAACAAAAGCCACAAACACAGACAACACTATGGTTTAAGATCTTAGCATTAATACCAGAAAGACTATACTGTATTCCCCAAAGTGCCATGAACAAGCACTCGGTTAATGTGGCTATGATTTTCTTAAGATAAAACCACTCAAGTAGTGTGATGGGATAAATCTGGCATTATAAAGTGTGTTACAAAAAGGCGCATGGCACAGATGGAGCGTTTTTCAGTGGTAGATTGAGACGCAAAGATTTGGAGTAGCTGAATGATCGGCACAGGCAGCTAATATATGTAAAAGAACAGAGACTCCCTGATAAGCATGCTAATCCTCAACAGTGCCAAACAGTCAGTGCACAGACACTGCCAAGTATCTGTGATGGAGCACACACACACACACACACGCACACGCTCTCTCTCACACCAAAACACACACTTATACACTTATAACACTTACACACTCACAGCACAGATACATTAATACACTGTTTCTCTGCCACTTTTTGAAACTGGTACAGTAAGAGAAAAGATTAGAGCAGGTTTATGAAACGCAGCCCCCCACCATGAGCAACGATCTAAATATAAACGCAGGTTAGAAATGGGATTTTGCTTGACTTCAGGCAGTTTTATGCCGTTTCCACAGCAACCTCTTTTGTTTTGATAATGTGTGATAATAGAAAAAGAAGAAGCTCATCCATAGCTCTGCGTCGGTATGTCCACTGTCGCACTGAGATAACAACAGATCATTAACGCTGAAATATCCCGGTAAACCGTCAACATTTCTTTTCCTCTTTAGTATTTTCACACCTCACTGATAATCAGAAGTGGTTAAGTGGCAGTAATCGGTGGCGAGGGTCGAGTCAGTAAACAATATTCAGATCTCTCGAGATTTCAAAATCGGCCAAATTCCCTGTAATTATGGGAAGTTTCACACATTCAACACAATTTAGTGCTTTTTCGACTATTACTACACTCCAGGACACCAATTCTGGAGTTTGTTATAATGCACTGCACCCAGTACCAATTATTAATCTTATAACCTGATTACTCCCTTATTCATGTTTACGGGACCTAATTGCTGTGAGGCAAACACAACCCCCGGCTTGTCTCAGTCCAGTAAACTAAAGGAAAATCCCAAGATGGGGCGGCTCAGAATGGTGTTATGCCATTATGAGCTGCAAGTGAATTTGTTATTGATTCTTGTCTCTGGTTTGACTCTCTGGGGTATTGAAGCCAGCCCCCCCCCCCTCCCCAATCCCCCACCAACATCATCTCTAACTTTTTTTTTTTTTTTTTTTTTTTAAAGTTATGGTGATCCTTTATAATTGAAGGAAGTTGTAGTCGGCTAATATCAGGGTTTTGACAGCACTACCAAGTTGCCACTGTTGGTACCCTGAGCAAGCCCCTTAACCCAATTACTACTGTGTACAAAAGAGATGAATGTAAGTTGCTCTGGAATGGACGTCATAATTATAAGTGAACAAACATATTTAAAGAATGTAAATAGAAAGAAACTGCCTAATTAACACCTAATGGGGTGTGTGTTGTGTGTGTGAGAGAGAGAGAGAGAGAGAGAGAGAGAGAGAGAGAGAGAGAGAGAGGACCAGTCTAATCTCTGCCGCAAGACCTCTTTTTTTCTCCTCAGTCAGAATTCAATTACTGCCTTTTCTCTGACCCCTGACCTTTGCCACTGACCTCATCTTATGCACTCTAATAGCAACTAACTTTGGTCATCCCCATCTTTAGCTCTCCACATCACTTATTTTCTTTTTACTATCTGATTTTCCCCAGTCTTACTTTTCCCTACAAAATAAAAATATTACCATTATGCAATATAAGGTTATGGTTATTTTTACTTAGATGTGGAAATATGTGTTGTGTTTCTGCCTGTAGAGGAAAAAAAACCTGTTTTTATAGCGTACGCAGGACTACATTAATTCACTGAAACACTATTATGTGATGAAAGCGAATGTCTTCTGAATTTTATTTTTAAAATATTTTTGCCCAGCACCATGATGTAATGGGTTAAGGCGTTTGGCACCCACAGTCAGTCAAAGTTGTTGCACTCTAGCAACTCGGGTTTTTCCTAGATCAGAAAAAAAGCAATGTTTATGTTTTATCAGAGTTTATTGTAATTAACTTAAATCGTTTCACAAAATATTGCATATTTGATATATATTTAGGGGCGGTGTGGTGGTCTAGTGGTTAGCACTGTCGCCTCACAACAAGAAGTTCCCGGGTTCGATTCCCGGGCCGAGGATATTTCTGTGCAGAGTTTGCATGTTCTCTCCGCGGTTGCGTAGGTTTCCTCCAGATACTCTGGTTTCCAAAAACAGGTCGATTAGAATTGGTGATTGTAAATTGTCCATAGGAGTGACTTTCTGTGTGAATGGTTGTTTGTCTATGTGTTGCCTGTCCAGAATGTGCCCCTGCCTCTCGCCCTCTGTGAGCTGGGATGGGCACCAGCAGACCCCTGTGACCCCGAATTAGGGAATAAGCGGGTAAGATGAATGAATGAATGAATGAATTTTTATAATAAATCATGTCATGTGACCTGAAAAATATTTTACTCTAATTATCCAGGCATTTAAAGAATACTTATTAGCATTTGCTAATCATGTGTATTTTAAATATGTACCAGTACAGCTGGTATTACTGAGAGAGAGAGAGAGAGAGAGAGACAGACAGACAGACAGTCCCCCTCGATCCCTTACTCAAACAAAACCAGCACATACTAACCCTCCTTTACATTCACTTCCTCCATCTGGCTAAACACACATTAATTATACATGCATATACATGTTGCCCTCCAAGGAAATTTGCATGCATAATGATTTCCATTGGATTTTTTTGTTGATGTCTTGAATATTTTTTTATATACATTTTAAAATCTTTTTTCTAATACAGGTTTGGTTTAAATCATTATGCTGTTCTCTTTAAGGCGACAGGTCTAGAAAAACAGTGCAAAAGATATGCATAAAACCCGTAGCCATTGTCATCATCACATTTTAAGGTGTTCAGCTGAGTGCATGTGGAGGAGGCATGCAATAATACCATCGTATGTTGCGGGTATTACCTTCAGGAGCTATCGCTAAAACTTAACTACATCATCCGATTATTAGACTTAAGCTGGTTTCGCCTCATCGCTTTGTGTCAGGTGAGCAAAGGATTTGGCATTTTGAGACTATGTGAGGAGGTGTGGGATTTTTCCTTTTTTTTAACCTATTAGCTGTTTTAATTCCTGCGATTAGGATTTATCGTAAGTAGGTGAGCGTTTTTTAAGAATATTTTTTATATCATTTTTGAAAAAAAGCTTATGCAGAACTGTCTTTATCTTGTGCTTCTGAAAACTAGATGGTGTGTTTGAAAATCTTTTAAGAGAAATGTTCAGAATCTCATCTGGACCTTTATAAACCTTATAAAGTATATTGTAGATGTATATTTTTAATGCATTCTCTTAATTGTCTAAAAATGTATCACAGGGCGTCTGGTTACTAACAATGTTTAAATCCAATCCAAATCAGACTTGCTAGTAGGAGGGACTAATCTGAACCAACCAAGCGATCAGATGCACAAAGGACAAAGATAGATCATGTTTATTCAACTTGAGCACAATGTGCTGCGTTGTACATTTACAGTGTTATAGCAAGAAGCCAATTAGATGGAAACCAACTGGAGCAGCTGCTAAAGAGAGAGAACCAACTAGATTGTTGCACTCGAATATGTTAGATGTTATTGTGTTTGACTCCTCGCTGTTAGGGAGGGGCTGTGGTGGCCCGGTGACTGCCGTGATTGACAGCCCTGTTTGCTGCAGAGAGGCGTATAATAATAACGCTATCATATGGTCTGGCAGATTTTGGGCTCAGCACCAGAGATGACAAATGTGCTCACGCAATAATTCAATCTGCTCCTACAATTCTCCAACTTTACCAAGACACTCCAAAAGCCGAATATTTGGAGCAATTAAGACGGTCAGCCGTTGTCGTTGTCGTATAGCGCCCCAAAATGTCTGCCAGGTTGTTTACGGGGAATGTGTTGTTGTAAAAGACCAGAGGAAATAGCAAAACTTGCTGACAGCTTGAGATGCAATGACTGTGCCAGGAGTGGAAGGCCCAAAAATATCAGCAGCTACTGTAATTAGGCCATTATTTTATTCCATACATCATACATTTTTGGATGAGCCTGGAAGATGTCAAGCCTGTAAACTGTGCCGGGCTTGGCTGATGTTTCTTACTGATATAAAACCTTTTTTAATTCTTCACTTCAGCAACATTACAAACTGAAATTTAAGTTCTGTCATTATTTGGTTCTCTGACAAGTGATTAAGTGTCTTTTTTAGGATACTGGAAATGTAGACAGGTAATCATAATGGAATGCATAATGAGATGTTCTCTCTTTCTCTCTTTCTCTCTTGTTCTTATGCAGCAAAAGAAATACACATTGATGATGGTGGACCCTGACGCCCCCAGCCGTACAAACCCTACTCGGGCCTACTGGAGGCACTGGCTATTGGCTGATAATGAAGTAAGTAAGGAAAATGAGTCAGATCTGTATGGATGCATTAAATGATAGAAGGACCTACCTGTTCCTAATGAATGTAGTAAATATGCTAGATGGCCAGAACATCTTACATGACACTTATATATGGATGTCGCCTGAGCACCATGAGCACATAATGGGTTAAGTTTGTTGTGAAAGTGTCCTGCACACATTCTCTCAACCCCACTGAACACCCGACATGAATGCTTGTGACTGATTGAATGAATTCTCCATGAGGCCCTACAAAATTATGTAAAATGTCTTCCCAAAAGTGTGGAATGGGATGTTTACAATATAAATGTAAGTATGATTTTAGGCAAAAAGAGTTTTTCATAAACCATGCAGGGAATTCTTGTCTATTTCTATGCCACTATAACATAAAACACTGTTCATCCAAGAGGTCCAAAGCATTTCAGAGTTTAGTCGCAACCATATTTCAAACCAGCCTAAAAGACATGAATTGCTGGATCGGGTACAATTAATTAGGGTTGATGCTAAATTCTGCAGGGTGATGGACAATTACCAATTAATTAAGAGAGAAGTAAAACGATGGTGATTAAAGTTGTAAAAAAAAAAAAAAAAATTAAAAAAAAATTAATGATCAAACCAATTGTTCTATATTGTGAGAAGCCAATTCTGTAACATCAGATGTTCCATCCTGCGTTTACTCTTATAGCTAACTTTAAAATCCAACAAATAAAGAAATGAAAGTCTTTCATGGATGAAAAGACAAAAGATAAAGCATGAATTTGGCTCACACAGTCCTGGACATAATGTGTAAAGGAAAAGGTGTCAAAAACACTTCGACGGGCAAACAATTCCTGGATCGTGTCGACTGTATCTGCACCTTCCATGTGCTTCACACTTGTGTTGCATTTCCGATGCCTTACATAATGACTGAATAAAAATATCACGTTACTCATCAGGAGATAGAGGGCCAGAATTCAGCAGCGGAGACACGAGTGTTTCAGTTTAAAAATTTAACTTTCCAAATACTCTGCATTCATTTAATTCTCTCTCTCTCTTTCGTTCTTTATTTCTCTTCTTATTTGATGGCCCTCCAAAGAAACTGTTCATTCACAGAAGCTCATTGTCAGATGTCTTCTATCCGTAAATGTGCCACAGGGTGAAACAGCTGAAGTTTGAGTAATGTTTCTCTGCAAATAGGTTTCAATATTTATTGCAATAAACGTTTGTGACAGACAGGTGGGTGTACATATCTTCTGCATGACAGCAACAACTGCATGTCAGTTCACTTGAACTCGAGCACTGGAATAGAGCTGTGCGAGTAAGCAACATGGCAAAGGATGTGTGTGAGACGCCCAGATGGCCTCATCCTAGTAACTCAATAATACCATTTTCCTTCTACCAGTAAAAAAAATACTGTTGATGGCGGAATACCTTCAGATTCATGAATTACTACTGCTCTTGTCTTCACCTGTGTGGGTGAGCAGGTTACAATATTATATTGCAATATATTACATCTTATAAAGAAAACTGAATAAATGTCAAATGGATTAGTGTTACACATGGCCTTATCAGGTTTACACTTTATGTCTAGGAACTCGATTACAGTCGGCAGACAGACGCTCGTCAATCGTACCAATCTAAAATAATTCACATTTCCATATATGCGTTGATCTTTCATTTTAACATCACCTGAAAGCACCAACCTCCTCTCTCTCTAATGGATTAGTATATATGAGATATAGCTGAACTTGGACATCTGCACTAGTCAGCGTTGAATGAGCTGGTCAAACACTAGACGTAGCACTGAGGTGCATAGAACTAAAAACCAAAATATGTTTGACAAGATTTGCAAAAGGACACCTACAACACCTCTACCCACCCACTGTGACTAGGTCATGATTCTGTTCAACGTTGGCAGGTGTGAAACCCCTGTTT
Organism: Pseudolaguvia tuberculata; assembly: GCA_026260255.1. Taxonomy (NCBI): domain Eukaryota; kingdom Metazoa; phylum Chordata; class Actinopteri; order Siluriformes; family Sisoridae; genus Pseudolaguvia; species Pseudolaguvia tuberculata. The sequence goes on along the minus strand of JAOTRA010000028.1, from coordinate 1,017,897 downwards.
ATGGCTTTTGATTCTATGTCTTTGCAGCCCGATAAGATATTAATATCATATGTCTTTTCCTCCACCATCTCCAGTGTTATATATAAATCTTTTATCTCGAAACATTTATCTCTTCATGTTTGATGAATTATACACTGGTGATACACACACACACACACACACACACACACACTATGCAGGTCATTTTCTATTTTTTAAAAAGAGAAGTCCCGGACCCGACAGTGAAAACATTAATAGACAGCAGGCATGGGGTGCTATGGCAAAACCAGGGTCGTTAATGCTGTTGCTGTAGTAACTGGAGCTTGTTTCAGCATCACTACGTTTAACAAAATAATTAGCAATTCATTACTTTTAATTATTTGCCTTCAAAGAGAAGGTCAAGAAGAAAAAATTTAAATGGTTTTACTTTAATAGTAAGTTCTGTTTAGAATTAGTTTACATTATTTATTCAATCTTGAATCTCATCCAGCTATCTCACTTATTTGTCACTCTTACTCTTAAAACACATATAGACGAGAGAAAGAGAGAGAGAGAGAATCAGTTTGTTCCAGTTTGTCCGGTACACACTTTGTGAACACACAAATACATTCCAGGTGCCTAGACAGACAACCTCTCAATACCCTGTCAGAATGTGGGTGGTGGCATGGTGCCTGTCCTCTCCCTGATTGGCCAACAGGCCTTTGCTGGATGTGTGATGAGAAGCCACGGTTGGTTAGAGGTTTAATGAGGCAGGTGGGAGGTGAGTAATTGCTACAGTGACTTCCTCTGACCTCACTCAAGGTATAATAACGTCCCGTGTGAATGTGTGAAATTAGGTGTCCCGGAATACTCTGGGGCTTCAGGTGCCACACAAATGAACGCTTCCCCTTTCACTCATATACTCCTTATTTAGAAGTCTGCCCTATAATTTCTTTATTTAGAGTTAAATTACAACTATGATTTGACTTGTTCCACCCCCGTGCAAGCAGATGTCAGTAATGTCAGCTGCATATTGCACGTGGATAGCAAAATGCATTGTTTTTAATGTTGTCCAATGCTGAAGTGAAGCGCTGTGAAAAATACACTTACTGTACTGCATTTCATGACCATAATGTTCCATATCCAGGGTTTTATTCTCAATAACCACCAGTAATGTATGCACAAATAGACTGCAATAAACTGCATGTAGGCACTTCTCTATGGATGGTTTGCTCAAAAAAAGTTGATCAAATTCACATTTCCTTAATATTATTTGGCAGATGCTCTTATCCAGAGCGACTTACATTTATTCATTCATTTATTCATTGATTCATTCATCTTCTTACCCACTTATTCCCTAATTCGGGGTCTGCTGGCTCCCTATCAATCTGTGTATAAATATACTATGAACCAGAGTATAAACCATAAAAATGTAAAAAGAAAAAAAACTGTCTACATGCTTGAAGTGTTTGCTTCTAAAATGGGAAGAACAAGCTACTGTAAGATAAAGAATGGGTTACTCCTGGGTCAAAAAGAGTGTTGACAAAAATTACAAGGTGTCATTCGAACATTTCACTTCCTTTCTGCCAGAAGCCTAGTTTAAAAATGCAATAATAGCTTTGTTTTTAGCTTTAAATATGACCTTGCCAGCAACATTTGTGGCTAAAACGGACTTAGGTGGTGACTAGCACATTTCTGGACCTTCCCGTATGATGTCTTTTTTTTTTTTTTTTTTTTTTTTTTTTTACGTCTGCCATCCCTTTCTTAAAAAAATACACTGTTGACGGCCCTCATTTCTACATAAACAAGTAAAACTGGCTAAAACCTTCTTTCAGTATTCTTAGACACGGAAAACCTCTGAATTTCAGATAGGGTACCTTACAGTTATTTGCCCGTTGCAATAAATTGTCAGGCTAGAATAAAGTATATGATATGATGCAATGTTAGATATTTTTCACAGTATCATTAAAGCAGTGTTATTCATTTTCTAATTAAATGGGAAGTGTTGGTCATTTGGTTGATGTAACTAGAGGACATTTGGCGTAGTGGTTAGCATGGTCGCCTTACAACAAGAAGGTCCTGGGCTCGATTCCTGGGTTGGAGATCTTTCTGTGCGGAGTTTACATGTTCTCCCCACGTTTACGTGGGTTTCCTCTGGGTACTCCGGTTTCCTCCCACAATACATTAAGCGGATTGGTGAATCTAAATTGCCCATATGAGTGAATTTGTGTGTATGGTGGTTTGTCTATGCCCTGCGATGGACTGGCGATTTGTCCGGGGTGTAACCCTGCCTCTCGCTGTAGGGGATCCCTATGTGCTGGGATATGCATCAGCATCAACAGACCCCCGTGACCCCAAATTAGAGAATAAGCAGATGAATGAATTAACGAATGTCTGATATTTACAAAGTTATGTTGCTAATATATTTAGAATAAAGGTATTTACATTTATTTTGATTATGGCTATTTTTTTAGGCATTTATTATTTTGTTCTTACTGCAGAAATAGATGACCGGATGACATCATCTTCCCATAAACTTAGCATTATCTAATGTTGAAGTTTGACGTCTAGCTTATGGCATATCTGGAGCTTTCTCATCTGAGTGTATGTATATCTACAGACAAGTTCACGACCCCCCTACACCCCCACCCACCATGTTTGATTGCGGTCTGGTGGTAAAAGACGACTCCTCACGTATCATTAAGTAATTAAGGATAAGCCACAAAGCTTGTGTAGGCGTTTAATTTGTGCTGCCAAAGATGCTATATCTGTTGATGACTTAAGTAAGCAGGTTAATTTTCCATATTTAGTAACCTGAGAGACGTTCTCGAGTGCTTGTGCTGCATTGCTCGACTTTGAGATTATAATGTGTCATTTCTATGTTGAATGTCCATTTGATTGTTATTTATTTCCTGTTAACTTTTAGGCTATGAGAAGTGTTTTCGTTGCTGTATTTACACCATGTTCAGTGCGTCATTTCCTCTGTTTGGCAGCTAATGTGCAGATGGATACTTTCTCTCACTTTGTTGCCAGCTCGCCACTCACAGTCAAAGCTAGAGATTTCTGGCACCAATCACAAATCAGAAAACGATTTCTGTTATTGTTGAAAGCCATGTATTCTCTCATTGAGCTAATCGCCTCATTTTCTTCTGCTTTTTTTCCGATCAGATGCTCGGGCTCTTGAACTGTTCTGAAAAATTCTGCAATCCTTTTTGCATGGTATCAATGCACACTTTGTATCACAGCAGACTTGTTTACACACCAGCCAATCTGTAAACTTCTAATGTTTCTTATAGAGCAGAATTTTATTTCATCTATTTATTGGTTAAAAATAATTTCAATAAATGTATATATCTAATGGTTTGTTCAAACCAAGTCTTCTTCTTCTTCTTCTTCCTCTCCTTTCGGCTGCTCCCGTTAGGGGGCGCCACAGCGGATCATTCTTCTCCACCCTACCCTGTCCGCTACATCTGC
>JAOTRA010000028.1:978935-989004 GCA_026260255.1 Pseudolaguvia tuberculata | reverse complement strand
GGCCGGGGGGTGGGGGGGGGGGGGGCGGGATTAATTGTTACAAATGCTTACATTTCCATTTTTCTTTGTTTTTAGGATCCATGCCAACTTAGGCTGCTCAATAAATCATAAAGTCTGAGCACATGAACCACAATATCATTTAAATTCATTTGGAATTTTCACTTATTGTGCTACGTATTCTTTTTTGTTTAAAAAAAGTAGTTGAGTAGCTGGTCTTCTTTCACGGTCTTTCATATTCCAAGCCACATCAGCAATGTTTTGACCTGTACTCCTTTGCACCCTTACAGCTACAGTACGATTCTTCAGCAGCGCCACACTATTCGAACCCTCTCGGCTCTGCCCTTTCGCTGTTGCAGCACTGGATTTATAAAGTACACGAGTGCAAAAAGGGCGCAGGTTGTTCTGTGAGAGGAGCAAGCGAGAATAACGCAGCCAGACCAAGTGGGAGCGCGGAAAACATGCATTGCTCTCCAAATACTGTTGACTCTGTGTAGTCATGGTAACCGTAACTCAGATTCCACAGGCTGTGTGTGCAAGCCGTTGTTTCTTCTAAATAAAGCTTCCATTCACTTTTTTTGCAGATGAATTGTTGTAGATCTCTAACGTGATGTGCACCGTCTTCGTGCACCGCGGCTCAACGCCTCAAGGCCACTTTACTTCACCTTCTGACTTCTTTGGCATACTGAAGTCATTGACATCTCCAGCATGTTAAGCTTGTTCAGGCGTTCTCCAGCTGTTGGTTCCCCCCTTTTTGAGCACTCTCTTTTGTCTTGGCTTCTGCAGAATTTGGAAAAGAAACAATTGACTCTTGTTACCGTGTCTTCGTGGGGTTTTTTTTTCCAGCTTCCCTTTGTTCCAAACGTTCTGTGCTGCAACACACTGAAGTATTATTCAGTCTTTTATAGGAATTGTATTAACTTGCAGGTGCGATTCGTGCATTTCTGGGTAAAAATTTCCTTGGCCGGGGATTTTTTTCTGTGCAGTTTTTGCATGTTCTTCCTGTGCTTGCCCTTCGGTTTCCTCTCCCAGTCCGAACGCATGAACATTAGGTTGATGGATGAAGTTTATAGGAGTGAAAGTGCGTGTGAGTGGTTGTTCGTCTATGTGTTCCCTGCGATGGACTGGTGACCTGTCCAGGGTGTTTCCCTGCCTCTCATCCTTTGCGCTTTAATAGGCTCCACCAAACTCCCGAGACCCTGAATTGGGAATAAGCGGGAAAGATGAATGAATGAATTGCCAGCAAAGTTACGGTGTTATTTAATTGAAAACTAGTGTATTGTATTGATGTATTGCATTGATGAAATTGATTCTCTGTTTTCTATGAAAAACTAAGCGGCGCCTTTTTCAGGACTTTCTTCAGCCACTTCCTATGTTATATTAACAGTGACACCAGCTCAAAAACGCAGCCATAAAGAATCCCAGCTTGGCTAGCTGGTGAGAACCGATATGCGGAGTGTCAAAAATTGGCAGTAGCAATAAAAGCGTGTTGGAATGGAACAATGTGTTGGAATTAAACTTAAACTTGGGAGTTCAAGTCCTTCACCATCAAGCAGCCACTCCTAGGCAACTGCTGTGGATACCGACGACTGCCGAATGGCCTAAGTGTAAATGTGCAACCTAAAACATGGCAGTTAGCTGGATTTCTTTTTATGTTACGAGCAAGGAAATGTTTTCTGTCCATCATTACAGCCTATTTTATTAATATCGCTATTAAGTTTATCAGCTCTACACATCTGTCTGTTTTTTTCTCTTCAGATCGCTAAGTGCGTTGGGATAGGCTCCAGCAAACCCATGTGACCCTGAATTAGGCAATAAGCGGGATAGAATGAATGAATGAATGAATGAAGTATCTGTTTACACCAATCTGTAAGGTAAAAACTTAATGAATGATAAAAAAAATAGATGCTTGGTATTAAACTGTGATGGTTCTAATGATATAAAAGTATAAATATTGTCATAAGAAAATATTGACGGGGAAAAGGACATCACTGAGACGCACTGGTGCATGTACGTTGCCGCTTCAGCCTGTAGGAGGCAGTGTTCAATGCTGAGTTATGGACAGGCTTAACCCTACTGCTGTTCTTTAGAAACACTTGAAGGGTGTTTACGAGAGGCTCTTCCATACACTCTGCCTAAATTTCTAGCTTTTCTTCATCCAGATTCTGTGTTCAAGCTTCTAACTGCACTTTAAAGGTCTGATCCTCCTACACAGAACAGGCACGACTGCAGCGCCATCACATTTATTAAGCAAACATCTACCGGGCTATTTACAGTGAAGCACTTCTGCAGGAGCCGCTAAGAATATGGGTTCAGCCATGACAAATATAGGAGTGCCCTTTGGAAGAGCGCTAGTTTAAAAAAAAAAAAAAAGGGTTCAAGTCGTAGCAAGCACTACATGAATTCCTGTTTCTAGGCAACAGAAGTTAATATACAATTAATCATATGGGAATTTGCCTTTCTGAAATCTAATCAGTGGATTTAATTCACATGTGGACCAACTTTCTGTCGGAATATGAAATATTACAGAAAATGTTTGATGGGTTTCAGTGTGGAGCCGCCATAAAGTAGGAAAATGTCAATATATGTGTTTGAGAGATTAAATCAAGGATCTGTCTGTCTCTCTATCTATCTATTTGTCTTGCTTTCACTATATCACTCTGTGTCACTAACTAAATATTATCTATCTGTCTGTCTCTCTGTCTATCTATCTCTCTCTTTTGTCTTTCTTTCACTCTATCACTGTATCTATCCGTCTTTTGCCATTTATTGCTACCTTTCTACATTCTTCTTCACATTACTTTATTTCCTTTCCTTTCTTCTTTCGTCTGACATTCTTTTTTTATTTCTTTCGATTTTCATTGTCTCTTACTTTCTCTGAAACGCACACATATCTGTATATGCACACATAAGCTAATAGTATCTCTCTCTCTCTCTCTCTCTCTCTCTCTCTGTGTGTGTAGGGAAGTTCACTCAGATCGGGAAATATTAAAGACACTTTGCTGTCTGGTGAGTGATGACTGATGCTTTTTTAAATACCTGTAAATGTATGTACTGTAAATAAAACCTCAGATATGAATCCAACTTTCATTAAGATTATGCAACCTCTTTCTCTCTCTCTCTCTCTCTCTCTCTCTCTGTAGAGTACATTCGTCCTACTCCCCCTAAGCGTACTGGTTTGCATCGTTATCAGTTCCTTCTGTACGAGCAGAATACAGGTTTGGTGCTGTCTCTTAGCCAACAAGAGCAGCTTTCACTGGGTAAGTCAGGATAAAACCCCCGAAACAAACACACGTACACTTACTTAAATCTCACTATTTAATTACCTACAGAAGGGCCGCAGCTTGACGCACACCCACAGCACACTTCTATGGCCACCTATTTCAAATTAACCTGCAGATATCATATTCCAGCTTTTCAGCATAACATATAATTAGCTGTACATACCGTGACAAGCAGCACAGAGCCAGACATTTTCTCTAAGTACTTATTATAAATAATTGCACTCTAATTTATCATTTATACCTGATTGATCACATTGAAATAAACAAAGAACAAAGGCTACCAGTTCCTTCTCAGTGCACTATACAGGGGGGAACCTGTACAAACATGCTAAATATTTAACGGACTAACAGTAGACAGTAATGTTATCCGTTAATAGTGATTGTCTTCATTCATTCATTCATCTGCTTATCCGCTTATTCCCTAATTCGGGGTCACAGGGGTTTGCTTGAGCCTGTCCCAGCGCACATAGGGCGAGAGGCACGGGTATACCCCGGACAGATTACCGGTCCATCGCAGGGCACATACAGATAAACAACACACACACACACACACACTCCTATAGGCAATTTTTACTCACCAATCAACCTAATGTACATGTTTTTGACTGTTGGGAAGAAACCGGAGTACCTGGAGGAAACAAACTCAAGCGCGTGTGAACCACTACGCCACCGCGCTGCCCTTGATTGTATTCCTTTATCTTCATTTTTTAAACATTTACTCACACACACACACACACGAGTATATGTGTATATATAGGCCCTTAACCTCCTCAAACTGCTCAGCTTTATATATGAGATAATTGTAAGTCGCCCTGAATAAGAGCATCTCCCAAATGCCATAAATGTAAATATATATATATATATACTTTATATTTAATCCTTTTTACACCACTTTTCGACCCAATGACTGATGAATGAGATGTTTTCTGTCTGTGTCATCTTCTTTGTTTTGCGGTCAGTTTTACCAAAGGAGCAATCACAGATGGGATCTTTCAGAAATGTCAATTGTATAATGCTAAACACTGCTAACAATTTTATGTGCAATGTTATCCGTCTTATAGGAGAATAAGTTTTATACTTACGGCTTTCCGTTGCAGCTTTTAATATATTACATAATATACTGCCTCTTATTTTAACAAAGTTTTTATGCTGGAAAAGTTAAGTGTTTTCATGTAGATTCACTTATAAGCTAAACATCAATAACAAAAATGTGAATGTGTATGAATGGCTCGTTGAGAAAGTGTGTGAGTCTTTTTTATCATGTCCTGTGTTTTAAGTACATTTATTAAAAACATCTGTATGTGTTTTCTTTCATAAAGCACTTCTCATATAAAGATAATAAAATAAATGCCAACCCTTTATTTTTACCTTTTTTAATTGTTACGTTTCGGCTCAAAGACTGCAAGACTCGAACCCTGAACTTCATTGTCACAAACATACAAATTCTCCTCTCCAGCCTTGAGGGCAGGTAGGGTCAGAGTGCAAGGTTATCTATGATAGCCCCCTTCCCCCCTGAAGCAGCGCTTTGGTTAAGGGCCTTGCCCTCACCCCTCAGATCAATAGTGCAGAATCTTAACCTATTGACGCGGTTTCTACATTCGACACTGAATTCAGGAGAAACTCAAGTCAGTTATGAAAATTTTAACAAAAGTATCAACACCCTCAGCATCATTTATAAAGATTTAAGGGAAAAACATTTTAAAAATGTGTACTTTTTAATGAGTTTTAGTGATTAAATATGTGTGTATGACTCTTACACTTGCCTTCTTTTAAGCATATCGCATTACAACACTGTGTGGGATGGACTCCTTATATTTTCATCTATTCCTTTATTCTGACTATATGGCTTAAATTCACTACAATGTGAAATCGATTCCGTTTCAGACTGATGTTGAAATGAATTTAGATCATTTTCTTCACTTGACTCTCCCCAGATTTGCCTTTCACTTTTCCGTTCAGCTTTTGCTTGTTTTCTTGACTTTGTACTCCTCTGCACCCCTCTCCCTGGTGTGTGAAGTGTGTGGGCCAGCAGCGTGTGTAGAGGGAGTGTCATGCTGTCGGCGCCACTCAGCATGCGATTCGGCTCAGTCCTGAGTCTCGATCATGTAGGCCCACCGTCAGAAACACGCTTTGCTCCAGTTGGAAGTTTTGACACCTTCATCATCAACCAGTCCAAACTTATTAACTCAAAAGCTACTTGTTATGAAAGCTGACTTGATGGTGTTTCACTTTAGACAATTCTTTTAGATTTCTTTTGAATTTTAGTAATTTTGGGATAATCTTTTTATCATATTTGAATATTTTTGTGGAGGAGGGTATATCAGGCAATATATACAGTATAGGAACCGGTATATTTTCATACATAAGGTCACGGGATTATAAGGCGCATTAGTAGTGGTGTAGAGGGGATTTTTTTTTTTTAAAGAAGTGCTCTTCACAGAATAAATATTGATCAAGATGCCGGACTTTTGCGCCGCATACAGACTGATCGCAGGGCTGAACCAGGTCTAAACCAGTACTAATCTTGGAGTTGAGAGAGAGAGAGAGAGAGAACTCCGAGCATACGGTGTGGGGTGTCCGCAAAGCGCCACGTGAGGTGCGGAGCTCTGCGCCGGGTTTTTCCGCCTGCACAAAAAGCTGTACTAAAACCTTTTGACAGACTTTTGAGCACCTTTTACAAAATAAAATCTTTTTGAGAACAGTGAGCGCAATCAGAATTAATATATAAGGTGCAAAATTGTGAAAGCCATTCAGTTAAATTAAACCCATAAAATGTTTAACTTAATTATTAATGCATCAATATACTAATATACCTTCATGTCTTTGGTTTGAAATTCCCTGGTCAGATATGTAGAGTGATATTTGAGAAACAGTTTGTTGTTCCAGATATTTTGCACTAAAGAAAACTGGTGGACATTATTTTTCGGTGCAGTGCCCAAAGCATCAGTTGCTACTTTTGAGTGCAGTTTATTCTTAGCAGGGCATCCCGAACACTCTCATAGACCACACACTGATCAACTTTTCAGTCCAGCCAATTTTCCCAAGAAGGTAGCAATAATATAGTCTACTAAATCTAAATAATATAAACATCTAAAATAATAGACTCTACTAACTGTGCTAGATCTGTTGGTTCATTCTCAACGTTGTGTAATCGACTTATAGTCACATCGCCACAATGACTTCGGACATCACCCATTCAACAGGAGTATGGCTACAGCTGTTTACACACACATACACTCACTTGCTGATCTTCTGTTCATAAACCAAATGAGGAAGGGTTCCCTGTTGAGTCTGGTTCCTCTCGAGGTTTCTTCCTAATCCATCGTTTGCCACAGTTGCCTCCGGCTTGCTCATCAGGGATAAACTGTCAGTTTTACTGATTTTGATTTTTATTATTTCATTTTGTAAATAATGATAAACATTGTAAAAAAAAAAAAAAAAAAAAGCTATACAAATAAAGCTGAACTGAACTTAACTAAAGACATAAGGTGTGTTTTTTATGTATTGTCAATAACGACTGCATACAACTATATTTTTCTTAATGTGGACAGCAAAGAAAAACAAATACAAAAACAAATGAATTCATAATTACATTCCATCTCCAAGAACAGTGATGAGGTTAAAGATCTATCTGAGCTGTAAACTTGGTTTTCTATCTCTGCCTATAGATATTAGGGGCACCAAACACTTACAGATAGCATCACTTGTCTTTGTGTTATTTCAGGTGATGATCATCCCAAAAGTTTTGTTTTCAAATTATTGATGGAACTATGATTGCTTCAGTGTTTCCAGGCCTTTCCTGAGATATATGTACTTGTGGAAATGCTGTCACTGTATAATAAGGATGTATTTCTATGTGATTAGTGACCACATCTCTTCTGATGCCATGACATAAATTGTTTAATTGATCTTATTGGAGGATTTGGAGCAATTGGTTGTGGGTGTGGAGTCGTCTAATGATCTTGTTCCACTTCCCCAGTGGGAAATTCAGCACACACTCTGTCCCTGTGTTTGCGTGTGTGCTCTGTGTGTGTTTGTATGTATGTATGTCTGTTTAGACCTAATGGTCATTTTCCACTTCCCCTAATGCCAGGCAACTCAATTTGAACTCCAGCACTGACGCTCTCCCAGCTTTGATCTTCTACCCTTCTTACAGATGCCAAGAGGTGAAAATCAGGCCTGGCGCCCAGACTGCAGTCCATTCATGTGCATGTGTAGAAACTACAATGTGGGTCAGTGGATGGATAGGGACAGCTGGTGGTTGCGCAAGTGACAGTGGGGGTGCATGGAGGCGGCCGTTGTGCAGTAGGCAAAAGAAAGCATGTTGGTGGGGGAATCCCCACTCCTCCACAGTGCCTCTCTCGATAACGCCTTTACATCCATGTGTCAGTGCCAGGGGTAGCACAGGCCGTGGGCACGGGTTGGTTGACGTAGTGAAATGAACACAAAGTCCTCACACTCCCTCTTGTGCCATTTGGACAACCATCTCCCTTTTCTGCTCCTCCTCCCCTCTTTCTCTCTCTCTCTCTCTCTCTCTCTCTCTCTCTCTCTTGTTTTCTGTCTCCTCTCCATTTCACAGGTACATAAAGTGACAAAAATTCTGGACAACCCTAAATTTAGATCCCTTTTTAAACACAATGCACAACATGACCTTCTGACCAAATCACTGACGTCCACTCGTATCACAGCTCACTCTTCCTTTCCTGGGTGTATTGTACACTCTGTATCCCACTCTCGGCACAGCTTACTAGTTTCTAGTACCTGTTAAAATGCTTTTTTTTTTTTAACAATTGGTAACAAGTGTGTGATGGAGTTGAAGCTCAAATAAGAGTGTCCGAGAGTTGCTAGCATAAAAGAGAGAGTGTATGCTTGTGCATCATAAGCTACCTGATATTTCTTTGTGTTTTTGATCATTTCACTGCTAACCAACCTGCATATTTCAATGATTATTTATTTGAAGAAGTTTGTTTCAGATTTGGAATACAAACACTTTGAACACCAGTACGAACAGGCTCTCGGGAATTAATAACGCTAATGTTTTTGGAGCTTGTGCTTATTCATCAATCAGCATTTTTGCAAATTGCTGTGCCTTTACAGCAAAGGACTTTTTTAAAATATGTAGTGTCAACATGTCACAGGTCATTTGCACATACGCACACTGACACAGGTTTACAGTCTCGTTGTTCTGGTTATAAACAAATGTGTAGGTAGTAAAGTGCTCCTGCTTTGGTGTGTGGGTGAAGCAACATCATAGCATCTTCACCGACTTTCTGAACTCAAGGCATTTGCACTGCTTCTTCAAGGCCGAGCTAATTTATCCCTGTTATATTCCATTACTGCATTACATTTAAAAAGTGATATGAGAAATCGAGTGTGTGTGTATGTGTTTGTTGAGTATATAGTTAAGTGCTTATTACTTAATTATTATTACTGTTACTACAAACATCCTTCAGCATCCAGAAATTCTTTCCCATCTAAAATAAGTCAATTTTCCTTAAAGAGTGTTCTGATAACTAAGTCATCTTTAGTTTGTTACAGATCTGCGTCGAGCTGCTTTCTGTCCTCCGGCGCGCCACACGCGCGGCGAGTCGATCCTGTTGGCTCAGCAGCAGGACCTAAACGGTAATTGAAGTCATTAGCAGCAGCGCAGTCTGGTAATGGCACATCTGAACCTTTTCTCCCACCCACCAATGCAGCCATTAATCAAAAGCATTTCTGTCAAACTCGAGCACTGTCCCAGTGCTTCCACCAGGGCCTTTAACACTCAAGTCTCATTTCTAATCCTAATTGTTTAATACAGAAAAGGGGAGAGTGAAGGAAAAAGAGTGTAAGTTAGTATTGTAGTAACTTCCGCTATTGTGTGTTTCTCCCAATCGCTGCTCTCTATAGACGAATTCAAGTTGACTGTCCCTCTGCAAACATCTAAATTTTCAGGTTTCCGTTGCTTATTATTATACAGTAGAGTCTTGATTCATTCATTCATCTTTTTAACCGCTTATTCCCTAATTCCGAGTCACAGGGGTTTGCTGGAGCCTATCCCAACGCACACAGGGCAAGAGGCAGGGGTACACCGTGGACCATGGTCGCCAGCCCATAATAAATAACCACACACATTCACTCCTATGGACAGTTTAGAATCACCAATCAACCTTGTTTTAGGACTGTTGGAGGAAACCGGAGTACTTGGACGAAACCCACGCAAATGTGTGGAGAACATGCAAACTCCGCACAGAAATGTCTCCGGCCCATGCAGTTCTAGCATTTTTGCTGAGAATAAACTAACCACTTATCTGTGGTTTGTGGCAGGTTAGTGGAGATTAGATAAACACTGGCTCCAGTGAGTGAAGCCTTTACATTTTATTTGCTTTTATAATATTGCCAGTAATATATACTATTTGTAACTGAGTTACAGGCCAAAACAAATATTGTGCTGTTTCAACTATTTGAGTTTATAGTGAAAGTCGGAATGTGAGTCGTTCTTCTGGACCAACTCATATACACCCTAACTATCTGATTCATGTTTTCCGGTTTTCATTTATATTATCAGATCTGTCAGAATGATGCAAGGGGAAGAGGTAGCTTAGTGGTTAAGATGTTTGACTGATACCAGAAAGAACAGGGTTTGATTCACAACTCCACCAAGCAATGATTGTGGGTCCTTAAGCACGACCCTTAACCCCCTAATGTCATCCACCTAATGCTGTAAATGTAATATTCAGTGTGTGTGTGTGTGTGTGTGTGTGTGTGTGTGTGTGTGTGTGTGTGTGTGTGTGTGTGTGTGTGTGTGT
>JAOTRA010000028.1:949503-959867 GCA_026260255.1 Pseudolaguvia tuberculata | reverse complement strand
TGTGTGTGTGTGTGTGTGTGTGTGTGTGTGTGTGTGTGTGTGTGTGTGTGTGTGTGTGTGTGTGTGTGTGTTACCTGTTCACTTTCTTCACTGATACTCACCTGATCTTTTGCATTGTTAAGTAAACGAGGTAACTGAGATGTAAATGAAGTCTTATCGATTTAATTGGATGGAATCAGCACGACGCTGGTCCTCATCCGTAATAACGCAACTGACCGAACGCGCTAATCTGCCCATCTAACGCACTCTAGAGGAGTCCGACATTCAGGAGATCCAGTACTGAATAAACACCTGCATCTTTACTACTAGCTTCATGGGGAGCTGTAAGGTTAGTTCGAGTGGGTCGATCAGTTAGAAATTATATTACAGCAAATCATAAAAGTGCTCAAAGTAAAAATGGAATTTTAGATAGATAGATAGATAGATAGATAGATAGATAGATAGATAGATAGATAGATAGATAGATAGACAGATCATTAGCTATCTAAAATAAAAGGTAGCCAGATTATTTGTAAGCCCTTATTATTGGTATTATTAATATTGCTCTAGTTCAAATGTATGCATTATTTATTTATTTATTTATTTATTTATTTATTTACTCAGTGTTTTGTTATTTAGGGCTCGAACCCCGGCGCAGGTGGGCGGGTTTTTGGTCGGCGCAAACTGATTTCGAAACACGTCTCCTGCCAAAAAGAAAAAAAAAAGCTTCACACGTGCTTCACAAATAAAAAGAGCTCAAGAAGAATTTCTCCTAGAATCATTTAGAGATATTAAAACCTGTGATTTATTTAATTCTCCATATTTCAGTGTGTTAAAGCGATAGAAACCTTCAGTCGGGCTTCATCTGTGAGGAGAAGAAAGTTCGACTTGAATTAGAAAATCATTTGTAAAAATTAACCCACGATTTACCTATAAGACTGAAATGATTTTTAATCAAACCAATTCCACTGATATAATAATCTAAAAAAAGAATCTTATTATACAGTCAAGGGCTTAGATATAATTTGTAATCATTTATTGTGTGCGTCTGAGAATATTGCGTTATAGAATATTTGGGGGGGGGGATAATTTATTTGATTATAAATTTAATTAATAAAGTGGGAAAATAATAAATGTGCGGCATTTACGTTTATTTTAATATTTTGTTAATATGCGCACCTGATCGGCAAGAATATTTTATATAAATATATCATAAGGAAATATTTAAAAAAAGGTACAATTAAAAAAAAGATTTTTCATAGTAAATATGAGCAGAAAAATATTTAAAATGATGAATTAGAAAGAAAAATCATTCCTTCTCCATGGAAAATGAGTTAATAGTTTATTTCGGTGTGTGTGTGTATAATTATCCGGGGACTTTTAGATAAACTTCCTTCCAAACATTAATAGAAATAGGATTTTCCTTTTTCTTTCTCTCTCTCTCTCTCTCTCTCTCTCTCTCTCTCTCTCTCACACACACACACACACACACACACACGCACACCGAAAGAGAGAGAAAAAAAGGTGATGGAGAGAAATTTCTCCAGTGGTAATTTTGCTCCTTCATCTGGAATCACAATAAGGGTTTATTTGTCCTCCTGTCATTCCAGGTTAAAAGTGAAACAATTAAACCTTTAAATTAACTTGGATCTAAAAAATAAAACCCACTGCTGATCCAGGATAAAACCCTTTTCCATGCAGATTGGATTTCATACCTTACATTTTGCACACATCGTAACTCATCATTTGTGTTAAACCGAATAAATTTTTTGTATATTTACAATTTCTTTCTTTAGTTTATACTTTATTTTGTTCTTGATATAACTCATGAAGAGACTGATAGATATATAATACTACCATGGAGTGCCAACCCTCGTTAATACGACCCAGCGTTTTCACAACCGTATCTACCAAAGGACACGTCGTAATTTAGAATCTGAAGGGAGGAGGGCAAAAGCGAGAGAACAAGAACAATGCAAGGAGGAGAGAGAGGGAGGGAAGGGATAGTCACTTAGAACTGAACTGAGATATGAACTGAGACCTAACTCCTGTCACCTTTTGATAGTTTGAAACGAAACAGACGTAGGATGTGGTAGTGTTGAAGTTCAAAACCTGTCTATATTCTTGAATGAAGTCAATTTCTGCTTAGTTCAACTTTCCTTTTCTTGTCCCAACAGATAATATTATGGACTTAGGAATGGGAGGTGAGAAAAGCAGTGGCGAGCTCCCGTATGCATCTGGTAGTTTTCAGTCCAGTCGAAGTGGACAAACAGTTACGTACTTGGGAAAGTTTGCCTTCGACACTCCGCCGTCTGGCAGCATCGGCAGCTCCGGTTGGTGTCCGGACAACAACATCATCAGCCTGGTCAGTGCTGGAATCCTGGGAGTTTCGCCATCGCCGGGTACCATCACCACCCAGACATCGTCTTCGGCCGGCATGAGTGTCCAAGCCTCTGACATTGATCAAGTGTATGCCCCGCCCCTTCCGGCCTACTCCGCCTGTGGTGACATGTACCAGGAGCAGGTGGCATTTCATCACAGTCCTGCAGCATCATCGTCACTGCCCTACGCACCCTCTGACTACCACAGTAACACCAAAGCTGTAGACACTAGCCTTTTCTCCATGATCCCCGACTACAACCTGTTCCAGCACCAAGGTGGTGCAGGCGAAGCTGGTGCAATGGAACACAAACCATTCCAAAGCGTTGAGCCCCTTCGTGTAAACCCACCACCCATCACGCCGCTCGAGACTATACGGGCATTTAAGGACAAACAGCAACTGCAGCCAGGTTTCCTGGGTTCGCAGCAGCATCACGTTTCCCAGCACCACCACCATCACCACCACCAACCCCAAACTCTCGCCCTTAAACCCGTACGCCCTCGTAAGTACCCCAACCGGCCGAGCAAAACACCAGTGCATGAGCGTCCCCATGCTTGCCCGGCTGAGCACTGTGACCGGCGCTTCTCACGCTCTGATGAGCTTACGCGCCACCTACGCATCCACACGGGCCACAAACCCTTTCAGTGCCGTATCTGTATGCGTTCCTTCAGCCGCAGTGACCACCTAACCACGCACATCCGCACGCACACAGGTGAAAAGCCTTTCTCCTGTGACTTCTGTGGACGCAAGTTTGCTCGCAGCGATGAGCGCAAACGCCACGCCAAGGTGCACCTCAAGCACAAGGACAAGAAACCTGCAGAAAAAGCAGGCAGCTCAAGTGCCACAGCAGCAACGGCTGCTCGCCCATCTCCACCTCGTTCGTGTGGGAGCAGTGGCGCCGGTGGGGCCAACATCCTGACTGTTACCACGTGCGCATAGGACTGGGAGTGCCACTAATATTCACTAAGAATGAGGAAGGAGGAAACTGCATTCGTTCCTTTCTTCTGAAAAGGCTTAGCTAATGACTCACAAAACTAACCCTCTGTTCATGCATTAGCTCTTTGGGGGGTTTTTTTATGGTGGTGTGGTCATGTTCACGTTGAGGGAACACACTCGTTTTTAATGGCAGGGAGAATAGCAGAGTGGGGTAGCAACCGGTGGACAGTCAGGTCATCCCAGAAAATAAAAACAAGGCACTATTGTTGTAGTTTTTGTCGGGGTTTTTTGTTGTTGGGAAAAGCATTACAGACTCAGGGAGTCCTAACCTCCGGCTCCGTGGACGTATACACACGTTGATATCACAGTCTGGTTCATGTTATTACATACATGAAAATTGTGCAAGCATGTGGTGTCAATTATTTTATGCCCACCGTATTTCAGTTCACCGATATAAAAAAGTGCAATTTCATTTCCTCGACTTTGTTAATATCTCAGTTTGCCGCACTTTAGTTCCTGTTGTTTGTTGTTATTTACCCCCCCCCTCTCTCTCTCTTTTTTGGCTTGTTAATTATTTAATTGATTGTTGTTATTTTTTATGTTCATGAGTTGTAGCAGAGTTTCATTTAGTGAAGCTACTGGATGGTGAGGTTTTAAAGAGAAGCCTTGAATCTTACACAGCCGCATCGAAAGGCTAGTCAGGATTTCATGCGTAATCTCGCTGCGTTACCTTCATATCGCAAAATCTTACCATTCCGAGGATCTGGAAGTGTGTTTTTCGCTGAACAGGAAAAGATCACCTGTTTAATATTCCAAAAAAAAAAAAAGCCAGTGTGTGTGTCCTGGCATGTGAGGTCACTAAAGTCAGTTTACTAATTAGCATGAAATTAAGATAACTAGGAGTCAAAAGCCAAAAAGCTTCACATGCTGAGATTCGTAATCGTCCTGCCATTTCATTGTTTGTTATTTTTCTTATTATAAAAAGTGAGTTAGATCTTCCGTCTGTATGCCAGCATGCGTCAAGTGTTGCTAGCGTTTCTTGATCAGCAATGAAAAAAGGGCATTCACCGGGAGCAATACGTGTGCGACTCGACTCCTCCTTCGTCACAAGTCGTCGGCATGAAATGTGAAGCCGTTCTCGCTTGTATGGTTGTGAAATTTACGTTTGTCATCCTACAACGTTTCATCCGTCCGGCTTTGTTCAGCACGCTGATCTACCAAACACACACACACACACACACACACACACACACACACACACAAACAGCCTTAGAGCATTATTAATTCACGGCTAATCTGGAGGCCCTCAGGTTTCTGATAGAACTCAGCTGTACGCATGCCACTAGAGATGGACCCTCCTTTTTTTCTGTTACCTCCCCCCCACCTCTTTCTCCAGCTCTGAAGGCCGACAGCAGCGGTATCGTGGTGTCTCCACGTGTTTTTATTTCTCCTCCTACACGGAACACACTGAGAGATTCGGACTGCAAGAAAACGGATTGTCTTTTTTTTTGTACAGCTGCCCATACAAACACACGACTGCGTGTTTTCTACTAAGAATGTACAGTTTAAAAGGAAAAGCAATGTGCTTCAGTATTACAGTGTGTATCTGCGTCGGTGTCCGTGTGAACACACACACACACACACACACACACACCCCTCTCTCTCCTCACTCCCTGATCTGAAATAAAATAGATGGAAAGGGTGTGTTAACTGTACATTTCTGAACTGAAGACTGTGTACATAATGTAGAATGTGTGCGTGTGTGTGTGTGTGTGTGTGTGTGTGTTTTGTTTTATTTCGTTTCTTTTTAACTGTGAGTTCGGTCCAAAAAGGAGAGTCTACCGGTGTCGAATCTGATGCATCTACGTCAATGAAATATTGTTTTCGTGTGTAATATACAAAGATGGAGACACACTGAATCATGTGTTTATTAAAGAAATAAACCATAAGGTTATTTGAATCATGTGTGTATGTTGCTATGTCGAGGATTTTGTTCGTTATCAGCCATCTTGCCTTTTTCAGGAAGAAACCACTAGTGTAAATCCACTGTAGGAAAAAATCGTTGTGATCTGGCCCGAGGTTTTCAGAGGAAGAAAATACCAGATCAAACCAGATCTCATTAAATCTTCTTCTTCTCTCTCTTCTCCACATTACCCTGTTCTCTACATTTGCCTCTTTCACCCCACCTACCTGTATATTGCCCCTCACCACATCCGTAAACCTCCTTCTTGGTCTTCCTCTTTACCTCCTGTCCGCCACCTCCATCCTCACTCTACAAACTCATATTCTTTCATAGGGCCTAGAATATCTAGCAGCACCAAAGAATCACGTCCTGGAATGGATGTGTTAAACCCCCTCAACAGGGTTCTAGGAGGGTTCTAGGGGCCTATTAACTTTGGGACTGCCAGAGTTTTATTAGTACTACCAGTACTCGCAGTAATGTAACAGTGTGTTTGGTGCCAGAAATAGATGTGGACATTATTCTCCTTCAAAATTGCTAGCAGAACCCCTGACTGGTGGTGGCGCTGGGGGTTCAGAGCACACCCTTGACTGGTGGTGCCGCTGGGGGTTCAGAGCACACCCCTGACTGGTGGTGCCGCTGGGGGTTCAGAGCACACTCCTGACTGGTGGTGCCGCTGGGGGTTCAGAGCACATTCTCTATATTCACATTTTTTCATTTGGCAGACACCGTCTACCAAGTGAAAATTAGGTTTAAGGGCCTTGATACAGCGGCTCTGGAGCAAAGAGGACCTGCCTTGGTGGGGGGTTTGAATCCCAATTCTTCAATGATCAACCTAAAGCTTTAATAGTTTGAGCCACATCTTTTTCTATTAGAATCTTTGAATCGATTTTGATAGACACCCGGGACAACCAATAACAAGGTGATTTCACACAAACCTACCAAAATCTAGTCTACAATGCATATCTTTGTTTAAAGTGGTGGCTTACTGGTTAAGGTGTTGAACCTTCCCAGCACCACCCAGCCACCACTGTCGGAAACCAGGCCAGCTATAAGGGGCTCTGTTTAAGGGCGTTTACCAAATGCTGTGAATGTAAATGTTAAGCAAGGGAGGAATATACCAATTCCACACATACAGGGGACAAAGGGCAACTATACAAAGGAGGATTTGGTGCTACTGACTCCTGATTCCTTTTGTGAATTGTCACATGACTTACTCTTTATCCAATCACATTCGTTTTAATTAACCACAAAAAGAGTATTTTTTTTATCTCTGGTCTGTATAATGAGCGGCGCGGTGGTGTAGTGGATAGTTGCCTCACAACAAAAAGGTCCCGGGCCGGGATCTTTCTGTGCGGAGTTTGCATGTTCTCCCCGTGCTTGGGTGGGTTTCCACTGGGTACTCCGGTTTCCTCCCACAGTCCAAAAAACATGCATATTAGGTGGATTGGTGATTGTAAATTGTCCATAGGAGTGAATGTGTGTGTGAATGGTTGTTTGCTATGTGTTGCCCTGAGATGGACTGGCGACCCATCCAGGGTGTACCCCGTCTCTCGCCCTATGTGTGCTGGGATAGGCGCAGCAGACCCCCGTGACCCCGGATTCGGGAATAAGCGGGTAAGAAGATGAATGAATGAATAATCTGTATAATAGTATTGTGCCAGTTGGGCCCCTAATCAAGGCCCTTAATCTGCTGCTGCTTAGATGGGTCAAATATAGGAGATAAATGGATGAAGGAGGTCTACCAATTGATTATTATTTTGATTGATGATAAATATTATTATTTTGAATCATAATAATGATTGATAATTATCATACTAAGTACACTGATGCAGAGCTTAATGTTTTACTTAATGTTTTAAGTGTGTGTGTGTGTGTGTGTGTGTGTGTGTGTGTGTGTGTGTATTCTGTCGTCCTCTGTATCTTTCTCTCTTTCTTATTGAAAATCTTTGCTGTAAGAGGAGAACCTCGACATGAATAGGTTATGTCTCTGATGGAAGAGGCAAACGTTGACTCTCGATGGATTTGTCTCCTCAGCTCTTCTGAAGCTTTGTGGTTTTTTGGACTGATATCTTCATTTCTTAAGGATTGTGGTGTAGGGAGAAACAAAAAGTGTTGGTTTTTTCCTTTATTACCGCAAAAATAGCTTCTGGCACAATTGTTCCTGCTTTGATTTGCTTTTTTTTTATTATTTATTTATTTCCTGAATTTTTAGTTATTTGTTCGTTGCCAAGAACCGTCAGAAAGCCGAGCCAGAGTGAACCAGGAAAACAGAGAAAGTACTGTTCACAGATCAGATGGAAGCACAGCCTTTGGGTGTGTGTGTGTCTGTGTGTGTGTGTGTGTGTGTGTGTGTGGTGGGGGAAGGGGAGGATGGGGGGGGGGTAAATCCAGAGATAGTTTGCTGTTTGCATGTACTGTATCAAATAGGTCATCCTTTTCATGAAAAATATGACAATATTGAAATGGCTGTGCTTTTCTGATGTTTTTGTTTCCTTATCTTACAATGATGTTGAATTCTCTAATCTGATTGGTCAGAAAACTCATTGGTCAGAAAATCTAGTTGTCTGTCTGTCTGTCCTTCCGTCTGTCCTTCAATTCCGAGTATCAGTTGCCATGTTGATAACAGTAACATGTACACTGTGAATTTATGTCTTTAGTGGTCATGATGATGATGATGATGATGGTGCTTTTGATGATGATGATGATGATGATGATGATGATGATGATGATGATGATGATGATGATGGTCATGATAATGATGGTGGTGGTGATGATGATGATGATGATGATGATGGTGCTTTTGATGATGGTCATAATAATGATGGTGGTAGTGATGATGATGATCATCATCATCAACATCATCATCATCATCATCACTACCACCATCATTATAATGACCATCATCATCATCAAAAGCACCATCATCATCATCATCATCATCATCATCATGATGATGATGGTCAGGATAATGATGGTGGTGATGATGGGGGTGATGATGATGATGATGATTGTGGTCATGATAATGATGGTGGTGATGATGATGGGGTGATGATGATGATGATGATTGTGGTCATGATCATGATGGTGATGATGATGATGGGGGTGATGATTTTGATGGTGGAGGTGATGATGATGATGATTGTTTGAAGACTCACCTGTTAGTTACAGTACTTTAAATCCCACTCGACATGAAAACGGTAATTAACTCATTCTCCCCTAGTAGTGTACACTAATCCGTGTGGTTCTGAATCACCTCCGCGCCTACCGAGTGCACTAGATTATTAAACACATGTGCAGTTGCGACTCGCCCCGGTTACTCTGGCTTCAGTTCCTGGTTACTGAGTTATAGCTTGAGAAGTAATAAAGGCGATGATTTGGGAACTGAAGTTGTGTGTTCGCAGTTAAACTGGAGGAAACACTACATCATGAGCTGGTACGTACAAATAAACCCGAGTTATACAGAAATTTGATTTTATTGTTGGCCGAATTACGAGCTCTCGCGTTTGAGTTAAACTTAGCTACTTAGCGTTAGCCTGCTAGCATGTAGCTCATCGGAGTCTTGGTGTATATATAAGTAGAAAGACGGAAATAATCGATTTGATTTGATAAATATTACTATTATTTATTTGTAAAAGGGCTTAAAAGTTATTTTTAAAGGAAAACGATAGATTTTGTTTTTAGCGACGTTGCTAAGCGCCTGCTTAATTTGGCTTACTTAGCTTAGCATGCTAACGTTTCCGACCAAGTTTCAGTTTGGTGTTGGGTTATTGAATAAATGTGTTTTTCCTTTACGTAAAAGTTTTACTGAATAAATCAACAAAAATAAAAAAATAAAATAATAAAAAATAGTTTTATTACAGATGAACAGAATCCGGTCCAGACATAAAGTCGCTTATTTAAAAACAACTCAGGAGATTAAAAAAAAAACTTCGAATAAATATTATTTATTAATATATATTAACAGTAATTTCATATATAATTTATATGAAATATATTTTATATACTAAACGTATCATCCTATAAGTAATTTAAAAAAATGGGTTTTATAAAACTTTCCATTGGATTTTAATTCCAGTTTGTAATATTTTAGTTTAGAAATAAACTGATAAATATACATTGTTTATTATGTTTTTTCTACTAACATCGATATTGAGATAAAAAACTGAAAATTTTAAATACGTATTACCTTTTTTTTTGATAAATTAAATAAAAGTTTTTGTCATATAAATCTTTCCTGTCTGTCATGCTGCCTGTCGTCTGTATGTCAAGGTGTAAAAGTCAGTCAGTCCATCCGTCTCTGTCAGTCTGTCTGTCTCTCTGTTGGTCGGCCCGACCGCCCGCCCGGGTCTCTGTCGGCCCGCCCGGGTCTCTGTCGGCCCGACCGCCCGCCCGGGTCTCTGGCGGCCCGTCCGTCCAGGGCCTCTGCCGGCTCGTCCCGGGTCTCTGTCTCTCTCTCTGTATGTCCGCCTTTCTCTGTATGTCAGCCTCCCATCTGTCTGATTAAAATCTGAGTATATTAACTGATCATCAACATGGTGCATGTGATGCCTCCAAATGTCCTTCATACTACTAGTATTTATTCTATATAGAACATACTGTAATTGTATTAAATGTGTATGTGCATTTTTATCAGTTGGCCAAGAATCCCGTCGCTCTACTGCAGGGGTTGGGAACCTATGGCTGCCGAGCCAGGTGTGGCTCTCTTGATGATTGCATCTGGCTCGCAGATTTCGGCTTTTCTGATAAAACTAAAACGTTATCAATTGTTTTATTCCATTCATCGATTTTCCACTGTTCAGGGCTGCAGTTGGATGCAGGAGCAATTGTCCTGTGAAGAATCAGACATAGCCCCTCCCCTTTGTTTAGCGTCGTTGTTCTGGATTTGGTTGCCAGGGCGATGACACATTATTTAAGGCGACGCGCCAGTGTGGGAATCATTAAGGATAATTAACAATCACAAAGGGCGGCGGGGTGGTGTAGTGGTTAGCACGCTCGCCTCACAACAAGAAGGTCCCGGGTTCGATTCCCTGGTCTGGGGTCTTTGTGTGGAGTTTGCATGTTCTCCCCGCGCTTGCGTGGGTTTCCCCCGGGTACTCCGGTTTCCTC
>JAOTRA010000028.1:916298-934969 GCA_026260255.1 Pseudolaguvia tuberculata | reverse complement strand
TATATATAAGGCTTATGTGCAGAAATTATATACAAGTCGACCACCTACACACACGAAGTCTGCAAAGTAGCATTAAAAAAGCGTGTGTGTGTGTTCAATTGTATTTATGCGTCTCACTTCAAGTAATGTTTTCTTTCCTGCGTTGTAAATAAAATAAATAAATAAATAAATATAAATTTATTTATATAAATAAATCCACTGAGATGGATTCTTCTTTTGCTATCCATCTCTCCTTCCATCACTACATCATTGCATCACTCGTTTCCCCTCATTTTTCCCATCTCCACTTCCTTTCTTACTCAGCCATGTTATTCTATTGACAAACCAGTCCAGAATTCCCCTAAAAACCTGCCCGTCCTCCTTCAGCAGACTAAAGGTGTGTGCGTGTTTGCGTGCGCTTGTTTTTTGTCCCCATTAGGCTAAGGAAGAGTTGAGGCCGGTCAAGGAGGATTTTGAAGCCAAGAATAAGCAACTGTTGGAAGAGATGCCCAAATTTTATAACAGCCGAATTGACTATTTTCAGCCGAGCTTTGAGGCGCTTATTCGAGCCCAGGTGAGTAACACACACACACACACACACACACACACACACACAGTCAAAAAATCTTTTTCCCTTTCAACTAATTATGTATAATAATCTTGACTTAAATTTGACTGCACAATACATTATGTAATACATTTGCATTAATAATTTGTGGTGTTTTTATTTATTTATTTTTTTATTCAAAACTGGCATACAACCAAACATCATAAAATAAGATTTGGGTAAAAATATAATTTCCTGTAAAAACACACAATAAACAGCATGTTTTTGTTTTGCTTTACACAATAATCAATCATCAATAGTCATTAAAAGTGACTTAAAACTTTCCTAGCTAATTGCGAATACACACGCTGGTTGGTACACTTGGATCAAGTTGGTGGATAACAAGGTTTTAGATTTGATTTCGGTCAATAGGGGGCCTCTAAAAATTCCTCAGAGATTCTGAAGCTCAATAACGAATACAAAAAAATTTCTGTGCACATTACAAAAACATTTTTATATATTTTTTCAGGAAATTTACTGTAGGATGTATGCAGATACTTAAACATTTAATATTTGAGGATGAGCTCCGATTGACTAGAACAACTTTTGTTAGCGAATCAAATTTTTTTTGTTTTTCTTGATTTTTCTTTGGCTCCCTCTACTGGACAACATTTAGCTCCCATCTCTGAATGCATAGTTATATAAACCACAGAATCATTTTGAATGCTTGTTAATTAATAATTACTGTTAATTAACACACATTAAACTAAAATTCGCTTATTACTGCTAGCTAAATGCAATAAACCTTGCAGGAATGGTGAATCATCACTATCAACTATTTACAGTCATCACCATCTGCAATATTACAAGGGTGGCACTCGTTTCGAACCGACTCACGTTTACACTGGCAGAAAGCAGAACACGCTACATCGCAAACATGTGACCAGATTTACTTTTTGACTGCAGATCCATTAGACCTTTTGTGGTTGCCATGTTCTCAGCCACCTCTATAAAATGCCGGTTACCCGAACACAATCCGACTCTGGTACCAGAAAAGGAACTCAAAACACCCTGCGTTACTCACTCCTAAATAATTGTCAGGCTGTGGAGCTGGAAAAAAAAGGACAGGGTTTCTTTCTTTTGTTTCATTTTAATTATATCTGAATATGATCAGTGGCCTAGTGGTTAGGACAGTCCCGGGTTCGGATACCAGGCAAAGGGGCTTTCTGTGCGTAGTTTGAATGTTCTGTCTGCACTTGCGTATGTTTACTCTGGGGACTCTGGTTTCCTCCCACAGTCCAAAACCATGTACATTAGGTTGCTTGGTGATTTGTTAATTGCCTATGGTGTAAGTGTGTGTGGTCGTTTATCCATGTGTGACCCTGATATGGACTGGTGACCTGTCCTGTGCACCTCTCACCCTATGTGTGCTGGTATAGGCTCCAGTAGACCACGGGAATTAGGGAATAAACGGGTAAGAAGATAAAGTATCACTGACAAACTAACTCATTTGAATCACATTCATTCATTCATTTGAGAACCTCAAACTATCAAAAGATGCAAACTTTTAATACTTTACCTCACTTACACACCTTCAAATAAGTTTAATTCAATTTATTTTATTAAACTTATTTTTGGCTAAAATGCGTCTTTAAAATTTTTTTTTTTAAAAACCAAGTGGTTTTACATCATCAGTATAAGAGACCCAGCAGACGTAGATTACTGGAGACTGAGATCATGGGCGTGGCAGGTTTCAGGGGGTGTGTTACATTTGCATTTATTATAACATCTCAATCAGGTTTTTCTTTTTGGAACAGTCACTGAGATTTTAAAGTATTTATTTATTTTAAACTCATCCGTTTGCCACTTATGATGGTGTCTATCGTCGTGGTTACTCAGGAATAAATAGGATACCTAGCTGGAGTTAATTACTATCTTGTTTATTGATATTTTTTTCTTCTTTTTATTACATTTTTTTGATCAGAAAAAAAATCAGCTGCCAGTTTTTCTGCACTGGAAATTAACTTTAGACGCCATTTTTTAATATACGTGACTGATCATCAAAACACAACCGCCATGTTTGAATGCCGTAGACAATAACATTTGGAGTTTCTGTCCCTTTTTACACACACACACACACACACACACACACACACAAACTTTCCACCCTCCTCCTGTCTATAATGTGATTAACCCCCACCATCCTGCTTCAGCTGTCACTTCAGGAAGTTCATAATTATTTGCTTCTTTCTTTTCATGCTGATCACTCACTCACTCACTCACTCAGTCGCACACTCCCTCACACACTACACTCAAACCACTTCCCCAAACAACCCTCCCCCATTTTAATCTGTTTTGTTTTTACCGCTAACTTACTGCCCCTACGCACTAATGATGAGCGTTAAGTGGTCAGATGCATCATGTGGCTTTACACAATTGTAACCTTGTGATTGTGTGTGTTTATCTTTAGGTTGGAAATAGACATAATGTTCTTGATGCTTTGAAAGCACAGGGTTTCGATACGAGACAACGGGAACAGCTGTTTCAGTAGGTGTTGAAGGTTACATCAAACTCCTGTTACTAGAAACTCTGAAAGCAGGATTCATAAGATCCAATCAAGATCCTAGTATATTATCCGGACCAATGTTTAGATTATTCATACACATGGACTGTTGAAATTAGGCAGTGGCAGCTTGTGCTGGGAATCGAACCCAGATTCTGCAGTTCAACCCATACAGTACCATCTCAGGTTAGTTGGTTGAAATGGTGGTAGAGATGGAAAGATGCAGTGGAGTGTGATTAAACAAAGTTATGGGGTTAATTTGATGTTGGTTTGAGGTCATACGAGGTGATGGAGTTACGCTTGCTGCTATAGATTATAAATGACTAATTTGGCTTTTTAATTGTTTTATTTATAAAACCTACATTTCCCAGATGACTCCAATTACAATCACAGTCAACATGACATTTTACAGATCCAGAAATTTAGTGTGTGCTAAAATTAGTGTGTGATGAACTTGAGTTGAGGTCAGTGGGGCCAGGCTGTGTGTCAAGGGTTAGTCCAGGTCTTAGTATGAAAATCCTGTCATGGAGCCAGGTCTTCTTTCTCCGAGAGAGATCAACAAGATCAAGAGTTCTTACAGCGATACTCTTGTTTTAAGGTGGATTAGAGTCGTTCCTGTCACCCCTGGTGTAATCTTATTAGCTGATTAGCACGGAGCCTTAGCATGAATCACTCTGTGTGCATTCAAAGTGATTGGCAGAGGCTCCTTCCTGTCAGAGACAGCGAAAGAGTGGGAGGAAGACAACGAGAGAGGCTTTAAGCGAATGCCGTTCACTATCGATGGAGAAGCGACCGACTACCCATCAGAAAAGGTTTCATTACTTACTAAAGTTCATCTGGAAAAACGATTGAAATATTTTTAAGACTACAGCAAAGTCTGAGCTACGGGGTCAAGCAGGGTATTAGCAGCTTGCTAAAGGGGCAACACTGTTAAAAAAAAAAAAACTTGATCCAGATGACTCATAACTAGGCTACCTGCTATACTGGTGGCATTACCTATCCTCGTCCACACACACACACGCACAACGTGGTGTTAAAGCTCAGAGAGGTATGAATAGTACATCGGTTAGCGAGAGGAGAATCACTGCATTAAAGAAGCAGTGTGTAGGTGGACCGCAGAGACTCGCTATCACACATGCTGTATTTAGACTCACTGAGATGTGCAACAGCTATCAAGCCTGAATTCTCAACTCTGAGACTCTTCTAGACAGAGATTAGCCCGTGTGTGTGTGTGTGCTCACAGTCCAAGGTGGACATATCTTAAACATTCTGACTCAGATGATTAAGAACCGAGAGTACCCTCATCTTGTTGAATCATACACACACACACACACACACACACAGAGTTTAGCAATCGCTTTTGCTTTAATATAAACAAATCTCCAAAGCTCCACCAAATCACTGTGTGTGTGTGTGTGATATAAATAAATAAAAATATATATTATCAGACGAAATTAGTTGTCATAAGGCCCCACGGTCTCACTTGGTGTGCCTTAAACACCCGCACACACACATTCTGAAGTATCGTTTAGTGTCCTAGGAGAACTGAGCTCATACATCATTCACATTTGTTTAAGTAATATAGAGTAAAAGGCTGTATTTTTTATTTTCTTTTCTTTTTTTTTTTCTGTGTGCAGAACATTTCTAACTTTTGAAGAAACTAGTATCCTTTTCATTTGTTTACTCTAAATGTCAACATCCTTCCAAAACCACTCGGACGTAATCCCTACAATAAACATTATCCCCAAGGGAGTCGATTTCTTCACCAATAGCATGAAACTACCTGCTGAAACAGGACCAGTGTTTTAATTCCCAATTCTTTTGTGTAAAGTATATTTTCACTCGCTCTAGGCAGTCAACCAAAAGCGCATACTACTGCATTTCAGTAAGGACGCAATTAATGACTGTTAATAAATGTAAGGTTGCGGGTAGTATGAATGAGATTTGGACCTGTATCATCCACCAATTGGATACTGAGGTGTGTCGAAAATGGTTAACGTCACTCAAGTTAAACATTAAGTGACTTAATTACCTTTTGGTTGTAGTTAAATTGCACTCTGGATGAAGTACCACATCAGACAAGTCGCCTCTGTGATGGGGGCATGTGATGGTGTAAATTTTCACATCCTCTATTACACATACTAAGAATTCACACACACTGTTCGTTTTGCCTACTATTCTTTTTCCTTTAGCTTCTCCCGTTTCGGGTCGCCAGAGTCGCACACTCGACTTGGTACATTTTTATGCTTGATGCCCTTCCTAACACAACCCTCTTATTTTTCCGAGTTTGGGACCGGCACTAAGGATGCACTGAAATTTGGCTCTAATGGCTGGCTTTTTATGGACATTTTTCTCACCAATCCACCTAATATACTTTTTTTTTTTTTTTTGGACTGTGGGAGGAAACCCATGCAAACTCTGCACAGAAAGATGTTTGATGCTTTTGATCTGTCGCAACATTATTGTGCAAAATCGGTAAAATATCTAACGTTTATTTATCCAAGTCTAATCGCTTGTCTCTTCCACGAGCGTCCTCAATGACTCAACCACTCCCGGCTCATTTGGAATGTTATTAATGGCCCCTTTGGCCTGTGAGATTTCAGACTGTGTTAGTAAACTCTGCAAGGATGTGGTATTGTTTTACTCAAACTCAGATTCGTCTCCAGGTAGAAATTTAAATGTCCAAAAGGAATCTTCGTATTAACCTTTCATTCTTGGTCGTTTACAGAAAAAAAGTCATTCAACAGTCGCTCTAGGCGTAGACGGATACAGACTGATGTACACGTAGGATTGACCCCCCCTCCCTTTCCCCTGACACCCAGTGGCTCCTGTGTTCTTCGACCAGCTCTCAGAGCGGGTCTCGGTAGCCCAAGCGTCTCCACATAGCACCCACGTGCTACATGTAAACGGCTTGTCAGGCAGCGCTTGATGTGGCAAAGCTGCCAGTTAAGACACATAAACAGGACAGAGCGGTATCTGTTTCCCATCAGCCCCGGATAGCAACGGTTCCCTCTATATCACAGAACGACATTGACTCGGATTGATCTTTTAATTAGAGCGCAGGATAATAAGAAGCGAAGGAGTCTGCTCCGGATGACCGATGCATACTTCAAGCATCAGAAGTGTTTACTGGGGGGGTGTGGGGACCGGGCCTTGCGGTCATGCTCCAGGATAAATATTGGAATGAAGGTGGAGGAGTGAGGAAGTTAAGGATATCTTTAACTATATAATTTGCTGTTAGTTAATTGTAAAGTGGGAAAAACTGCGTAAACCGGGAAAAAAATCAGTGACCTGCGAGTCGGAGAACTGGGGGGGGGGGTGTTATAAAGTGTTTTAACTCCTTGCTGCTAATCGGACGGTGGTGCATTCAATTTTCAGAAGCATCCACCTGCCACTGCTGGGACCCTAAACGAGGCCCTTAAGCCTCTGCTGAACACAGTTAAATGCTCATCTAATAATATCCTTTATGTTGACTAAAATGTTTGGGTTTGAGGTGCATGTGGTAAATATTACCTACAAAATAAAATGCTGCTTATTGTTCTTTATCCGGAACTTAATGATATCAGAATTTCTCATACAAAATATCACAATAGAAACATCAATTGTTATTGGTAGATTGTGATTTTACGCTGTAAATGTTTGGCACACTTTTATCCAGACAGGTGCAGAAAAGTTGGGGTTAAAGCTGGGGAAAGGGGATGTGTTAAAATTTGGGAGCATGGTGGCACTTCGAACTGTCAGAACTTCTGTATCTATCATGCAGCTCTAAATCTGATTTATCTGAAGGTGTGTGTGTGTGCGCGTGTGTTGTTTCTCAGGTGGTGTATTTCACGGAGATGCACAAGAACTTCAGCGACCTGACAGATCAACTGGATCAAGGTGGTCTGACTGACCAAGAGCGAGAACAGCAGAACGAAGCCAAGCTCAACGAACTGCGCGCCCTGTCCATCGTCGCAGACGACTGACACCAAAGCAGGTTTTTAACACGGAATACCGCCATCGTTAACCTAGTTAACATTTAATTAATCAAAGGTTTCTTTTTACCTCTGTTTCCATGTTTGTTTTTAATCAGTCTGTTTAATTTTGTGATCACGGTTAGGGTTTGATTTCCAGATTGAGTCTGAACGAGGATGGTTACATCAGGGAGATACAGTAAGCCACTATAGAAACTTTATGAAGGATTTCACCGGTGAGTAGAGCATCACTGGATCGCTAGATGTTCTTTTTTTTTTATTCACCAGTTGGATTAAATCCACAGTAAAGGCAAAGATTTAATCTCTCATCTTTGTTAAAACCACTAAACCGCGTCTCCGCTGTTTCGCCACATCTTAGGAAGTTTAAGAAAGGTGATCAAGTAACCGAGTATCAGCACAAAGTATTTATTCATTTTATATTAAGTATTTAAACGTTGTTTGTCATTAAAATCTGTTACCTGGTACTGTAGCGCCCTCTACTGATGTAAAAGAAAAACACTGAATGTCTGTTGAATTGTTGTTAGTCTGTTTTCTAAGGTGACATTGCCCTTTTCCTTGATTGTATACATGACTATTATTTTACATCCTTTTGGTGCTTGTTTCTAACCCGTGTGTCGGTCGGTATATGTCCTTTATCTTCAGACGGTTTACTTCTGCGCTCTGATCATTTCATCAGCGTTCATCTGTTTTGGGGGTTTTTTGTTTAAATTCCTGTAACTTTTA
Organism: Pseudolaguvia tuberculata; assembly: GCA_026260255.1. Taxonomy (NCBI): domain Eukaryota; kingdom Metazoa; phylum Chordata; class Actinopteri; order Siluriformes; family Sisoridae; genus Pseudolaguvia; species Pseudolaguvia tuberculata. The sequence goes on along the minus strand of JAOTRA010000028.1, from coordinate 927,183 downwards.
GAGGTTGGTTTTATATGCTTTCATAAACCTGTCCTTTAAAAACCGGAAATATTTTGTATGATGATTGAGTTGTTGTTTTATAGATCAACCTGATCAAAACTTCATTTTGTTTCAAGTGTCTTTTTTTTTTTTTTGTGTGTGTGTGTGTGTGTGTGTGTGTGTAAGGAGGTATTGCTGTGGCAGCAGCAGGGCCGAAACCCAGGTTTAACACTTTGGTACCTTAACATTAATGCAAGCTAGAAATGACACCATTCAGGAACCTCCCTGCAGGGTCAGAACACAAGCATGGATCTGTCTGATGTGAGGGATTCACAACATTATTTAAGTGTGGGAGCTTTATGCAAACAAGGTTGATCATGTTTGCAGTTAGGGTTCGATTTAAAGCAAGGAGGAGAGGAGCAGGAGTTCTTTTGAATTTGTCATTGCAGACTTGTTTTAGAGCCTAAACACACCCAACATAAAAAACCCAACATCTGTTTTTGTTTTAATTATTTGTTTGAAAAGAGGCAACAACTATAAAATACAGTACAGCTCTACCCTGGTTGGGATTAGTGGAATATTTCTGTATGTACAGCTCAAATTTGTTTACAATTTGTTTAAATACACACACACATAGCAAAAATTACAGCTTTTGTTTTTCACAGGATGACTGACTACAGAGAGAGAGAGAAAACTCTGATGGGAGGTATAAAGTGAAGATATTTTATGACACTAAATATTTGTAATTAACAGATAGAATCAGTTACAGCAGCAGAAAAAGGACATCCCTTGTCCTTCTTTTAGTTGATGTCTCCCAGTTTCCAGCAGGACAAAAAAAAAAAAGTGTTCAGTCAGGGTCAAGAGTCAAAATTGACCTGAACAAATCAAATTAGTTTTTTTACTGAATTAAAAAACAACCCTAACCCATTTCCTCCAGGTTTCTGTTTTATCTGCCGTAACGTCAATCAGTAGCTCGTCTTCCAGTTCAGCATGTTAATTCTAAAAAGGTAGATGTTTGTGTCGAGTTCCTACGCCACAGGTTTACCATACATGTGTGCGATCTGCTCGCTGAAGAGCCGCTGCAGTTCTCCGCGTTTGCTTTTCAGGGTGGGAGTGAGGAGGCCGTTAATGATGCTGAACATCTCGGGGTGCAGATACAAATCCCTTACCTAAAAGATGAATGACAGAGGTGGTGAGGTGGGCTGTAAGGAGGGTGGGAATAGGTGGGAGGGATAAGTATTTTTACTCTGAGCTTGGATTAAACTTTGATGGATGAGTATAATTTTTTGGGGGAAATGTCAAAAGTCGAATTTATATCTGGAAGTCCACATTTTATCTAGAATGTATTATATTATTAAGAGACTCCAACACTGATTTTTATTATCACATGCTGGGTTGTTGTTATTATTAGAGTCAAAAAATCAGACAATGTCCTGATGTTACCACCACTCAAATTTTACTGCAAGTTAATTTTAGGTTTAAAAGATATGTGGAATGTTAATGACATTATTCCCGGTATGATTAATTAAAAATTGAACATTCTCAGGCGTGCGTGTGTGTTACCTGTTCAAAAGACTTTAGTCCTGCTTCCTTGCCCACAGCGATCATGTTCTGCAACACTGCTTCCTTCACATCCTGCAGTAAAGATATTTACCATTACATTTCTGGCATGTGCTAATCATTTTTTAATATATACCTCTCTGGGCAGTTAAGGTTACTATCTCTATTCCTTAACTGCCTTCAGCCTCATTCATGTTGTGTTCTTCATATTAGAGAGACGCACATATATTGGGGACTTACTGGGTTCTGACAGAGTTCCTCATACGATCCCATGATTCCTCTCTCTTTGGCCCATTTAACAAACACTTCCGGGTCTGGAACAACGATAGCTACCAGATAAGACTAAGCACACAGAACATTAGTGAATGATGGGTTTAAACACACTGTAGGGTAAAAATCAGTATACCAAGGAGTTTTACGTGTGTGTGTGTGTGTGTGTGTGTGTGTTACCTCTAGACTGTCTCCATGGACAAAAACCTGCAGTACAGGTACACAACGCATGTAAACATTCTCAATCTTTTCTGGAGCGATGTATTCTCCCTGAGATAGTTTAAAGATGTTCTTTTTTCGGTCAATGATGCGAAGAGTCCCATTCTAACACACACACACACACACACACAGATATTTCTGTTCACCCGTTATTGCATTTAAAGACTGTAAAAAGAGTGAAGATTATTTTAACAGCAGATAAATTCATATGATGTAATAATTTTAAAAACATGTTTGTCATTCGGAAGGTCTATGAGAAGACTTAACCTTTAAAGGGCTCATGGCTCTCCTCATACATCTGCTGCCCCCAATGGGTCAGTTGGCAGAATAGCACATGGCTGTGGGTCAGCTTAGGCATAGAAGGCAGACAATCAGAGGAAAGCCTGAACCTGTTACGCTGTACCAGCCTACTAATACGTGTTGAGGCAGTGTTAGCTTGGTTAACAAACCACTGATACCCCACTCAGGAGTGGCAGCTTGGTGGTGCTTGAAATCAAGTGTCCAGTTTTTTGATCAGCAGACTAACACCATTACAACTACATAACTGAGAACGTGAACAATAACAAAATCTCACCTGCAGCCACTCTCCTACATCTCCTGTGTGCAGCCAGCCCTCACTGTCTAATGCCTCAGCAGTCCTTTCCTCGTCCCTCAGGTACCCCTGAAATACACTAGGACCCCGGATACAGATCTCTCCCCGTCCATGCTGCGTGTAATAGTTCATGTCCGGAATGTCTACCAGTTTCACCATGGCACAGGGAAGAGGAGCACCAACATGACCTGTGACACATATTAACCAGTTTAGCATTTTAACTAAATAAAATCACCATTAAAATGACTTGGTAAGCCGGAGTGACTCCCCAGATTATTTTGTAGATTTTTAGAACATTTATTATTCTAATGTTACATCAGCAATCTACAAATATGAATAGTAGCCACCTCTGAAAATAAAAACAAAAGTGACCATCTTCCATGTTTGCGCACTGATTAATTTTGTGCAACAAGAACCACAGAAGATATTCTACGAGTGCAATTTAAGTACAGTGAACAGTGTCTGTCTCTCTGCCATTACTGTCCCGTCTCTCCCAGGATCATATGCATGCTTCACAATCTCACCTACTACATTACACAAGTATGTGACTTTATCAAAAGAGCAACCGGTTTATTCCTGTTTCTATTATACCATGTTGGCATCGACTTCAGTGCTGAACTGAACAACTAATTAGACCAAACTTTACTGATAGAATCTATAAAACTAAATGACTGGAGGTCATCGATTACCTGCACTCCAGTCTCCAGGCATAGAGAACGTACAACCAGCCGTGCACTCAGTCTGACCGTAGCCCTCGAATATCTACAAACACACACACACACACTAAGATTGCAGCTCTGACACACACACACTATCTAAAGAAAGTGCAAACATTCAACAAACTACTCTAATATATATATATATATATATAATCTCCAATCTTTTTGAATGTTTGTCACACTTTAATGTTTCAGATCAAACAAATGTAAATAAATATTACTCAAAGATAACATGTGTAAACACACAACAGTTTTTAAATGAAGGGTTTTATTATTAAAGGAAAACAATCCAAAACTACATGGCCCTGTGTGAGAAAGTGTTTGCCCTCTATAAAACCATTTGTTTTTTATCTGAAACATTGCAAAAAGATTGGAAATCAAGAAGGGGCCCAACACTTATATTTATAAAAAAAAAAATTGCCTAAACCCATAGAGAGATTTGCTTTTCCAGGCAATTGGCTGACGTTCTTATCCAATACTACTTACACATGTATTCATATATATTTTTGCCCAGCTGAGCAGTTAAGGACGTTGCTCAGGGGCCCAGTGGTAAAATCTCGGTGGTGCAAGAACTTTAAACCACAATCCTTAAAAAGAACTGGTGTAATTACAACATTATGGGATCTCAGTGTCTTGACCTGATAAATCACACTAATGCATGAATTAAACTGAATCTGGAACAATTACATTTAAAGTAAAACAAATGAATCTTTTCCCGACTTCAGAACTGTGCTAATTGTTGTTTACTTAAAAAAATAGAATTCCAGTGAAGTGAATGTTATTAGTGCTCTGACCAGGCAGCCGAGGGCAGCTCGGAGGAAGGACAGCACTGTGGGTGAGATGGGAGCCGAAGCGGTCAGGATGAAGCGCAGGTTTCCTCCCAGACTGGCCTGAGAGAGAGAGAGAGAGAGAGATGGATAGATAAAGAAAGCAGTTCTAGTCAGTAGTGGTCCTTTAGGGGATTTTATCTGTGCCACCAGTAGGAGTAATGATCAATCCCTGATCAATCCATTTGCATACTGGAAAGAGCCGTGTATTAGAATCGTGTTCCTTAAATCATCTGAAACACGCAGCCGCGGAATAGCTTATTATTTTTTTATACTTTATTTCTATCAAAATGGAAGTATGTGATTTCAGATGTGGTGATAGTCTTTAGTTTAGTAATGGAAGAAAAAGAGGACAACACACAGAAGGAGGAGGAGGAGGAGGAGGAGGACAAGCTAAGATAATAGAAGCTGTGAAGAGAAGAACAACAGGATTTCAGGAAGAAGCATCGGAAGATAAAAGTGATGTGGGGGAAAAAAAAGGAGAGAAAAAAAGAAGTGTTGTAAAAACAATTACAATTCGATTTGTTTTTAATATATATATATATATATATATATAAAAATAAAATTAATTTTAAAGTGCAGTGAATGCAGATAGGACAAGAGGAGCCGGTTGGAACTGCTGTATCTGCAGGATTTACCTGAATCTTGTTGAAGATCAGTCTGTCCCACACACTGTCATTCCGGACGATTCCACTGCTCAGCTCGGCCTGTTTCCTGTTCACGGCGTAGTGTAGGATGGCCCTCTTCAGTACGGATGTCACTGAACCCTGGATCTGCACTCAAACACACCAGAATAGCTCAACCCATCTTCCTGTAAATCAAGGTGTCAGTCGCTAGGCTTCCATCACTGAGTGTTAATGCACTTTTTAAAGTATCGCATCAGAAACGAGGGATGGAAACGGCAAACTTTGGGAGGGAAAAAAAAAATTAATAGTGAATATTAAACCCATGAGCTTTAAATCAGAGCATTCGGCTCAACTAATAACCAGCAAACTGCTGCCGCCGCCGCCATGTTACTCAGGACTTCTAAACAACAGCAAAAATATAAAAATAAATATGAATAAATTTGGTTTTGTGATTAAGTGTGTCAGTGTTTTTGTAGTGACTGCATGCAAAAGGACCGACACACAGCTTTGTGCCCCACAATGCTATTCGCAGCAATCGTTTGATCGCGATGTTGCGGACACCCTACTCCGTAGGTTTTGGGTTCTCTCTCTTAACTTCAACATTAATACCGGTTTCGTCCTGCTTCATTATGCAGCACAAACGTCCGGCATCTTGATCGATGTTTCTTCTGGGACGCACACTTCCTAAAAAAATCCCCTCTACACCTCATCATCCAGTGCACCTTGTGTATGGAATTATAGCCAGTCATTATATATAGTGCCTTATAGTCTGGGGCACCTTATGGGGCAGAAAATACGCTAAGCGGGATATTACTTTTTGTAAAAACATAAATGTGACTTATCCATTATGTGAGGATGTAAAAGTTTTGTAGTTTGTGTTTTGATGTTGGTGAGTTTCACTGTAGGATAAATGCACTGACCCGACTGTACCGGTGGTTGTGGTTGCATGAGTTACACTGTATTGTTGATCATCTGCACCGTTGTGGAAAGTTGTATGACTTGTTATTTATTTACAAACTTAAATTAACGTCATGTGTCGGATTTGATCAATTAAAAGTCGATGATAATTCAGAATCATTTTTTCATTCATATCAACTTGATGTTAATTTAAGGTTTTAATTCTAAATCACAAAAGAATAATATTCGAGCAACTGACTGCTCTATTGGTAACCTTAGAGCTGACGCCTGATCAGAAATAATGGAGTAAGAGATTTTGGGTCTTGCTCAAGGGCCATTAGAGGCAGCTTTGTGGTGTTGGTGAGAATTGAACCCACAATCTCTAGATCAGCAGTCCAACACTAACAGGAAGTGGTGGATCAATACTCAACAAGCTTTGTTTGACATCACGGTGCGAGGTTTATCCATTAAGCTGATCTATAAATCAAAGCTCTGATAATAATCAAATAAAATTGCATCTTCATTAGCTCCAAATTTAAGTCAATGCCCCCCCCCAATCATGTATACCGACCTTATCGTACATGCGATTGAGTAGGCGGGGCACCACAGGAAAGAAGGTGGGCTTCAGGGTTTTTATGTCGTCCATAAGCAGCGAGATGTCCCCCTGATAGAATCCCACACTCGCGCCGTGACAGAACATCGACACCTGAGAGCGGATGAGACACTCGTTCTTTCACAAATGTTTTCTTTATCACACCGGTGTGCTTTTATGTCCTTTTTTAGTCTCACCGTAAAACAAAGTAACAAAACAGTGCGAGTTTTAGATCTATAGCTATTCCATGCTACAATTACAATTCTCTCTTATTTAATACTGATGAACTCTGACCTCCTATTGCACAGTGTTACCTGAATCATGCGTTCAAACATGTGAGCGAGGGGCAGGTACGAGATCGACACATCATCCTGGCGAATCTCGAAAAATCCCTGCGAACAAATCAAACGTATTCATTAATCCGACAGAAATTTGGCACAGCCCATCAGCCGTGTGATATAATACAGGCCGTTCCGTTTAAAGTGGGCGATTAAGTCGACTGTTCAGCACTTAAAGCCGCCGTTTATCTTCCACGCTACTGATTTACGAAGGAGTTTCAAATTTACTGGCTGGCAGAACAGGCCATTTATTTACCCCATCATTCCCACAGGCTTTGAATAAAAGAGCGAGTGGCGGAGGGAGAAGAGCTATAATGTGCCCCACAGGAAATTAACTAATACTAATAGTGATGGAAAGAGACTGAAAAGAAAAAAAAGATTGCAGAAAGGATTTAAACATGACCTCCGCTACAACCTTGTGCACCTAGTCATTTATCCATTGTCAATGATAATACTTCATTTGCAAATTTGCCTACATTTGTGTGTGCGCGCGCGCGCGCGCGTGTGTGTGTGTGTGTGTGACTTACCTCCAGAATCTTAGAGACTGACGAAGCGTTAGAGGTGATGTTGCCATGTGTGATCATAGCTCCTTTAGGTTTTCCTAAATTGAAAGGAAATGATAAGGTTAAAGTGGGTTAACCCTTTACACTCCCATCTGAAGAAAAGCAGTGGTGTGTGTCAGTGAGTTATTCATTCATCTTCTGACCAGTTTAAACCAGTTTAAAGACCAAAGTCATGGTCTTACGGTGGTAGAAAATGAATCACTATTTTGACGGATTAGATCTGTGAATTCAGTATTAATTAATTAATTAATTCAGTGGGATCAGTAAATCTTATGGGATACAGTAACTAAAACTCAGTCATTCATTCATCTTACTCACTTATTCCCTAATTCAGGGTCACTGGGGTCTGTTGGAGCCTGTCCCAGCGCACTTAAGGCGAGAGACAGTCTGCACAGGTCGCAAGTCCACACATAGATGAACCACACACATTCACTCCTACGGGAAATTTAGAGTCACCAACCAACCGAATTTACACGTTTTTTTGCTACTGTGGGAGGAAACCGGAGTGTCAGAAGAAAAGCCATGCAAGAAAGACCCCTTGCCCAGGAATTGAAGCTGTGACAGTCATTAATGTGACCGTGCAGTACTACGCCACCACATTAGGTAGTTAAAATGTGTAAAACGGGGTTGTACCTGTTGTACCACTGGTGAAACACACTACAGCCAGATCCTGAGGCCGAGGAGGCTACGACAAACAGAACATAAATCAGATAAAGTCAATTCAGAATTACAGGTGGATATAGAAGAGGCACATGGAATACTTACTACTGGAACCTGGAGATTTTCTCGACCCAAATCCTGCAGTAAAAACCACACAGACTATTTATAACTGCAGAAAAACAGTCAATATTTACAGACTTTTTAAATGAACGATTTATTATTCATGCTATTTTCTAACCATGAGCTGTTCAAGCTGTAAAATCTCCACACCACATTCCTTCCCTCTCTCCACTAGGGCGGCGCTGACTGGGTTAAAGAGCACAAGACAGGACAGAGTGGGAGTCATTCCGTTCTCTTTATTCGATAGTAGAGATTCTGCCTTCTCCTGTTTATCACAGACCACCAGAGAAATCTCAGCTAGAGAGAAAAAGAGATGGGGGAAGGGGGGGGGGGGGTGGATTAATGTTTGATCATTTCGATACCTCTGGCATGTTATATATTAACAGTATGGTTGATTTTATAATAATTTTTTACATATTCATTCACTCATCTTCCAATCCGCCAATTCACTAATTCAGGGTCACGGGGGTCTGCCGGAACCTATGCCGGGACCTTCTTGCGGTAAGGTGACTGCGCTAACCACTACGCCATGAAAGAATTGAAAATAATTGTTCAACACATGATTTTCCAAACATTTTTGAAGAAGCTATTTTATACTGCAACACCAGGTCAGCCACAAGGGGGCACTAAAGGCACAAGAAATATTCATTCATCTAATAACCCACTTATTCTCTAATTCTGGGTCACAGGGTCTGCTGAATTGAAAGGCGGTGGTACACCCTGGACAGGTCGGCAGTCTATTGCAGGGCCACACATAGATAAACGCACACTGCAAATTTAGAATCACCAATTAACCTAATAACCCATGCATGCTCCGCACAGAAAGACTGCATCGAACCCAGGACCTTCTTGCTGAAACACAACTGCATGATATTTTAAGATTAACAATAGATAAATCAATATTGGTAAAACAATCAATTTCTTTTCCATCATTAATCTATAGCCAAACCCCGCCATTATGGTCTTAAAGAGAGGAATGTGGAAGGGCAAATGGTGGTAGATTTTGCTAAAAGGATGGAGATGGCAGTGGTGAACACGTATTTTAAGAAGGAAGAGCCATAGGGAGAAAAGAGCTGCACACAGGGGGACTATATTTTGTGCAGGAGAGGTAACCTGAAAGAGATTGGAGACTGTAAGGTGGTTGCAGGGGATAGTGTAGCTAAACAGCATCGGATGGTTTTCTGTAGGACGGCTTTGGAGGTTAGGAAGAAGAGAGGATAGAGGAAAGAGATTAAAATGGTGGAAGGCTGTAGTGTGAGATTCAGGGAGGAGGCTTTGTGGTAGTGAAGAGATGTTGAATGATTGGGCACCGACTGCAGAAATGATAAGGGAGACAGATAGGAACGTACTGGGCATGACATCTGGAAAGGGAAAGGAAGACAAAAAGGTATGGTGAAGTAAGATATGCAGGTAGTTGGGGTGAAAGAGGTAAATATAGAAGACAGGGTAGTTTGGAGAAGAGCGATCCGCTATGACGACCCCTAACGGGAGCAGCCGAAAGGAGAAGAAGAAATTACAGACAACCATTTATAAAAATTATTGTATGGCTTATTTATAATTTAGAGACGGATACAATTTCCAGGATATATTAATCAAGTAAAAATTATTTTTAAAATCATGTGACTTAAACATACAAAAAGTCTGTGCTTCTAAGCATTTAAAGAAATTACCATTAAAACCCAGATGCCTGTTTTGCTATCACACATTATTGGTTAAATAGCTCAAATCCAGTAAGAGTCACTTACCCAGGTTGAGGATGTGCACCATGGCCTCCAGTCCCAGTGTTTCATACAAAGGAACCACTGCCATGGAGAAAAAGTAGCACGCCAACTCTGTAATGACCCACTACAACCAGCAGGGGGAGACAACGTCAGTCCATCATGTGAGCTTGCACAACTCGGTAACAACTGTTTGATTTTTATAAATCATGTAGAGAGGAGGAAGAATGGATTTATCCGGTTTTAAATAAGGCAATTCGTTCTATGACTCAGGAAATGCTAATTAAAACGTTGTACGACTGAATGGCGCAAGTGTTAGTATTTATTTATTAAAGTCGTTGTTAGCTAGTAACTGTAGAAACTAGTAGCTGACTCAGAATCACAGTCCATCTGGTTACTGGGGGGAGTTTGGATGCGGTACCTCTGGCCTGTTTTGTGCAAAGATTCCAATAAACTGTTTAGGAGTAGGTTTGCATCCTTTGGCTAGCAGTCCGGAGCCCATCACTTGTGCCCTCTCTGCTACCTACAGCAGAACAGGAAATGACATCATACAGTAGAGATAAGATGTTGGACTGCCCATAAAAATACTGCGAGTAGCTTAACTGCCCACAGACGGAAATATAAATGTTAGTTGTAGTCTTACCTCTGTGTAGGAGATCCACTGGTACGGCTTTCCTGGGTTCCTAAAGCCAAGACACTGCCCGTCACCTGACCAACATCATATCAGAAACAGAACAAGAACAGGCGCTCAAATGTGTAGTAATCAATATTATCATTAAAACTAATTAGTCGTTTGTAACAACTAGATTCAGAGGTAGAAACTGCAATGCTAATATTGTCCATTAAAGGAAAATAATAAAAGGTAAGACTTACAATGGCACATACATGAGGTCAAATATATAAAAATATTGATTTGCTATAAGTGGCAGTGTAGATGGAAATAAGAACTAACCAATCAGATCACAGGCTTTTCAAACATCTATGGCCTACCCCCGCCCACACACACCTGTGATTCTTAGACCTCTCTGAAACATGTTGTACACGGTCTCTGTATCTTTGTAGTAAAAATCCAACAGATTATCATCCTTCAGCAAGGCGGAACGCCTGCAATTGGGATCTCCCTGACAAAAACACCACACACACACACACACACACACACACACACACACACACACACACACACACACACACACACACACACACAC
>JAOTRA010000028.1:880291-891028 GCA_026260255.1 Pseudolaguvia tuberculata | reverse complement strand
ATAAAAAGCATTTAGCAGACACCATGTGCAGATGTAGGTCTTGCTTAAAAATCCACCAGGGGGCAGCTTAGATGTCCAGGTTCACGATTTGCATTCACAACCTTTCAATAAGTATTCCATGTCCTTAAAGACTGAGCTACCAGTAAAGCCTGTTGGAAGCTCTAATAAAAACTGCCCTAGTACAGGACTCTCACTGCCCCGCCCGTGCAGGTCTTTAGTACCTGGAATGTAACCTCCATGTTGATGCTTACACCAATCTCTATTCTCTGTAGGGTATCAGTGCAGAACCCATCCGTCTGAAGATATTCTCCCCAAACGTTCTCAACATTACCCTGGTGGACTTACCTGGAATCACCAAAGTAATCACACGCAAACCGTTTGAGTTCTTGACACCCTTTTGACTCAAGTTTTGACCCCCCTCTTTTTTTTTGTCCTATCAGGTTCCAGTAGGTGACCAGCCGGAAGATATCGAGACTCAGGTTCAGGAGATGATCTTGTCATTTATCTCAAACCCAAACTGTTTGATTCTGTGTGTGTCTCCGGCTACCTCGGACCTGGCGACCTCAGACGCGCTGAAACTGGCCCGAGAGGTCGACCATGACGGTTAGAGAATTTTCTCATTTTCTAGTGTGAACATCAGTTCATCACAATGTCAATATTATCTCTGCTCTGTTGCTTTTTTTCCCCCCTCCAGGCCGGAGGACTTTGCTGGTCATAAGCAAACTGGATCTGATGGACGCTGGGACAGACGCACTGGAGGTTCTGCTGGGCCGTGTCATCCCTGTTAAACTCGGCATTATCGGAGTGGTCAACAGGTCAGGGTCCGATAATGGCACATAGATCAATATTTCACAATTATTAGTATGACACCTAATTAAAAGCTCCCTGTATCTTCAAGGCTTCATTAACCACCGTTCCTTTAACCTGCATATTCCCTAGTCCTGGGTCACGGGGGCCTGCTGGAGCCTATCCCCGCACACATAGGGCGAAAGACGGGGGTACAGCCTGGACAGATCGCCAGTCCATCGCAGGGCCACACATGGACCAACAACCATTCCCACACACACACACACACACTCACTCCCTTATCTTATTTTTCAGCAGTTTAGAAGTCTTGGTCATGGGCCCAGCAGTGGCAGATTGGTGGCCTTACGAAATCTTGTGATTAGTAACCACTGAGTTACAATTACACCAAATCCTTTTTGCTGTAGCTTTCCTTTTCCACAAGAGGGCAATATTTCCATACATGTCTCTTTTTTTTTCTTAATAAAAATATATAGAAACACAATATTTTTAATGGTGAGGTTTAAAAATTTCTATAGTATTTTGATGAACAGAATTTACAAAAAATTAACCACAGTTTACAATCAGTGCGTTGCTTCCTTTCCCTTTTTCTCAGGAGCCAGCATGACCTAAACACTCTGAAAAGCATAACAGACGCCTGGAGGGACGAGCAGGCGTTCCTGCAGCGCCACTACCCGTCTTTAGCGTCACGCTGTGGATCACGCTACCTGTCCCGCACACTGAGTCGTCTGCTCATGCACCACATCCGTGACTGCCTTCCTGAGCTGAAGGCACGTGTGACGGCATTGAGTGCCCAGTTCCAGGCACGTCTGAGCAGCTACGGGCAGCCTGTGGAAGATGAAAGCGCCACCCTGCTGCAGATCGTCACCAAGTTTGCTACGGACTACTGCAACACCATTGAGGGCACGGCTCGACACATCCAGACCTCGGAGCTGTAAGCATATTGTTTACATTTATGGCAGTTGGTAGACCTGAGAGAGAGAGAGAGAGAGAGAGAGAGAGAGAGAGAGAGAGAGAGAGAGAGAGAGAGGTCTAGAGCTAAGCAATTGGGGGTTAAAGGTCTTGTTTAAACAGTCTTAACTTGGTGGTGCTGGGAAACCGAACCCCATCTTCCAATTGAGCTACCAGTAAGCCACATTTCCATTAGTATGATGAGTAAGTGTTTTATTTATATCTTCCCACACTAATATTAATGTATTGTCTATTAAGAGCTACGTTTACTCTTTATTCGCTAGACAACTTATTACCTACAGCCTTATTCAACTCTAAACAAATCTGCCACCTGCAATCATGGTGCTGATAAACACCCTCCTCCCAATCTTCTCCCGCTCCCATGAGTGAAGCTGCTTTTCTTGGCTTGTGAGTTTGCCAGCTATAGAAAAACACACAGTTTCTCAGTGCAGCTGAGCGAAAATGACAGGCTGCTAATTAGCTGAAGGACCAAGCTCATTATGTCCACTCGGGGACTCCAGCTTGTAATGCACTTCCTCTCATGCGTGACGTGTATAACTACTCTTAAGTGCCACCATCTACCCCTTAGACCAACTTTGGTACATGTTTTCCAGATGTGGCGGCGCTCGCATCTGTTACATTTTCCACGAGACCTTCGGCCGGACCCTGCAGTCAATCGACCCTCTGGGTGGACTCAACGAGATGGACATTCTCACAGCCATTCGAAATGCCACGGTAATGCAAAAGACTACAACTCCCTCAGTATCATTCATCTTCTATACCTGCGTATTGTCTAATTCGGGGTCATAGAGGCCTCTGAAACAGGTCTCTGAAAGGCAGGAGGCGGACCTGTACACCCTGGACAGGTCACAAGTTTATCTTAAGGCCACACATACACACACTCCTATGGACATTTTAGAATCAGGAGGAAACCTGAGTACATGGAGTAAATCCGTGCAAGTACAGGGATAATGTAATCAAACCCGGGTCATCTAACGCTAATTACTAAACCACCGTTTATATGGAAATTAGACAGCGATTTTCTTAAAGTAATAATTTCCCACATGGTTTCAACTCCATAATAGAATTAAATTACATTATGCTGATTAATGCAGTCCTGACTGTCTTACTGCCTCTGCCAGGTGCATGCTGGGTAACGCAGTGTTTGTGCCGCAGGGTCCACGCCCCGCGCTTTTCGTTCCCGAGGTGAGTTTCGAGCTTCTGGTGAAGAAACAGATCAAAAGACTGGAGGAACCGAGTCTGCGCTGCGTGGAGCTTGTCCATGAGGAGCTGCAGAGGATCATTCAGCACTGCTCATCTCACAGCACACAGGTGACACACACACACACACACACGCACACGCACACATCTACTTTTTCTGTCTAATTTGGGGCCACAGTGGTCTGCTGGAGCTTATTCCAGTGCATATATATGGTGAAAGCCAGGACCCTCTGGACAGGTTACCAGTCCATTGCAGGGCCACCCATAGATGAACAATCACACACACACATTCACTCCTATGGGCAATTTACAATCAACCTAATGTACTTGTATTTTTACTGTGGATGGAAACGCAATTGCAGAAAGACCCCTTACTCGGGAATCGAACCCAGGACCATCTTACTGTGTCAAGTCTGCATCACTGTTGCAGATAACTAATCATTTCCGCACTTCACACTTTCCCGACACCATTAAAGTTCCGTTCCACACCCTCTTATCGTTTTCTGCTGGTCCGCTCTGTGTTTAGACTCATTACACATTATCACGCTTCTGTTTTTCTGTTTTCCGAAACAGCGTCAATATTTTCAGAAGCAGAAAACAGGTGGCGAGGTAACGATAACGGCTCGGGCCGAGTAGTAAACCGTAACCTAGAGGAACAAACAGGAGAAGCGTATGTATTTAATAAAGTTCCGAAACTACAGAAATGTTAATGGTAGAAATTTTTTTTACAGGAATTGTTGCGTTTTCCTAAACTGCATGACTCCATAGTGGAGGTGGTGACGGGTTTACTGAGGAAGAGGCTTCCGATCACCAACGAAATGGTACGTCCCAATATACTCACTCTCTCTCTCTCTCTCCGTAGCTTATTTGTCAGAAATTGGGAGATACCAATTCAGATAAGAGGGGTGACCTGGTATCTCCTAAACTCAATCCGAAATTGCATAATTATGTACTACGTTTAAATTAATATGTACTTCACATAACAGTTGTCTCTCCTGTTGGATTATGGGATGTAAATTCCTGCCATTGTTGTACTTCTCACAGACGTCTTTATACAGAGCCACTTATATTTATCTCATTTTTACAACTGGGCCCAGCAGTGATAACTTTGGTGTACTGGAAATCGAACCCCAGTCTCTTTGGTGTCAATTGGTGTAGTATAAAAGTACGTAATTTCTGGCCGAACCCTTGCGAGGTAGGGCAAAGAGAGTTCCTTGTTAAATCCTCACATTAAACGTAGGAGAAATGTGTCTTCCTGTATCTGTCTCAGGTCCATAATCTGGTGGCAATCGAACTTGCGTACATCAACACGAAGCACCCGGACTTCACCGACGCAGCCCAAGTGTCTGCCTCAGTCAACAGTCAGCAGGTACATATACACCCACACTCCAATCCATCCACATGTTCAAACATCTGTATACGTTTTAAACAGTGTGAAGAGCATATGTCTCGGATTTGTACCCAGACCGATTCAATGGACGGAGGAAAACGCTGGAAGAACGACAGAATATCATCTGAGGAAAAAGGCTTGGCGTCTGGATTTGGAAGCCCAAACAAAGCAGTCAACCTACTGGACACTGTAACTAAAATCCCACTCTGTCTATTTCCATTTAGTGTTTCCTCTATCTACTTGGTGGACAAAGGGGGGTGGGGGTTTGGGTCACCCTATTGGGCAACTATTTGGCAGGCAGCCTTAGCCACAATATCTTACATCTATCTCAGGGGCCCAGCGGTGCTAGCTTGGTGGTGATGGGAATTGCACCTGTGATGGAGAATTTACACCTAAACCACTGAGCTACCGCTTCCCTTCATGATCATTCATTCATCTTCTTGCCTGCTTATTTACTAATTCGGAATCACAGGGTTTTGCTGGAGCCTATCCCAGCGCACATAGTGTACCTATATGCACTGGGAGGGGTTCCAACAGACCCCCATGACCCCGAATTAGGGAATAAAAGAGTTAGAAGAGGATTAAATGAATGAATGAATGAATGAATGAATGAATGAAAATATATGATATATATTGTTTATGGAGGCTGGTGGATATGATTCTCATCCTGCAGGCGGTACCGATCTCCCGAAAGCTGAGCGCACGTGAACAACGGGACTGTGAGGTCATTCAGCGCCTCATCAAGTGCTACTTCCTCATCGTGCAGAAGAACATCCAGGACAGGTGAGAGGACGTGGTGGATGGAGTAGAACATTCCGTCCTGAAAAAGAAACAACAGATGTGTTAAAATGTTCAGAAATAGTTTTATCTAATGCTTATACTGGTAAATGATATGAGATCCATCCTCACGCCGCCAATATCAGGTCTCCTGCTCCTCTTCAGATGAAGGTGTGGAGCCCCAGGTAGCACTGGCTGCTGTTATTTGTAATGGAGGTTAAAAAGGTTATTAGTGGAGACGGAAATGATTTCAGGGTTTAACTTGAGCAGCTCAGGGGTTTTAACTTATAATCTTCTCCCTCCCTCCCTATATTCATTCTCTCTCTCTTTCTTTCTCTTTCTCTCTCTCTCTCTCTCTCTCTCTCACTTTCTTTCTCTTTCTGTATTCACTCTCTTCTTTCTCTCCCTCACCCTATATTGTACTATCTTTCTTTTCTTTCTCATTCTGTCTCTATTCTTTCTCTTTTTCCCTCCCTCTGTCTCCCTCTCTCTCTTTCTTTTTCTTTCTTTCTGTTTCTCTCTTCACTCTCTCCTTTCTCTCTCTCGCCCTATACTGTACTATCTTTCTTTTCTTTCTCATTCTATCTGTCTCTACTGTTTCTCTTTTTTCCCCTTCTCTCTCTCTCTCTCTCTCTCTCTCTCTCTCACTCTCTCTCTCTATCTGTCTTTTGTTTCTCTTGCTTTATACTTTTATACTCAGTTCTCTCTCTCTCTCTCTCTCGCTCACTCTCTCTCTCTATCTGTCTTTTGTTTCTCTTGCTTTATACTCTGTTCTTTCTTTATTTTCTCTCTCTCTTTCTGTTTCTCTATTCACTCTTGCTTCTTTCTCTCCCTCGCTTTGTACTGTACTAGCTTTCTTTTCTTTCTCATTCTACCTGTCTCTATTCTTTCTCTTTTCCCCCTCTCTGTCTTTGTCGTTTTCTCTCTCTCTCTCTCTCTCTCTCTCTCTCTCTCCCTCTCCCTCTCCCTCTCTGTGTCTCATAAAAGAAAATTAATTACAATTTGCACCGGAAATTATTTAATACCTACAGTTTAAACGTATGTATTATTTATCAAATTTTTCATTTAAATTAACCCAACGCTATTTGGTTTTTAACTTGTGTTCAATAAAAGATTATAAAAGTCTCTCTCTCTCTCTCTCTCTCTCTCTCTCTCTCTCTAGTGTTCCTAAAGCCGTGATGCATTTCCTGGTGAACTTTGTGAAGGAGCGTCTGCAGAGTGAACTTGTGGGTCAGCTGTATAAGCAGCCTCTGCTGCAGGAGCTGCTTATTGAATCTCAGGAAACGGCGCAGCAGCGCACTGAGGTCGCTCACATGCTGCAGGTAAGTGTGTGTACAGTAAATCAGGGCTAAACAGGCTAATGAGATACCGGAGGGAGGCCAGTCCGTGGTTATGCAAACTACCTCCATAAGCTGTTAGAATTTACAAGCAAAAATCCCCTCTCAGGTCCACATTTACATTACTGTTATTTGATCTTAGGGTTAGGGGCCATGCTTAGGGGCCCAGCAGTGGTGGATTGTTAATGATGGAATTTGACATTTGACACCATTTTGAAGGTTTTCTCCCTTGTCCCTTTATTTATTTCTCTTCTCAGGCACTTCAGAAGGCCAACAACATTATCTCTGAGATCCGAGAGACACACGTGTGGTAGCCGAGACTCTGTGGGAGTCAGGCAACATGTAGATGAGTGTGCTTGTTTACGTGTGTGTGTGTGTGTGTGTGTGTGTGTGTGTGTGTGTGTGTGTGTGTGTGTCTGTGTGTGTTTCCAGAGCACATGTATCAAACATATGAATAACTACTCAGACCTTCAGGTACTTTTGTCAATACAAACACCATTGTATATATTTATATATAAGTGTGTGTGTGTGTGTGTTTGCGAGCGAACGAGAGAGCCCAAGCACTTGTTTATCGTCACTGAAGGTCAGTATGACCATATGCCTGCTTGTTATCCCCTGAATTGAGAGGCACTCTGAAAACGCTCTGAATCTTAGAAGAGAGGCTTTCTGGTGTCATCAGGCAGCTAGAACTGCACTCAGAAAGTGCTTTTTCCTTTGTTTGATTTGCTTTTGCTAATAACTAAAGCTTTTAAATTTACATGGAATGTTAATTTACTGCACCCGCAGCATTGGTGTGACTACCAACGCATTCAGGAATGTTTTTTACACAGAAATAAATAGATAGATGGATGGATATGTGGTTGGTTGGATAGATACATGAATAATTGGAAGGTTTATTGTTTAATATAATAGTTGCTTGGTGGGTTAGATAGATGGATGGATGGATGGATGGATGGTTGGTGGATGGGTTAGATGGATGGATTATAGGATGAATGGTTGGTTGGTAGGTGGGTTAGCTGTGTGAAAGGGTGGTTAATTAGTGGGTTAGATGCATGGATGGTTACTTGAAAAATTAGTGATGGATGGTTGGTTAGTAGGTTAGATGTATGGACCAACCAACCAACCGATTGGTGGGTTAGATGGATGGTTAATTAGTGGGTTAGATGGATGGAATGGTTATTTGGAGAGATAGTTGGTTGGTTAGATGTATGGTTGGTTGGTGGGTTAGATGGATGGTTACTTGGAGAGGTAGTTGGATGGATGGATGGTTGGTTGGTGGCTTAGATGGTTGGATAGATGTATGGTTGGTTGGTGGGTTAGATGGATGGTTACGTGGAGAGCTAGATGGATGGATGGATGGTTGGTTGGTTGGTGGGTTAGATGGTTGGATGGATGGATGGTTGGTGGGTTAGATGGTTGGATGGATGGATGGTTGGTTGGTGGGTTAGATGGTTGGATAGATGTATGGTTGGTTGGTGGGTTAGATGGATCGATGGTTACTTGGAGAGCTAGATGGGTGGATGGATGGTTGGAGAAGTAGATGGATGGTTGGTTGGTTGGTTGGTTGGTTGGTGGGTTAGATGGTTGGATAGATGTATGGTTGGTTGGTGGGTTAGATGGATGGTTGGAGAAGTAGATGGATGGATGGATGGTTGGTTGGTTGGTTGGTGGGTTAGATGGTTGGATAGTTACTTGGAGAGGTAGATGGATGGATGGTTGGTTGGTGGGTTAGATGGTTGGATAGATATTTGGTTGGTTGGTGGGTTAGGTGGATGGATGGTTACTTGGAGAGGTAGATGGATGGATGGTAGGTTGGTTGGTGGGTTAGATGGTTGAATACATGTATGGTTGGTTGGTGGGTTAGATGGTTGGATAGTTACTTGGAGAGGTAGATGGATGGATGGTTGGTTGGTGGGTTAGATGGTTGGATAGATATTTGGTTGGTTGGTGGGTTAGGTGGATGGATGGTTACTTGGAGAGGTAGATGGATGGATGGTAGGTTGGTTGGTGGGTTAGATGGTTGAATACATGTATGGTTGGTTGGTGGGTTAGATGGCTGGATAGATGCATGGTTGGTTGGTGGGTTAGATGGATGGATGGATGGATGGATGGTTACTTGGAGAGGTAGATGGTTGGATGGTTACTTGGAGAGGTAGATGGATGGATGGTTACTTGGAGAGGTAGATGGATGGATTGTTTGTTGGTTGGATCACGAAAAGTGAATGACATTAAAACTTTCTTCAAGTTTAAAGTAAACTGAATGTAAATCAGATTCAATAACGTAATGATGGTAATGACACATACGCTGCAGCTTCCTTGGTTTCCTGGTTTTCCTGCAGGATCTCACACAGCTCAGTGCTCCTAGAAACCATTATTATTTGCAGTATATAGATATTATGTGTCCAGTTCGTCTTTTAGTGTGTTTGCGTCCTATGTTTGCTGTATATCTACAGTGTGAAACAGGAAGTAAGGCTCTGGTGTAAGTCAGTGTGTAAAAAAAAGTCTTTGGTGCTGAAATGAAAATTTCACAAACGTTTAACTGAACAAAAAGAGTCTGATGAACAAACCGGCTGTGTTTCATGTGTTAAAAATAAAACGTCTGAATGAAAGCTGGCAGCCGAAGAAAAAAAAACGGAGCTGATGAAATAACTGTGATTAGTAGACAAGGCCTGACTGTAGCTGATCATTTCTCTTTCTTTCGCTGGGGCGTGTTAACGACCACCGAGTAAATATTTATTGCCAGAGTGTGAATGCAGGATTGTGTGAACGTTGATATCAAAGTTTGTGGCTCGGGTTCGTGAGTCCCAACCGTCTGCCATCAGTAAAAGTCTTTTAAACTTTTACACCTCGAGTTTATATTGTTTTAGTGTTTCAGTCATTCATCTTTTAATTCTGTGTCACGGGGGTTTGCTGAAGCCTATAGGGTGAAAGGCTGGGGTACCCTGGATCGGTTGCCAGTACATCGCAGGGCCACACTTAGACAAACAACCACACACATTCACATGCATGCTTTTGTTCTATAGGAGGAAACCCGAGTAATCCGAGAAAACCCATGCAAGCATGTGGAGAACATACAAACTCCAGAATCCTGGACCTTCTTGCTGTTATGTTTTTCATTCATTAATCTTCTTACACGATTATTCCCTAATTCATGGTCACTGGGGTCTGCTGGTGCCTATGCCAGCTCACATAGGGCAAGAGGCAGGGGTACACCCTGGACGAGTTGCCAGTCCATTGCAGGGCAAATCACAGACAAACAACCATACACACACACGCACACACACACACACACATTCACTCCTCTGGACTCCTTTTTGGACTGTGGGAGGAAACCCACGCAAGCACAGGGAGAACATGTAAACCCCGCACAGAAAGATCCCCGGCCCGGGAATCGAACCCGGGACCTTCTTGTTGTGAGACAAACGTGTTAACCACTGCACCACCCCTATTATTTTTTTATTTTAATATTTTTTTATATTCCATTCATTATGTCATAAATATTTTAAGCTCCTTGTCTAACAAGACCAAGTTCTTGGGCATTTAGCAGGTGCCATTATTTAGCATGACGTACATTTTATCCAACTGAGCAGTTAAGGGCCTTGCTCAGGGGCCCCGCAGTGGCAGCTTGGTGGTGTTGGGAATTAAACTCACAACATTCCAATCAGTAGTTCTGACACTGGATTTGTTTTTTTCATAGTCGACTAGCAGTCCTGCCGTCTAAAATCTGTCCATTTAGAAACACAAGCGTAAATCTCTTCTAACTGTAATAAATCTTCACATGGTGGAGAAATTTGTACAACTATGTCTTGTAAATGGTTTGCTTTTTTTAAAAGCAAAAGGTTTATTTAATCGCAAACATAAGAAAAGATATGAACTCTGGATTTCCATCGTTTTTATGGTGATGTCACATTTTTTTTGTTTAGTGTTAATATTATGTCAAATCCTCTGCATAGAATTTAGGCCAAAGCTTGAAAGTCATGGACCACCAGTTTATATTTTTAGTTGGTGACTTTTATTTTGTTGGTATAGGATTTTGAATAAAATATTGAAATGACACTTTTTTAGCTAAAAGTTGAAAACCTGTCCATCAGATTTATATGTAATTCCTCTCCAAACTGTTGCTACAAATCTGGAGGCCCAAATCTGGAAGTCTGTATTAAACATTCTTTATTTGTGTAAAATGTTTGTTGTAGGTTGTATCATTACATTATTCCTTCACTGGAACTAAGAGACTCCAACACTGTTCCAGCATGACAA
>JAOTRA010000028.1:828574-843017 GCA_026260255.1 Pseudolaguvia tuberculata | reverse complement strand
GTGCTGGGATAGGCACAGCAGACCCCCGTGACCCCGGATTCGGGAATAAGCGGGTAAGAAGATGAATGAATGAATTATTACCTAACTACAGATAGATATTGCTAATGCATCTACCTAAAACAAATCATGTATATGTGTGAACACAGGTGTGGTGTGTTTGGTGGTGGCAGTGATGTACTGGTTGGGCTGGGAGATGGGTGCAGTGGAGGCAATCTCTCTCTCCATCTTAGTTGGGTCGTCAGTGGATTATTGTCTGCACTTGGTAGAGGGCTTCCTTCTTGCTGGAGATATGGGGACTATTAGTCACACCATGGTAATCGGACATATTCACATCCATTTTATTTTGGTGGAAGATCCTCCATAAACTGAATACCTTTTCATTATTAAAATCATGACCAGCATCTTTAAGAAGGGTAAGTTGGGGCAATTTGCAAAGCCCACACCACAAGTTTGAAAGACCAGGAGGACCAGGGTTCAAGCCCCATCACCGCTAGTCGGTAGTTGTTGTGTCCTTGAGCAAGACCCTTTTTTGTCTAAGGGTCAAGAGTTTTGCTCAGGGGTCCAGCGGTTGTAACTTGGTGGTGCTGGGGATTGATCATCCAATCACCAGTCAAGCACCTTAACCATTTCCCTATACTCATTCCAAACATCTTCAATTTCTTTTAGACATTTTCACTGCATTTACTTTCTGTGCTTCACAGGACCAATCGACTGAGCGCCAACGCCGAACACTGGAAGCTGTCAATCACGTGGGAGTTGCCATAGTATCCAGTGCGATCACCACTGTTATCTCTACCGTGCCACTGTTTTTCTGCACAATTATGCCCTTTTCAAAATTTGGCCAGATCGTGGCTATCAATACTGCCGTTTCGATTTTATTTACCCTTGTTGTAACCACAGCCCTTCTAGCCACAATGGGGCCTTCAAACTTCACTCGACCACCGCAAGCAGTTCTTAAAGCCAGCCTGGTGGTGCTTGTAGTGGGGCTTTCGGGTTGGCTGTTTTGGTGGACTGGCTCCCAGCTGATGCCTAGTAGCTGGAGTTCTTTTCTTACTTAGATATAATGATGTCTACCGATTTGCTCAAGTTGTGTGGTGACACAACCATTAAATGTATTTGATGTGTAAGTTATTAAGATTTTACATGATTCCTTATACATAATATTATTCCGGTGAATGAAAAGATCCATCTACATGAAAAGATCCACCATATTCTTTCTATTTATTTAAATTGTTTATATTATATGGCACATGGTTATATTATATGGGACGGTGGCGTATTGGTTAGCACGGTCCTATCGCAACATGAAGGTCCCGGGTTTGATTCCCGGGCCGGGGCCTTTCTGTGCAAAGTTTTCCCAGCGCTTGTGTGGGTTTTCTCTATGTACTCCGGTTTCCTCCCACAGTCCAAAAACATGTATATCAGGTCAATTGGTGTAAAATTGTCATCTACCTCAGATTATTGTTTAAATGATCTGATCGAATAAAATAAAACAACAAAGCGGAAGTATTCTAATGGGGATCAACCGTGGTTGTAATCTCCAGCCCTATCCTGTGGTAGCGGGAAGCGGCAACTTACACTTATTGACCTAGACAAGTGTTTCTAACGCTGCTCTGCTCTGATGAAAAGGAACTGGAAGTTGAACATTTTTCTACGGTAATCGGACAAAATAAAAATAAATAAATTCTCAAAAGTTGATGGCGCCGTGTGCCCATTAATATTCTCAATGGAAGTTGTGTTTTCTGATACTCACTATAAGTTGTTTTGAATTTAAGGAGTTTTTCCTTGTTGAATAGCTTCTATATACCAACACCCCACCACTCCTCTTAGTGGTATTGATTTAAAGATGAGATGGAGGGAAAGTATTGCAGACTTGACAAGTGTTCAACTTGACCTTTCATGCGCTAATGAGCTAATCGAGTTACGCTAACAACCTTGACACACAAACAACCTTGACCTGAGTGTTACAGAGAACATCCACAATCCAAGACAAAAGACAGAAGGAAACACAAGACTATAAATGTAAACAAGGAGGGTAACATGATCAAACCACAAGGCACAACTGAAAACCAATAGAAACATAACAAATGGACAGGGAAATCACAAGAACCTTAAAAGCAGCCAATAAAAGGCCACCATAAAATTATTTAATCTTTTTGGCATAATACCTCAAGATTTGCTGTGGTCTCCTCTTCAAACCAATGTTACAGTCAACTGCACATGACTGCATTAAGGAACGTCTCTTTTTCCTCCTCAGCTTTAATAAACCAATATCACTTTGCATGAAATGCAATCCCGCTCCAGCTCCCACCGGAAATTCGTGCAGATATACTTGCCAATTTTTAATCCCAAGCAAAAAAAACCCCCCAAAATGCATTTTATATTAATTTAAATTCTAGCATGACCAACGCTGCGATCTCAGCGCTGGATATTTCACTCAAGTATTAAATTCACTCAGCTGCTTTCAAATCGGAAAACTGTTTTTATTATCAGAGATAGAATAAAAATAGTAAAAAATATAAGTTGAAGTCATGCAACTTTTAATGCACAAAGTCATAAGGGAAAACTGCACCAGTACATTAACCTACAGGTAGCAGTGGTTACCTTGTGGTAAGCTAAGTGGTTAGCTTGCTGATCGTTGGTTCAATTTTCTGCACCACTAAGCTGCCATTAATTGGACCTTAAGCAAGGCCCTTAACCCTCAAATGAAAAATGAAATTGCAGTCCATCGCAGGGCCACAAATAGATAAACAAGCAATCTCTCACACACACACACACACACACACACACACACACACACACTCCTATGGCCAATTTAGAGTCACCAATCAACCTAACGTACATGTTTTTGGACTGTGGGGAGGAAACCCACACAAGCCCAGGGAGAACATGCAACTCCAGAAATGTAATGAAGAAATGTAAGAGGTTGTCAGAAAATCAGTTAGTCAGAAAAAAAGTCAGAAATGTAAGAGGTTGCTTAGTGGTTAATGTGTTATATTGCTAAGTGAAATATCGGGGTTCAATTTCCAGCATCAATTAATTAATTACTGCTGGGGCCCCTGGAGCAAGGCCCCTAAACACTTTTAATCATTTAGATGTGAGTAAATTTTACAAACTAAATTTTGCTGTTAAATTTGTAGATATGAGAATACATTTATTCTTTTACTCCGATCCAAAAATAAAACAACAGATAAATAAATATTAACGTTACACATAATATATTGATGCTTTTAATTCAAAAGTATTCCATATACTTCATTAAAAATGTAATTAGCTGTTAAAATCTATGAATTTTATCCTTCTCTGTTTTTATTATTAATCCCCTTCTGTTTAAATAAAGCTTTTCCTCGACTTTATTTAGACGTCCTCATCCATTTTGCTTAATAATTCATGCAGAAGTCCAGCGATCGGCCTTACAAATTTATGATTCAGGTCACAACAATGACACAGAGCTTAGTTTGGTCCAGCAAGGATTTCCTAGATTGAAAAATTATACACTGGCATTAAGTATATATTCCACTATTTTGTGCGGATTTGTACTGTAGATACACAACATAAAATTCATTAAAAAAATCCACTTATCCTCAGGTAAATTTGTAGTCAAACTGGAAATGTTTAGGACTGACCAGGATCTAATTTTATCAGCATTTTTACAAAAAAATATTAATAAAATAATAGTAATAAAAACTGTAATTTGACATTTAAATAAAACTAAAATCGCAAAGCACACACACGCACACATACACAAACACCCCCTGGTGGAAACCCATGCAAGCACGAGGAGAACATACAAACTCTGCATAGAAAGATTCCCAGCCCAGGAATTGAACCCGGGACCTTCTCGTTGTAAGGCGACCATGCTAACCACTACGTATGGTCAATTTAGAATTGCCAGTCAATCTTATGTACATGTATTTGGACCGTGGGATGAAACCGGAGTACCCGGAAGAAACCTACGCAATTCCCATGCCTGGGAATTGAACCTAAGACCTTCTTGCTGTGAGGCGACCGTGCCAAGCATTACGCCACCACTGTAATTTTAACCCAGGAAGATGCAAATGTTTCAGTTATCTTATCTTCTGAGAGCAGCTGGTCAATATACAACATAACTGCATGGATCACTACTGAAAGGAGAGGAGGTTTCATTTCCATCTTCCTTGTTTGTCTGTGGTTGTGGAAGCAGACAGTGAAACCTGTTGCCTCCATTTATTTTTCAGAGCTTAAGAAAAATGAATGAGCCTTAATACTTAAAATGTGAAACTATAAAAGATTATCAGTGCCATCATTCTGGAGAAGAACATCTGACCAGAGCTGTGAATGTTGGTGTAAACGTACGGCTATACGGATAAAGAGAAATTCATTCAATTTGTTTAGAGCAGCTTGTGGTATTGAACGTTTGTGCACAAAGCTCTCTCAAATGGCCACAAGAAATCAACGACAGTGTAAAAAACATACGACCAGCTACCAAAAGAAATTTTACCGCACCAATCAGTTCCTGAGCAACTTTTAGAATAGTGCCAAGGTTAAAAAGTTGCAGACTTACAATGTGAAAAGTTTGGGGGGGGAAAAAAAAACACGAAAAGCTGATATTGTTGAGGTTTATTGGTGGCTATTGGAAGGAGTCTCCAGTGTCGGTTTTTACCAAACACAAGAAACATTCAGGTCAACGGGGATTTGACCAAGTTTGTGTGGGGAAGTGGTAGTACAATTGTGTTGGGCTGCTAATTGATTCAAACACCGCCAAAAGTTGCCACTGTTGGGCCCTCAGGCAAGGCCCTTAAGCCCCAAGTGCTAAAAATGTTGTAATACTGGATCCACAGATACATCTAGTGGCTGAATTTATTGATGAATTAATTCTTCTTTTATACACGCTTACTCCCTAATTCTGCTGGAGTCTATCCCAGCAATCTGCCAGAAGGGGTACACTCTGGACAGGTCACCAGTCCATCCCAGGGCAACAAACACACTTACCCTTACTCTTATGGCCAATTTAGAATCACCAATCAACCTAAACCGGATGTTGTGGAAGGAAACCAGACAACCCAGATGCACAAAGAGAGGATGCAAACTCCACATAGAAAGACAGACTGCTGGGGAATCAAACCTGGGACCTTCTTGCTGTGAGGAAACAGTGCTTACCACTAAGCCAGTTGTATTTATATTAGTTGTTATTCTTCAGATTTATTTATTTTTTTCCATATTTGTTCAGAATCAATAGCTATAATAACAGTATAATAATTAAAGCACTGGTTTAGTTCAGTACCGTTATTATTCAATCATTTATCAGTCGTATACCGTTATCGGCCGATAAAAAACAATGATATTGGTCGCCCTCTAATACACAGTTTGAAGAGTTTATAGTTGAACATCAAGAAAAGGAGGCAGGGCATGAAATGAAAATAACACTTTATGAAATAGATGCACTTGTTAATACTATGTGCAAATACATCAGCCATATTCAGCTATACAATATAAATAAAACTGCATTGGGTGTGGGTGTGGGCGTGTGTGTGTGTGTGTGTGTGAAAAACAAAGCCTTATTTCTCAACAGGGTATTATATTTTTAGTGTTTACGGAATACAACAATCAAACATATTTACATACATACATGGAATAAAAGGCATAAACATCTCATATTCGATAAAAGGTGATCAATCAAGAAAACTAGATCAAAAATACAAGATTAAAAGTAGGCCGATCTGAGACCACCAGCGAAATATCCATAGGAGGGTTAAAGTACTCGCTACAACGCAACTGTTTGCATCAGATTATGAATCTAAATCTACAAATTTAAGATACATCAGAAGCCACTATTTATTCTATGGGTCAAAAAAAAAATTTTGCACTTTTTTCACACTAAAATCATTAAGAATAAAAAACAAATGTAATAAAAAAGATGAAAATACTGGATCGATTTGGTAGGACAATGTGCATTAGACTGTTGCTTTGCCAACAGCAGGAAACCAACATCGCATTAGAGTATCAAGTAAATGGAATCAAGGTCCCGAAACTAGTCAGAAGAAGAATAAAGCCTGAACCTGAGACTCGGAAGAATATGACGATGTAACAAACACAGACACTGCGGAAGAAGATCATTAGCACAAGGTAAAGGTACTGTACATTTTCCAGATGCCTTTTATAGAAGTTCTGCCGGAACAGAAGAAGAAGAAGAAAAAAAAAGAAAGGTGTTGGATGGTCGGTAAATAATTTAGAGAGGCTCAGTCTCAGGCTGGCACGCTCCAGACCAATTAGGCAAGGTCTGTATTTCTTCTCTCACACACTCACACTCACACTCACACCTTGTAATCAACCCAGGGCAGGGGGGTCAGCCAAATTGTTTTGAGATTGGATGACTGGGAAAACACAAGATTGGAATGAGATTGAAAGGAAAATAACAGTTTGGTAACTGTACCATTATTGGAAGGATGGCGAGCTCCATTTTGTAGAAACTGCCTGACACATGAATCAATACTGCAAAGTGAGGAAGCATCAAAAACAAAAGAACCGCTTAGTAACTACCCTCGATATCACCTCAGCACCTTAACACTGTGTAACTTCCACCCTCTTTCAAAACCTTTTTTAAAACATCGACTGTCGTTTTGGCAGATCAACAATTAAGCCGATCTTTTAAATCGGATTCAAGCAGTTGGACATCTTAACCAATGAGCCACCAATTTTATAAATATCGAATCAGTCACTCGGTTAGAAGTTTACAGCTTGAATCTGAATCGGTGGTCTGTATAAATATATACTGATTAAGCTCATTTTTGCAGCAGCACCACTCAGCCTTGTTCTCCTTTACTGAGGTACAACGTTGGTAAAAGATGATATATGTTTGTTGTTGGATAAAACTGGGCCTAAATTAGTTTAATAAGAATAATAATATTATCTAAAGCTTGAGGTATTAGTAAAAGGAAGAAAAAAAAAAAAAAAAGTCCTCCAACTTCACCTGCTTTTCCACCATTTATTCATTTAAGCGGTTGATCTAAATCCAGCTTAGCTTTAGCACATACATTTAAAGTACCACTGAACAGCTAGATAATCATCTTTAATAAAATATCTTCTAAAAGCTCAAAAATTGGCTTTTCGCTAGAAAAAAAAAACCCCTTTCAATAGTAAGTCCTTCTGCTAGCTGGTAGAGACATAAACCCAAGCTAGTAAAATAAACTCGCCAAGTTAATACAGCTTGTACAGCAAACATTTCACCAACGTTGGGTAAGTTAGCTAGCTGGCTAGTTAACAGCTAGTAAACGAGTGAGATCAATTTTTGGATTTTGATTCATTAACCATATGCTAACTTTCATTCACCTTCTTACCCTCTTATTCCCCAGTTCAGTGTCACGGGGTTCTGCTGGAGCCTATCCCAGTCATCCATAGGGCCAGAGGCAGGGGTACACCCTGAACATATTGCCAGTCCATTACAGGGCCACACATAGAAAAAACAACCCCACACATTCACTGCTATGGTCAATTTTAGAATCACCAAAATCAATCTAATTTACATGTTTTTGGATTGTGGGAGGAAACCTGGGTACCTGAAAAAAACCCGCGGGGAAACCCTGAGAGAACATGCAAACTCCGCACATTAAGATCCCCAGCTCGGAAATCGAACCCAGAATGTATGCTAACATGTTTAATAAAATATCACAATGATGTAACTAGACAGCTAGTCAACAGTCTAGTAGAGACAAGCTATAGCAAGTTTCACCGGCGTAACTGGAACATTAGGAAAGCTAGCTAGCTAGTTAAAAGTTATTTTAAAAACCTAGCATTTACCTAGCAGGTTTTTTTTTAAAGCCTTTGATCAAGTTTTATCAAATAAAAAAACCTAAAAAACTGTAAATATACCAGTAACAGTTAGCTAACCTGCTAGCTCACATTTTTCTCAGGTAGATACGTGAAAAAGGTCAAGTTTGAGTCTTGATCCACATGCTAATATTCACACCGATCTTCTACAAACCTGACTAAAAATATCAGTAACATTAGGTATTAGCCGCCAAACTGGTCTAAACTAGCTGGCATTTACCTCAGGCACACAAGGGTGAGCTCTAAGGAAAGAAAACTACAGTTACATGGGTCAAAAATCATTTTAAGAGTAGCCACGTTTATAGTCACTAAATATACGCAGCATTAGCAAAAGCTAGCTGGCTGGCTAGTTTGCAGGTTCTGTAGCTAGCAAAAACATTTCACTTCCTGTTTTAAGGATTTAGTGACCCTGACAAACCAAACGGCTCAGACATACAAACAATGGACATTTCATTATTCCACATCTTCACTTATATAAAAAACAAGCTAAAAAAAAAACAACTAGACAACTAATTAAAATTAGCAAAAAAAATTAATTCAACCCCCACCAAGGCTGTTCAGAGGTACAATAAAAATGTGATGAATAATAGATATATAAGAAGGACAGATGTTTTAAAATAAATGGGGAAAGTATGGAAGAATGAGAGAGGAGGTATAGGGAGGAAGAGAGAAAAAGGGACCGAGAAGTGGGGCGAGAGAGAGAGAGGCGGGAACATTAAGTGGAGAGAGAAAGAGAAAGACAGATGGGAATAGATAAGGGGAGAGAGAAAGAAGTGTGTGTGTATGCAAGAAAGTATAGCATGTAATTCCAACAAATAATTATTTGCATCGCATCTCATTTTGCGCTTGATGTATCAATGCACAGAATATTAAACTCCCAGCATGCTTTGGGGACAGAGACACATCAGTCTGATAAAAATTTTTTTAGGACAAATCAATTAACAGCCATCAGAGACAAGGGCTACA
Source organism: Pseudolaguvia tuberculata (assembly GCA_026260255.1). Classification (NCBI taxonomy): domain Eukaryota; kingdom Metazoa; phylum Chordata; class Actinopteri; order Siluriformes; family Sisoridae; genus Pseudolaguvia; species Pseudolaguvia tuberculata. Next base: position 834,245 of record JAOTRA010000028.1, on the reverse strand, counting down.
TTTCATTCATTCATATTTTAATACCAGGTCTGTTTTTGTAACTTTCCTTAGTAATGCTAATATGGTAGAACGTTTCCTTGACGACTAGTCAGAAAAGACAGATGACATAAAATGGTCCGTTTACTGTTCTTACACATGTGAAAACAGTGTCAAAAACTCAAGTAGTTGAACAACTGAATGTGTGTTTGTGTGGTTAATATGAAGGTTTTCCCATAATGCCTTGGGAAATATTGATCTACCCTTTAATACTTCCAGCAATCAAGCCTTGCTTTCTCCATTTGTGGTGTTGCTGTCTGGTTCGATGAGACCTGAATGCTCAATCATCCTGCTTAAGATCCTGTGGGTCTTCAGTGTGTGCATGTGTGTGCGCGCGCGCATGTGTGTTAAAATTGCATTTCGGCTCATTTATAAAACAAATAAACAAAAAAAAAAAACGAATCCAAGATTGATCATATATTGATCATCTACACTCCTCTATTCATGCCCCCCCTTCAAATATTTCTCTCTAACCCAAGCTCCCTCCCTCATCAATAATTATAAAAAAGGTAAAAACAAGGTCTACTGCGGAATGGCTTTACTCCTCACAGTCAGTAGGGGGCGCCAGAGCCCCTGCGAGCTACTGAGGTGCGGTTGGCATGGTTTTTGCGGCTGGCATTGGCGGCCGGGGGGCTCCGAGCGACGGGTTGTGCCCTCCGCCTAACGCCTCGACTCCTCCCCCTGGGTCCTGTGCGGCCCCTCCCGGCCACTAGAGGTCACTTCTTCCGCGAGTGCAGCGTATCCTGAAACTTGGTGCTGGTGTAGCGCACATGGAAGCCCTTTTTGTTAATGGTGTCGTCTGATCGGAACTTTATAACAATTGAGTCGCCGGCAGAGTAGATCTCCTCAGGAGGCTGACGACACACAAAAAAGTTGTTAAAATTTCCAGACTATAGGTTTGCCAAAAGTTAAAGACGTTATGAATAATGCGAGAATAGAAAGAGTTCCTACCCCTGATCCGCAGTATCGGCCGAGTCTTGGGGCCTTGGTGTCTGCTCCGTCAAATAGCTCCATGTAGTCGTACCCACAATCAGCTTCCTCTTCAATCTCAAACGTTTGGAAGATAAGCTCAACACCATAGCCCTTCTCGGCTGAGATCACCCACTGGCAGTCTGACGCGCCTGGGTAGTTGTTGTCCCCAAACTGGGCATGTGAGTAGAGGTCTTTGGTTTTTACCTCAGCTTTCAACTGACCTCCGCACTCTGAGGACAAAATCGGAAAAAACATTTTGGCAAGCTTGCATAGGTCTAATGGAAATTTTAAATTAAAAAAAAAACTAGATGAGAATCTTCTCCAAAGCGACTTAATTTATACAAGCAAGGAATTAAGTGTTAAGGGCCCAACAATGGTACCTTTGTAGTTAACAAAACAATCCATCACCTTGACCAGTCAGCCACCACTTAGCACATTTAAAGGATTCGTTCACACACCTGCTGTGTGTGAAGCTTCGAATCCTTTCTTCTGTACAGAATTGTCGGAGAAGAAGCGGATGAACATCTTATTTCCAGTGGATGTGACCGGAGGAGGTTTCTTGGAGCCGCAGTAGCGACCCAGGCTGGGCGCTTTTCCGTCGCGTCCGTCATAGATCTCGATGTGGTCATAGGCACACTCTAAATGAGGCTCCATGTCGAGTTCGTTGAAAGCCTGCACACAGGTTACAGTTGGTACATCATCTAATGCACATGTATTAGCATATTCTGCTGAACAGTGGAGCACTAGAGAAGGTTTGGAACAAACTTAGCAGGAGTGATTTGTTCTCTCCACAGGTTTTTTCCGAGTACTCCGGTTTCCTTCCACAGTCCAAAAACCTGCACATTAGGTTGAATAATGATTGTAAATTGGCCATAGCAGTGACTGTGTGTGTTTGTCTTTGTGTGACCCTGTCCAGGCTGTACCCCCACCTCTCGCCCTGTGTGTGCTAGGAGACCCCAATGACCCCCGAATTAGTGAATAAGCACGTTAGAAGATGAATGAATGAATGATTTGTTGGATATCGAGTACAGAGTAAAGATCAATGTCTAAAGATCAAATACTCGATAGCTTAACAGTTTATAAAACAATAGACTAGCCTTGCTAGTAAATTCTCGTTAAACTAATCACAAAATCAATTTAAATAAATGCTAAATAAATGTTATTTACTCGTGACCAAAATATTAGAATGGACTAGCTTGCTAGGAATGTTGCTAGCACACTCGTCTTCCTAACTTTAGCTAGCTTTAATAAAACTAGCTTTACACTTCTTTAGCTAGTTTTAATAACGTTTATTAAGTGTTTATTAAGTGTTATATAAGTGATATAGTGAAGCCATTGCTATGACATTGTAATGGATTTCACCCTTGTATTAACTTCTCATCCAGTGTCCGAGACTGTTGAGGGCCTTGCTCAGGGGCCTGATCTTCCAATTAGCAGTCAAACACCTTAATACTTAACACTCAAAACAAAAAGTATAAAAGAGTGATGAGGTTTTTCGTACAATTTTGATGCGATGTCCTGAGGTGGTGGAGAGAGCCCATGTGCACGCTTTCTTACTGGGGTATTTATCAGGCCAGTTGGGACTGGTGATGGTTCCACTCACACTGTTCACCGTGTGATCACAGCCGGCTGTAACACACAAACAGCAAAGTCAACAAAGCATCCAAGAACTAGACTGTTTGCTTTATTCCCCTCTCCCTTCCTCTCTCACTCTATCTCTCTATCTATCTTCCTTCCTTTCTCTTTGTCTTCCTTGTTCTTCTGCTCTCTTTCTTTGTCTCTCTCTCTCCCTCTATTGTTCTCACTCCCTCTCTCTCTCCCTTTTGTTCTCTGCCTTTCTCTCTCCTTTTCTTCTCCCTTTTTTACCAAACTTCCTATTTTTTTCTTTCCCACACTCTCTTTCCCTCTTCTTCTCCTATCTCTTTCTATTACTTTATCTTTTGTTCCCTCTGGATCTCTGAAAACCAGTGTTGTTCTTGGCAGACTAAACCAACCATCTGTCTCTCTCTCTCTCTCCCTCTCTCTTCCAACTCACTCTCTCTCCTTCTCCTCATCTCTCTTCCTTCAGCTCACTCTCTCTTCCCTCTCCTCAACTCTCCCCCCCCTCCCTCTCCCCCCTCCTCTGTCCTCCCCTCCTCTCCCCCCCCCCTCTCCCAGCCCCCTCCAACCCCCCTCCTCCTCTCTCCCCTCTGCAATAGGCGAAGGATCCTCTATAAATATCCTCCTGGCATTTAGTGTCAGCGAGCTGAAATCGATGGGAAGGGTTTTAAATAACCCCGAGCAGGCTTGCGCTTAGTGAATGTTCTTGAGCTCTCCTGTATCAAGAGTTTTCTTTTTTTATTTATCAGCACCAATTTTTATTAATGGAATCGCTTGGGATGTATAAATCATACTTAAAGCCAAAAGTATGAGGACACCTAGTTTATCACAAAGGTGTTCGGTGGGGTCGAGTTCTTCCTGTATCCCCTTATCTCCCGCAACTCAATTATCTCCTGAATCATTTTCTATATCTCAATCATCTCTCACATCCCAAATCCAGTTTATCCTAAAAGGTGGGTTCTGCAACGTTAAGTTCCTTCACTCCAACCAGACAAAAGCATGTCCTCATGCTTCAGGAGTTTTGAGCGCAAGGACATTGTCATACTGGAACAATGCTTGTGTAAAGAAATCTCAAATGCTAGAACCTACTGACTTGTGTGTGGCAACAGTTTGGAGAGGACCCACTTTCGTAGGTGGGCTCGTAAGATATTGAATGGTACATCAAAGCTTATAGCTCATCAAATTTTCCCGCTCTATTATTGGCTTCCAATTTACTGTAGTTTATAGATTCTTTTTAACAACAAGGGTATCCAAGTGTATTTGTGTCCCTACCTTCTTTACAGTCATGTTTGTTTTCATGCAAAACAAAACCACTCCTGCACTGGCAGCTGTAGCTCCCAAAGGTGTTCACACACTCGTGCTGGCAGCCACCATTCTCCTTCGAGCACTCATCCTTGTCTGTGAAGCAACAGACCAGAGTCTTAATAATCGCACACACGAACACGCACACCCACACGCACACAAAGTACCTGAGAAAAACTGAGCCTTGAAGCCTTTCTTGGAGACGGTGTTGTCTGATTTGAATTCAATGCGCATATTGTTGTACTGAGATGTGATGGTCTCTGGCTTCTCAGCTCCACAGAACTTTCCGTGTAGTTTGGAGTCTGCAGATAGTCCACTTCGCACCTCTACAAAGTCGTACTTGCACACCTACGCAAAGATGACGATTAAAAATGTTTTGGGGGAAGAGTTCTATTCTGGACAGTATGTGTGGTCATGTAAGGTGAGGAACTTGGGGATACGGTCATTGATGTTGATTTCCAACTTATTTTACATGTACAATGTCCTCTACATCTCCAAAACCTCCATAGCAAACATCTACATTTTTAATATCAATCTCAATTCTTAAATATCTACCATCTTCCTATAGCTTCAACATTTTCTATATCTCCCACCCTATAACTTCTACCCACAACTTCAACCCCTAGTCATCAGCATCTTCTGAACCTTCCATATCTCAACCGTCAACCATATCTCAAATCGATATATATGCATACACATACCATGTCCGAATCATCTCCTATATCCTAAACATCTCCCATATCCTAATCAACAATCTCCAACATCGTCCACATCTAGATCTTCCACTTCCATTATCTCAATCATTGTTCACATAATCAAAATACATTCCAAATCTTTCTCTGACATTTTATTACTGAACCTTAAAACGCTCACATCATTGCCTTCAGTCTCGAAGACATCAAAGAGCAGCGTGATACGGTATTGTGTAGGTGCCACCAGCTGCCAGACGCAGTTCTTGTTTGGTGGGTACTCGCGTGGCCAGCCGGGACTGGTGATGGAGCCGTTTAGCTTGGTGATGAAACCGCCGCACGCAGCTAGAGGCACAAACACAGAAAGACAAATGTGTCAACACTTGACACGTCCACAGCAAACATGCTCAGATGTTTTATTATCCTGCCAGCATACACAGTAAAACAGAGCGAGCAGATGTCTGTAGAGCTCAATTACTACTAAAAACATGTTGACAAACAAACAGAATTTGGGTTTATAGCAAAGGAAAATACATAAATAAAATGGTGTCTTGAGAACTTAAGAGCATTAGATCTGGAATGTCCATGAGACAAGTTAATTCCTCATCAGCTTCTGTTCCTTTGTTATACATAAGAACTTAAGAGGTTAATAGCTTGGTAGTGTCGGGAACTGAACCCAGATCTTATAATTCCAATTAAATTACAACAATTAGCCTTGGAGATTTTTTACCTCCATCTACAGGGGATAGAAGGGAGGGTCTGAGCTGGGCCTCTAAAGCGGGTCACCCAACCACATGATGTAGTGGTATTATTTATGGCGCCAGCACAAAAATACATTCAGGTATTCATTCATTCATCTAACCCACTTATTCCCTAATTTGGGGTCATGGGGGTCTGCTGAAGCCTATCCAAGTGCACATAGGGTAAGAGGCAGGGGTGCACCCTGGACAGAATGCTAGTCACACGCACACACGCGCGCGCGCACACACACACACGCGCGCACACACACACACACGCGCACACACACACACACGCGCACACACACACACACGCGCACACACACACACACGCGC
>JAOTRA010000028.1:806606-823668 GCA_026260255.1 Pseudolaguvia tuberculata | reverse complement strand
GGCGCAGCAGACCCCCGTGACCCTGGATTCGGGAATAAGCGGGTAAGAAGATGAATGAATGAATGAATGAATGAATGGATCCAATGATTTATATGGCCATCTTGTGGTTTTTTTGAGTATTGCATGCAACAATGCTATTAAGGACTGCATCCTAGGTAAAGCAATTCGTTCATTCATTCACCTTCTATACTGGCTTATTCCCTAATTTGGGGTCCCAGCGGTCTACTGGAGCTGATCCCAGCTTTCTGAAAGGATGAACAGCAGAAGGGGTACACCCTGGACAGGTCGCCAGTCCATTACATAGACACAGACACTCACTCAAAGAATCATTAATTAACCCAATGTTTGTGAACTGTAGAAGGAAACCGGAGTACCCTGGCGTGAACATGCAAGAAATATTCACACAGAAAGGAATCGAATCCGTGCTAAACACTAAGTAACTGTACTGTCCGAGGTAAAATTATTAATTTCCTTTTAATTGATGTACTAATATCAAAATATTATTAAAGACACTTTGAAACACATCTACACAACAATAATTAAATTAAAATGCTTTTTAAATGTACTGTTAAAAAAATTCACCAGATTGATTAAAGTATAATGATGTCATAAGGCAAAAATGAATTAAGTAATTACTGTGTAACTATATTACTTACTTCAAAGGACTGGAAGGTAAGGCCTACATGGTAGCCCTGAGCCACAGTGATCTTCCACACACAGACTTTATTAGGTCTGTAGTCGTCTGGGTAGTTAGGAGACTGGATCTGCCCGTTATCCTTCTTCACTTCACCACCACAGATCGCTGAAAGGATATACCTTTAATCATTGACATGCATTTACAAAAACTTTGTATGAGTGTGAAGGATTTTGATGTACACCGGTTCTGAAATGAACTTTTAGGACCTGAAGAACAGAAAAAAAGAAAAGAAAAACTTGATGAACAAAAAACAAAAGTATTGGTACACCTGGCAATCAAATGCCAATTGTATATTTATCTTCTCCTTTCGGCTGCTCCCGTTAGGGGTCGCCACAGCGGCTCACTTCTCCACACTACCCTGTCCTCTACATCTGCCTCTTTCACCCCAACTACCTGCATGTCTTTCCTCACCACATCCATAAACCTTTTTCTTGCTCTTCCTCTTTTCCTCCTGCCCGCCAACACCATCCTCAGCATTCATCTACCAATATACTACATGTCCCTCCTCTGCACATGTCCAAAACATCTCAACCTAGTCTCCATTACCTTGTCTCCAAAACATCCTACATGCGCCGTCCCTCTAATAAACTCATTTCTAATTCTGTCCATCCTAGTCACTCCTAATGTTACCCTTGTTCAATAATCTCCACAGATTGTGTTGTTGTATATTAGCACACAATAGTATTAGTGAGATCAGACACTAATGTTGAAGGTGAGAAGGTCTGGAGTGCAGACAGTGTTCTAGTTGATCTAATTGAAAAGGTTTTAGTGTTCGGAATCTTGGCAGGACACTTTTTCCCACTCAAACCAGAACGTGGCATGTCTTCATGAAGCTTGGGGTGGGTTATGGTGGGGGGTTTACTTTGTGTCAACTGTGTGTATCACATTTGATAGTGTCCATTTCGGAGTATTCTAGAAAAGAGAGAAGAACTTTTGGTAGTGCCCAGATGTACGTTTACCTTCATACACTGCTGAGAAGCCTTTGCCCACCCAGTTGCTGCTGCTCCTGAATTCGATCCACAAACGACTGTCTGTAGAAACGATCGGCTCAGGAAGCTTGTCTCCACAGAATCGACCTGAAGGTGGAGAGAAGAAGTGAATGAACCATTTTGAAGTCATACAGAACAGACTGTTTACGGTCGAAAGGTTGGACCTTTGAGTGGAGCTTTCCTCCAGTATCCGTCTCTGATCTCCACATGATCATACCAGCATAGATGACTCCGATACAGATCCATGGAGGTGAAATTGAGAATGATCTACAAAGTGAAAAGGAAACCTAAGTATTTTATAATCTGGAATATAGAAAAAAGTACATCAGTAAACAGTCACAGTCTATTTAGAAGGCAAAGTCGCCAGTCCATCACAGGGCAACACACTTACACACACTCACTCCTATATAGGCAATTTAGAATCACCAACCAACCTAATGTCCACGAGCACCCGGAGCAAACTACGCACAGAAAGTCCCCCAGCCGGGAATCGAACCTTCTTGTTGTGAGGCGCCTGCGCCAATCACGTTTTCCCCGTGCTTGCATGGTTTTTCTACGGGTACTCCGGTTTCCTCCAACAGTCCAAAAACAAGCATTTTAGGTTGGTTGGTGATTCTAAATTGCCCATAGGAGTGAGTGAGTGAGTGAGTGAGTGTGAGTGTGTGTGTGTGTGTGTGTGTGTGTGTGAAGGGTGGGAGGTCTTGTCTGTCTGTGTGACCCAGTGCTGGACTACGCGGCACGATGGCGAAGTGGTTAGCACGGTTGCCTCACAATAAAAAGTCTTGGGTTCAATTCCAGGGCCAGGGATCTTTCTGTGCAGAGTTTGCATGTTCTCCCCATGCTTGTGTGGGTTTCCTCCTGATACTCCAGTTTCCTCCCAGTCCAAAAACATGTACATTAATTCAAAATTGCCTGTAGGAGTATGTGAGTGGTTGTGAAAATCAGATCACTGTCACACACTTATGTCACAAATATGTCGTAAATTTTTCCCCTTAAGAACTTGACTCCAGAAATAGATTCAATTTGCATTCCAAAATGGCTCTAAATCAGACTCCCTGCACATAATTAAGCAGACACGCCGGTGTGTCTGAGATTTTCACCTTTTCTCCTGGCGTGACTGAGATTCTCCAGATACAGTGCATGTACGCCGAGTAGCCGTTAGGGAACCCGGGGGAAGAAAAGTTCCCGCTGCTGTCCTGCAAACTGTCTCCACATCCTTAAAAGAAACATACAGAAAAATATCCAGAGGTCAAAGGTGAATTAGGATATGCTTTTGTGAAGACAGAGCCAAAGCGCCGCATGCTGAAATATTTATATGCACCGATGCAGCCAAATGTCGAGGAGAAAGATGAAAGGGAAAAGAAAAAACGGGTATCTTACGGCCTAAATGGAGTTTTTGCCCAGTTCTACATTGTTATAAAACACATGTGCTTCTAATAATCCGAAGGCTACAACTCTGCTGTTCTTATATTATATGAATATTATCTGTCTTTTTACCACAGTGGTTATGATATTTATACTCTAATCTGATTGGTCACAAGGTTGAGGCACCCTCAAAAAAGTTATCTATTTTTTCAAAAATACATCTGAGCAAAAACATGTACATTAGGCGAATTGGTGAGTCTAAATTGGCCATAAATACACAGCCATTAGAGTGCAACCTTAGTGCCGGTCCCAAGCCCGGATTAAATGGAAGGGTTGCGTTAGGAAGGGCATCCAGCGTAAAACCCCGCCTAATTCGAATGTGCGGATCACAGATCCGCTGTGGCAACCCCTAACGGAAGCAGCCAAAGGACATCTGAGCAGGTCATGGTTAAGGGCCTTGCTCAAGGGCCCAACACCTAATCTTGCAATCATCAGTCACCGTCCTTAACCATAACCACCCAGCAGTGCATTTATTTATTTTAAAAAAAAACAAAAAAAAAACCCTTATTGGAGTATCCAATGTTATAAAACCGATATCTGGAAAAAAATATTTCAGGGAATAAATCAGTAAAAACAATTAATCGGTTGTTATATTGGAACCAGACATTAATAAATACCAATAAATTTCATCATTAATGAGAAGAAAATTAAAAAATTTGACTTTATGATGGCTTCTTTTCCAACAATGTCACCCAGTGTTCACTCCTTAATTAATTAGCAGGTTTTATCCCTTTACAATCCCCAGTCCTGGAACTCTACTGTGACGTATATCTTTCCCGTTTCTTTCAACTCAATGTTAAACAAAATGCAAATCTATTTGAAATCTGGCTGTAACTAAGATGCAACCCAGGTCAAAATGTGCAAAAACGTGACCGAGAAGCAGTCTGAGTACTGAATCCACAAAAAAAGAGAAAGAAAAAAAAAAGAATTGGACACAGCACGGCACATCCTCTTTAAATATAGGAGCAGAAAAGCTATAAATAAATCCTTTCTAAAGGAGGAAAAAAGCTGTACTGTACATGCTGTGCTGAGGGAGTAAAAAAATGTCTGCCAATCCAGAGAACATAGAATTGCTGCAGTTGAAATTAGATAAACATAATACAGTCAATGTTTATGAAACTAATTACTGCACTTTACAGCCTACGTCAAAATCCTGGCCTTTAATCTAAAGGGCATAAGGGATTGAGCTTTAGAAATGCCCCAGTGTCTTACCTCACCTATATAATCCACCAGTAGTTCATAAATACCCCTTGTTACACGGCATACACTCATTACTGCCCAACAAAGCTGCTGCAAGCACATGCCTTTAAGGCGTATCAGCGAGGCCACCAAGGTTCAAACTATTAGCAAGCGGCCTGGTGAGCCACAGGGGACCAACTGCCATGCCACGGAATTCTGGACAAAATGGAAATATGCTGCACTCCCGCTTAGGGGGTGAGGTTGCTTTTCCTTTTTTCCATGGTCGGAGTTACTAAGTCCGCCAGTTGAAAGTTATGCCACATCATCTGCTCTGAACAAGAAAGAGGGGCAGATAAGGCATGTCACACAGTCTTATCTTATTTTTGGAATTGTTCAAAGAGTTAATTAAAATATTCTAACCAGATTTGAGAGGGCACCAGGCCTAGAAGCCAAGGCGACTATTGCAAAGATGCCCCACCACATTAAATATAGCCACTGGACTATATTTAGACCAGGCAAACTGAATCTGGGGATTTTTCGAACGATTTGCACTGTTTAGTATATAAACATTCCAGGAAGATCAGACTAGCTCAAGAGAAAGTCTTTCATATTTTTCATTTTAAGAGTAACCGAAAAATAAATTTACTAGCGTTCTTACTTGGACACTTGTAAAGTTTGCGTGCCTGTGCGATGTCTCCTTTGCTCAGCCTGGTTCTTTGGCCGATCGGAGGGCGGACGCCATTGATGTCGTATCGTGGTAGAATGGTGTCCAGGAAAATTCCTCTGTGATTAGCGAAGGGAGGGAAAGAAATAGAAACGTCAGACAGAAATAAATTAAAAAACCATAGATAAGATACCTACGCTGTACCACATGCACTTAAGACTTCTACAGCCTCCCACATTTCCCTCTGCCTGATCTGCTTCTTCTCTTCTACTAAAACACAGGACTAATAAATTGCAATTATAACAGATTAATAAACAGGTTTTATCTTTCGGAGAAAAAAAGTAATCATGATTCATTACCACACTCCGTTGCATGATGTATGTATGATGCACCGGGTTACAGATTGGCATGTGGAATATGCAAAACTTTATCCAAGACACATTTATCTTCTATACTCAACTGAGCAGTCGAGTTGTTTCCAATTAACACACCAGCAAGCTCTCTACTTATTAAACTGGATCGCCAACAGACGAACCTGAAAACGTTACTTACTTATGCAGAGCGAATTAACAGATTTACATAGGGGCAAAAGTGCCACTAGTAATTTTGGGCTGCATAAGACAAAGTTTATGCCCCCTATTACACTTATTCTGTACCAAATGTACTATTACATTACAGCTAGTACTGTTAATACTAATAAAATAGAACTCTGTCGTCTTCCAAAGTACATGGGCCCTTAGAATCCTCCACTCTTTAAAGACATCCCTGCTCAGGGCCTAGTAGTAGCAGACTGGTATCTGTGGAAATTAAACTCCCAGTCCAATTACCATTAATCTACCACTTTTCTCACTTGTTAATCCCTGTGGATAAAAAAAACATTTATTTTAAAATCTCCTTAACTGTGGCACATTTACTGAGGCAGTGGTGGATCAGATGGTTAAGGCTTTGAGTTGTTCATCGAGAGACTAGGCAGACCTGGGTTCAAGCTCTACCACTGCCAAATCCGCCACCGTTGGGATCTTGAGCAAGACCCTTAACCTTACTGCTCCAGGAGCGCTGTATCAGGGCGGGCCTTGTGCATTGACTCATCATATGAAATGTGAAAGAAAAACATTTCATATGATGCATCATCTTGTAAACCTAAAATGATTATGAATAAATAAATGTATGCATGATTTCTGGATTCATAAGAGCTTAATTTAAAAACTGGTGTATCATGTGTTAACACTGGTCAATTTCATCCTATTGGGCTAGCAGAATTCTTACTTCCTGAAAGGTCAATCATGACATCATGAGAACAAGGACGTGTTGTGGCTTCCACATACCAGACATCAGTTTTCCCACTGATTAAACTAATAACAACAGGAACGGTTTTTTTGGGAAGGTTTATTTAAGTGATACATCAGGACCAATAAAGCTCACAAACCAGCATAAAAGAACCATCACGTGAGGGCCAAACACTGGGGAACAAATTTATACAGTATAACAGGACGATTCTGTATCAATAAAAAAAAAAAAATGCAGCTAGTTCTCACTGACACTTTCAGCTAATTTATCCTCCTGCTTTTCTTTCTGTATTTGCTGGCCAAACCTGCCTCATTTGTTGGTTCCCATGGGAACCATCCTATCAACGGCAGGCATGCTTAAACAAGTAGTCAAAGCTAACCATTAGCGTTAGAGACCAAAAAACATCAATGTTTAAGATAAATCCGAACAAACTGATAATTTTAAGATAAATGAGCCAATAACATTATTTTACTAGCATCTACACCATCGATTTCTGTCTTAGCAAATAAACCATTTTATTAGCATGTTTTGTGGGGATAACTAGCATTGTGTGTCTCTCAAGATGCCATCCCTTAGATTTAATCTGTGAAGGTCACTAGTGTGTTAACTGGTGTCAGCTCACACAAAGTACAAGCTGGTAGATCTTTATTTGCTTTGACCTCATTCCATATGTACACAGATTCCAAAATAAAAGTATCTTTAAGGGGGCAAGAGGCTGCCGAGGAGATTGGAAAACATGTCTCAAGTCCAACCGCAACAACCCAAACCCTGGAAAAAAAAAAAAAAAAGCCAACAAACGTATAAGTACATGCCTTGAAAACCTCCCAATCCAGTCCTGAATCAAGGACTCAGCTTCCCACGGAGATTTACAGTAAGAGTACTCTTTAAAAACATAAGGGGAGAATGGGAATAGATTCATGGCAATAGACCTGCTCAAATCCCTGGAAATGAACGAGTCAAGAACACCAGGAAGTGAAGTGAGGTCTGTGTCGCTTTACTTTGACCTATGAAATGTATTAAAATTGCAGAACAGAACTAAAAAAAAATTACAAAATGAGAATAGGGTGATGTGTTGGTGGTAGTTGTTAGCCCCACAGCAAGAGGGTCCCGGGTGTGGTGTAGATGGGATTTGAGTGCATCCCAAAAGAAACATTGAGATGCCAGACTTATGTGCCACATACAGACTGAACCAGGACTGATCTTGGAGTTGATGGAGAGAGAAACCTGAATCTGCGGAGTAGGGTGTCCACAAAGCACAATTATTAAATACTTACAAAAGCTGTACTAAAACATTGTCAGATTTTTGAGCACCTCGTACCACATAAAATTGGTTCAAGGTCAGTAAGCACAACCAGAAATAATATATAAGGTGTTCCGAATTATAAGGCGCACTTTAAAATTTTGAGAAAACTATAGGATTTTTAAGTGCACATTATAGTCCAAAAATATAGTAACTCATCTAGTTTTTATATATTATAGGCATTATAGGAACGATGCTTAATCTCCTCCCTATTGTCCCCTTTGTCCCTGGCCATGTTTATGGAACTGGTTTTCTTCACAAAAAGAATTACCGTATTTTCTGGATTATAATCCGCTACTTCATTTCTAAGTTTTGAACCATGCGGCTTATACAAAGGTGCGACTATTCTGTGGATTTTTCTTCCACCGCTAGGGGCGCTCTAACCGGAAATAGAATCAAAAATAAGAGACTAAAAATCAATGCAAAGAAAAATAGACTACGCTACTTTTTCTTTAGCAGATAGAACACTCACGACTGTGTAACTGGTAATTATTTTCAAATCATCGCCCCTTTATCATGGAAACCACACAAAGAAGTGACAAGTGGTGAGAGGTCTTTCACAAAAACCCGGACCGCATGCGATAAGCATCCTTTTCTAATGTCTATCAGTGGATCCTAACAGCGTAGAGTGCCGGGAAAGAATCCACCATCACCAACGGGTTCCGAAAGACTGGACTGCTACGCAAACAGAGCGGCGCACCTTCAGAGCAAACTTCACCGGAGGATGACTGACACGGAGAGTGGTAAATAAATGCTGGTTATTTTCTCTTGGTTCTGTTTTAAATCAGCAAAGTTGCTGCCATGTTAAAAGGCACTGTTCGGAAAGAATCTATTCAGGTACATACATGTACATTTTCAGTACAAAATCATTCTGTACATGCAGTAAATATCTCGTTTTCAACATGGATATCTGCGGCTTATAGCCCGGTGCGGCTAGTGTATCTTTTTTTGTTTTTTCCTCAAAAAATAGAGGTTTATATAGGTTTATATACAGGTGCGCTCTATTGGTCAGAAAATATGGTACCTTACTTTTAGTCTTAGCATAGCGTAAGAATAAAATCATGTATCCCTTGAACACTCCTTTCTTTTTGCCATGTAGGAGTAACGCTTGCAAAGACAACTAAATAGCCACACAGGCGAGAAGGTCTGTCTGATTCGGCTTACCATGTGTAATTGTACAGTGATGTAAGGAAGCTAAGGTGATGATCTTTTAACTGAACCTTGGTAGAACATACATGAGGTCCAGAAATAAACTTTTGGACCCAATAGAACAATCTTGAAGAGAATTAATTGACCGGGTTGTGGGGGAAGAAGTCTATGCAGGGACATCCCTCTCCCCTGACACTTTCTCCAGCTCTTACGGTGAAACACAGGCATTCCCAGGCCAGCCAAGAAACATAGTCCCTCCAGCATGTCCTAGGTCTTCGCCGAGGCCTTCTTCCAGAGGTACATGCTTGTACAACCTCCCCCAGGAGGCGTATGGGAGGCATCCAGAACAGATGCCCAAGCCACCTTAGCTGGCTTCACTACCAAATTCCTTGGATTCTTGCCCAAAAGTTTAGACATTCTCTTTAGATAAAAGGTTTCAAACATGGCTAGAATTGGATGCTGAAGTACCTCTGAGCAGACCACAACCAAGGTCACAACATAGTCAACAGACTGCCCCAACTACTCCATATGCTAGAACCTGATACATAATAGAGTCCTTCAAAAAGCCATTTATGATCACACACTGAACAGTCATAGCAAAATCTTTCAGTTTTTCCAGAAGGTCTTAGTTCAACAACAGACCCCTTCTTTGAACAACATTGTTTTCATTCCGACTGCTTTGTGGATTTTTTTTTTTTTAAGAAAAAAAAACTTATAATTGTGGAAAATGACAGAGAACTAAAGAATGATGACGTTTGACCCCACACTTCTGTGCAAGCTTCTTACCAGATGTTAAAGCATGGTAGTAAAGAGCCAAGACCTTCCCCTCACAAGACAATTATGATGATGTTTAAGCAGAACTGTGGTGCAGTCGAATTAAGTTTGGTGGTGTTTAGCTGACGACAGCTGTGTTGTCACTTCAAAAGATTTTAGTTCCACTGGAGGTTAAAGTCAGTATACTAAAAACATTTTCATCCTTCTAACTTTATAACAATCATTTAGCATAGATTCACATCTGGCTGTAAAAATAATCCTCTCAGAATATATAATGTCTTTTATTCTGTTGTATGAATAATCTTTCTAATGCCAAGGTAAAGATGTCTGCAGACTTTTCAGGACTGCTATTATAATCCATATCCATGGCAACAAGATCAGTGCATAATGTGTACTTGACCGTCTGTAATTACATACACTATATATTGCCAAAGGTTTTTGCTCACCTAAGCGATTTTCAACATCATCTTCCAAATTGATTCCCATTATTACTATTGGATGAAGCTCCAGTCTTCTAGTAAAACCTTCCAGTCCAATGTTGGGCTAGAATGTGAGAATCTCTTCATTCAGCTCCAACAGTATTAGTGAGATCAGACACTAATGACAGGTAAGGAGGTCTGGGGAGGGTCAGTCACCATTCCAGTTCATCCCAAAGGTGTTCAGTTGGTGGTAAGATCAGGACTTAGTGCTGAACACTGGTGGTTTTTTTTACTCTAATAATAAACCCAGTATGTGATAATGGAGGTCAGGGGTTATGTGCTCAGAGTCATTGTCATGCTGGAACAGTGTTTTAGTCACTTAGTTACATTGAAGGAATAAAATAATACCTCAAAATACAACAAATATTGTAGACTAGCTGTGGGTTTCCAGATTTGTAGCAACAGTTTAAAGAGGAACTACAAACGGATCTGATAGTCAGGTGACCAAAAACTTTTGGTTAATATAGTGAAGGTTTTTAAGATTTTAAGATCAAGAGTAAAGGTAGCTACCACAGATCATAACTCTTCCATAGAGAAGAAATCCAAAAAAGAAGCAGGGGGAAGGCTCTGCAATTGGTTTTCATATCAATATTCTTCTTCTTTGTCCTACGGCTGCTCCCGTTAGTCTTCCTCAGATCAATATTAAAATGTAATAAAGGTCTGGGCATAAAAGTTTTGGCACCCAACCAACTCTAAAATCTAAAAATCCTTTTGTATTATGGCCAGTGAAACGCATGTGACTTTGGCTGAACATGGAAGCAAAAACAAAATCTCCCACAGAGAAGTAATTAACCAGCAACAATCCTTCACCCATGCTTCTTCTTTGCCCATTAAGATACTTAGAAACGTGTCAAAATTGTGTGCAATTTTAAACAGATCCCATTAAAAGCAGCAAACGATCAACGACTCTTGTTGCCAGAACAAAAGAAAGACTGGTCCATGAAGCCATTATAGCTAAAAAAAAATAATTGCTAAAATCATTCGATCTTAAGACAAAAGAGTGGGCCTGGCATTTCATTACACACCCATCCCTCTCTCTGGCATGACCATGCCACTATTTAAGACTACATGAAACAGCCCAAAGGCTACCAACCTTCAAAGGGCTACATTTAAAGGCTACCTTAAAAAACAGCCATTCAAGCTGTGAACTTGTCCTTTTAGGCCTGGTTTTATATGCAAAAGTAAAAGGGGAGAAAAATAATAAAAGAAAAGATGTTAAAACGTCAAACAAGGCCCGTCAGCAGCTGCGGCGTCAACGAGGGGAACTGGAGATGATTAAAACCTAACTGGCTTCACTGGCTGCTCGCCATTATAGTTTCCAGCGAGTAAAGAAAAGGTCGATAAAAATCAAACATAAGAAAGAAACATAAGAAAGATCCCAAAACTGAAACTAGAGAACCTCAAAGAATTTCTCAAAGACATTCTCAATCAGAGATGTTTATATGAATTGCCGAAACTCTTTGCGCTCCACCCAAACCTACCCTTCAGTGTCACCAGGCACGTGAGAAGGACAAAAGCTGTACTGTTGAAAGTCTGTTTGGAAATTCAAGAAGAGAAAAGATGAACGGATACAATATCAGTCCTGTGGATCACTAACACTGCATCTCCAAAGGTCACCCAGTGGAAAGCTTTACAAAGCTTTTGAGTATGTAGGAATGGAGGAGGGATAGGAGGCGGGGGGTGTACATGTGTAACTTTTATATTGTGTGTATATGTTGCTGTGTATGTCTTTATTGTGTATGTATGACCATTTATACATGTGCTGATATGTTTGTATATACAGATGTGTGTGTGTGTGTGTGTGTGTGTATTGTACACATATATATGTTTTACATGGGTATATTTGTGCCGATACGTTTTTAGTCCTTTAGCTATCTGACTCTTTAATTAAACACAATCAAACATACACACACGCATCGAATGTTGAAACTAATTTGTGTTGTACAACATGACAGAATTATTGTTCTCAACAAAACACTGACTTTATTTTCCGTCTCTTGAGCATCACAATCTAAAATAAAAACAAATACCGCCTGCATGTCTGCAGTTTTGAGGTTCGTGAGTGTGTGTATATATGCTTTTGTTGTGTGCAGCTGTGTGCAAGCTTTGTTTAAAAATGTTGAGTAATTGCACACATGGTTATGGGTTAGAAGATATGGAAAGTCGGTTCGACTATAAACAACATATAGACGCACGCACGCCTGGATTTAATCCAAATACTATTGGCTTACATCCAAATTCAGGCCATGCAGGTTCATTATCATCTACTTGGTGTAAATTTCTAAATCTGGCAACCTTATGGACAAGCTATGTTATCAAACTTTATTCCCACTAGCGGGCTAGATACAAAGAGACACATACACAATATATATACCGTTAATTAATGATTCTAAATTGCTAAAGATTCTAAAGTGACCTGGCAACCCTGGATTAAACCCACTCAAGCATGGGGAAAACATGCAAACTCTAAAGAAAGGCCTCTTGCCCAGAAATCAACCCCTGGACCTTCTTGCTATGAGGCGGCAGTACTAACCACTAAGCTACCACGCCGCCACACCTCCTTCCCTCTTACCTGGAAAATGTATTTCTAGCGTAATGCATGATGCTGTCAAAGTCATAGACCTCCCCGAGAGAATTCACTTCACCAGGTTCCATCTTCAAGAAGTTGTACTCCTGTCCTAATAAAACAGACAAGAACAAAAAAAAAAAAAAACCAAACGTTAGCGAACAAGATGATTTCACAGGAAATGATCACAACAGAGAACGCAGCAGATGCCGATGATTTCAGGAGAACTGTATGTTTCGTTTGGCTCCTAGTCATCGGGAGGCGCTTTAATGGGATTAGACTCAACTCCCAGATTTCATTCTCATCTTCAGCAGGTGTGGAACCAATCCAAAGTCTCAGCAGGGAGGAATTCACGAAAAGCATGATTAGAAAGAGATAAAGAGATTCCGACCAGTCCAAACACTCATTTTCAGCCATGAGTCATAATATCCATGGATAGCATTCAGAAATTTCCCTGATGGATTTCAGTTACTATGATGTCAGATCACACCTGGGACTGAAGGCATGAAATCCAGGCAACATCAGTTAGCCGCGAACAAACCAATGAGTTTATAACCCCAGAAGGGACAGGGCTATGGTGGTGCGACAGGGCTACGGTGGTGGTGTGAGCTTTAATCATGCTACTCGTGGCCTGGTTGTGTTACACGATAAAGCGCTGCTGGATTATTAAAAGAAGATAAGGAATAATATAAATAAGAAAAATTTAATTTGTTTTCAACATGTAATTCTACACTTCAGTATCTTAAATAGATCAAAAATGATTTCCATAGACTGGTGGAAGGTTTTGAGGGATGGACCAGACTTAGTGCTGAGTAATTTGCCCCTTATGATTTCTATGACATACTGGTATATTAAAAAACTTGGACAAAAATGATTTAATAAATTGATCATTTGAAATTAATGATCAATTTATTAACAGTCGCCTCATAACAAGAAGGTCCCGGGTTCGATTCCCGAGCCGGGGATATTTCTGTGCAGAGTTTGCATGTTCTCACCATGCTTGTGTGGGTTTCCTCAGTGTACTCCGGTTTCTTCCCACAGTCCAAAAACATGTACATTAGGTTGATTGCTGGTTCTAAATTGCCTATAGGAGTGAACGTGTGTGCGAGCGGTTGTTTGTCTATGTGTAACCTGCAATAGACAGGCAACCTGTCCAGGGTGCCTGGGATAGGCTCCAGCAAATCCCCGTGATCCCAAATTAGGGAAGATAAATGAATGAATGAATATAGATAGGGTTTAAGAAAAACATTTTAATTACAGCAGTTAAAACCTCGATTGTTCAGTTTTTGCAAAATGTTGCTTTATGTTGAGACACAATTGCTGAAGTTGATCTTACCAGGCTGGATGTTGTCCCGTATAATACTGACATGGTCGTCCCGATCAGGTCTTGTGTGCTCGTGCCAGAAACCAATCACATGCCCGAGCTCATGCACCACGATTCCAAACTTATCGCAGTTTTTGCCAATGGAAATGGCCTGAGGTCCTCCTCCCCTACGGCCCACATACGAGCAACACCTGGAAGAAGAGTTCCAGTGTTTAGAGTCATTACACAAAACACTCATTCGGAGAACCTGGCATTTGGTGAGGCGCTAACTATTGTTTTGACTACCATCATAAAAGCGCAAATCTACATCACGTCCAGCAGGGTTCATGCGTCTTTTGGACTGAATAATGACGCCATAGCTGGTAAACGGTGATTTAGCAAGACCAAAGACGGAGGTAGGTGGTCCAATTTTAAAAGACAAATGTATGGGTTAGTTAAGATAGCCCTGTCCACAGACATGGTGGCACAGAGGTTAGGTTGCTGAACTGCTAATTGCAAGATCTGGGGTTCAATTCGCAGCACCACCAAACTACCACCGCTGGTCCCCTTAATCTCCAATTGCTCATTTAAAAGAGATAAACTGTACGTCACTCTGGATGCTGTAAACGTGTCCACAATGCTACCACCATCAGATAGTGACGGAGGTTTGACAGGAGGTTTTCTCTACCAGGATGAAATCACAAACTGAATCAATTGGGGTTTTTTTTTTTATTTTGCTTTCACACACAAACAAAATCAAAGCATCGGAAAAGTTATTTGCATGACCAGGGTTTTAAATTGACGCACACTGTAGATCACATGATCAGTACAGGACCACAAGCACCTCAGATAAGATTACACAAGTGTATAGCGGTTTGGTCCAAGGCTGGTTGGTACCCGGGGGTATCAAATTAACTACTGAAATGTTTAAACCCTTATATGATGTTCATGTGTTTGTTGGTGGACCCACCAAGCAATACAGGCTATACATACAAGATATCTTTTATGGAAATAAAATTTTTCCCAGATCCCATCCTCAACGCACTCGATTTTTAGTTTTAGGAACATTTGAAGGACAGGTGTCAAAATAAGATACAAAATATAAATCATCTCAGGTAACCATATCATTAACACCATCACATGAACATTCTCTTTCAATGGCAGTGTTTACATTATAGTACAGTGAGTAAAAAAGGTTGTTGAGTTCAGTTGTTCAGTGTTTTTATTGAATTAAAGTAAAAATGTAAAATAAAAAAACCTGCAGTCACTAGAGGCACATGGAAGACACAGCACACAGACACACACAAATCAAATAAATATCGGTATTCGCTCATATAAGAATCAATAATCGGAAATCAATACAGCAATACAAATTCTAATTGACTGCCAACAATGCTGGAACATTCTGTTTCTTATCCCAATCTGGAACATTTTCTAGCTAGCATAAACTTGAAATAATTATTATTGCAGTGTTGATCAGATCCATGCTAAAGATTTACCAACAATATTTTTAACATTATTTTAAAGATCCGGCATGTGGCAAGCAATATGCAAATACACTGCAAAAATCACCAACCACAACAGAAGGTTATGTGCGGTGCGCTAATCCATTAGTTAGCAGGCGAGCCGATTTATGGCACACTACCGTCTTTGCTACGCTTTACCCTCTTCGCTGCGCTTTACCCTGTTTGTGGCGTGCTACCCCATTCGCTGCTCGTTACCCTGTTTGTGGCGTGCTACCCCATTCGCTGCCCGTTACCCTGTATGTGGCGTGCTACCCCATTTGCTGCTCGTTACCCTGTTTGTGGCATGCTACCCCATTTGCTGCTCATTACCCTGTTTGTGGCGTGCTACCCCATTCGCTGCTCGTTACCCTGTTTGTGGCGTGCTACCCTATTCGCTGCTCGTTACCCTGTTTGTGGCACGCTACCCTACTCACAACACGCCATCTTATTTGCGGCGCCCTACCCTACTCACGACGTGCTGCCCTATTAGCAGCACACTACCCTATTAGTGGCACACTACCCTAATTGCAGTGCCCCATTCATAGTGTGCCAAACTATTTGCCACTAGTTACCCCATTGACTGTACACTAGCAAACTGGTGGTGTACATTCTACTATTCGCTGCATGTTCCCATATTCGTTGTCAGTATTGGCAACTTGTGTTTTGTCAAACTGACATAAATGTTTCTTCATTTTGCTATAAGACCAACGACTAATGATCTTCATAGCAGGGACCCGCAGTCACTGGAGGCACAAGAAGACACAAGCGCACAGACAGACAGACAGACAGACAGACACAGACAGACAGACAGACAGACAGACAGAGACGCACACAAGAAGGATTAGTGGGTGAGCAGAAATTTCTTCCTGAAAAAGGTTTCAGTAACCCTCCTGTGGAAACACTAACACACATACACATGTTAATGCTATACACACACACCAACACGAATACACTCACCCACACGGCCGGTAGGTGAAGACGATGTAGCTGTCCTCTGTGGTTCTTTCAATAAATGTCACACATGTGTGTTTTTCCCAGTGTCTCATCGCCTGCCTAAAGATGGCCCTTTGACTACCTGAACACACCACACACACACAATAATACAGAAAAGAGAGAAGAGAGAAAAGAGAAAAGAGGAGAGAAAAGAGAAAAGAAGAGAGGAGAGAAAAGAGAAGAGAAAAAAGAGAAAAGAGAGAGGAGAGAAAAGAGAAGAGAGAAAGGAGAAGAGAGAAGAGAGAAGAGAAGAAAAGAGAAGAAAAGAGAAGAAAAGAGAAGAAAAGAAAAGAAAAGGAGAAAAGGGAAGAGAGAAAATAGAAGAAAAGATTGAGCTTAATAACACACTTACCACTAAAGTTGCCACTAATGACATAAGGGATGACACCATCTGGCCACACCCTCTCGGTTCGAGATGTCGCTGCCCTCTTTCTTCGGTGCGAGGCCTGCTGATTGGACCCCTGAGCGATCGGGATTGTGTCGTTGGCTAAAAATATTAAATCAATTGTTAATAGAAATGTTCATTCTTTGGGTCACGGGAGTCTGCTGGAGCCCATCCCAGAGCACAGGGTGAAAGGTAGGGGTACACCTTGGACAGGTCGTCAGTCCATTACAGTCCCCACACACACAGGGTGAAAGGTAGGGGTACACCTTGGACAGGTCGTCAGTCCATTACAGTCCACACACACACACACACACACACACACACACACACACACACACACACACACACACACACACACACACACACA
>JAOTRA010000028.1:654736-674205 GCA_026260255.1 Pseudolaguvia tuberculata | reverse complement strand
TTTATGCTGGATGCCCTTCCTA
Organism: Pseudolaguvia tuberculata; assembly: GCA_026260255.1. Taxonomy (NCBI): domain Eukaryota; kingdom Metazoa; phylum Chordata; class Actinopteri; order Siluriformes; family Sisoridae; genus Pseudolaguvia; species Pseudolaguvia tuberculata. The sequence goes on along the minus strand of JAOTRA010000028.1, from coordinate 674,183 downwards.
ACGCAACCCTCCCCATTTATCTGGGCTTGGGACCGGCACTAAGAATGCACTGGCTTGTTCAACCCTAATGACTGGGTTATGGTATGATACAGTATGGTATGATATAGTATGGTATGATATAGTTTGGCATGATATGATATAGTATGATATGGTTTGGTATGGTATGGTATGGTATGATATAGTATGTTATGGTATGATACAGTATGGTATGATATAGTTTGGTATGGTATGATATAGTATGGTTTGGTATGGTATTGCATGGTATGGTATGTTATGGCATGGTGTGGTGTGTGACCATTCTCTCCTTCTCTAATGTTGATTTCCACAGATAATTATGGGGTTTTGGATGGCAGGTCTCATGTATGAATAACTTTCTGTTATATGCTTGCCTTCAACAGGAATATTTTTCTTTTTTTATTTCCTCCTCTTGACACCCTTAGTTTCTGCTTCTTCCGTCTTTTCATCTAGTGCAAAGGTATGTTTTTGTGTTTACACACTCTGCCAATGATGTCTCATGCCTCATGCTGCAGCTCACTAGTTTTCTCTTCTTCTCTTATTCTTTTTGCTCAGAATCTGCTTATCTCTGTCAGCTTAGCCCATTCTGCCACATTTCTTCCATATTTCTCTGCTTGTTTATTTAGGCATTCTACTAGTCCTTCTGCTCTTAATATTTCCTTTTCCATTCGTACTGCACGGCCCTCCAGCCTCTTTTACGTTTCAGCTAATTCACGAAAAGTTACGTGAATTAGTAAGATTAACTGAATTTGTGCGGTAACGTGAATTAGTTTGGCTACATAAATTAGTATGGTTAAGTGAATGAATGCGGTTATGTGAATTAGTGCGATTATGTGAATTATTGCGGTAACATAAATTAGTCGGTTAAGTGAATTAGTGTGCTTACGTGAATAACATTATATATTACGTTATATATATGTCTATAGAATACAATAATAATACTTATTATACCTTCCTAAAATTTTCAAGGTGAAGGTGGGATTGCATCAAGGATCAGCTCTGAGCCCTTTCATGTTTGCCGTGGTGATGGACAGGTTGACAGATGAGCCGAAAGGAGAAGAAAAAGATAACCTCTCAAAATTATCTCAGTGGGCAGTGGTGGCTTAAAATGGTGGTGGTTCTGATTTGTTGTTTGGGAGACCAGGAAGACCTGAGCTCAAACCGCACAACTGCCAAGGAAACAACAAAAAGACCTGGGTTTGAGACCTGAGCTTGAGTTGTTGACCTAAAGAATCAGTCCCACCGCTAGCCAGCCACTGTTGGGTTCTTGAGCAAGTCCCTTAATTCTTCCTGCCACATGGGGGTTGTATCATAGCTGATGCTCTGACCCAAACTTACAAAACAAAGGCATTTAAATTTTACATGCAAACTCCACACAAACGGCCGTGACAGGGATATGAACCAGGCTCGAAAGGCCTCCTTTTTCAGTCTGACAGCATCCCTTACTTCCGGATTCCACCACGGGGTTCGGGGGTTGTCACCTTGACAGGCACCAGAGACCTTAAGACCACAGCTGTAGTGCAGGGCAGCTGCAATGGAGGTGGAGAACATGGTCCACTCGGAATCAATATTTCCAGCCTCCCTCTGTATCCGGTCATAGCTCTGCCAGGAGGTGAGAGTTGAAGTTCCTTCTAACAGGGGACCCTCACAATACGTTCCCAGCAGACCCTCACAATACGTTTGGGCAGGCCAAGCCTGTCCAGCATTCTCCCCCGCCATTGGATCCAACTCACCACCAGATGGTGATCAGTTGACAGCTCCGCCCCCTCTTTACCCGAGTGTCCAAGACATGCGGCCAGAGATGATACAACTACAAAGTCCATCGTTGATCTCCGACCTAGGGTGTTCTGGTGCCATGTGCACTGATGGACCTCCTTATGCTCAAATATGGTGTTTGGCATGGACAAACTGTGAGTACCATAGAAGTCCAACAACAGAACGCCACTCGAGTTCAGATCGGTAGGCCGTGATACCTCCCTGGAGGGAGGTATCAACGCTCACATGGGTAACGACAGTGATACCTTCCAATCACCTCCCTCCAGGTATCACTGTCGTTACCCATATGAGCGTTGAAGTCTCCCAGTAGAACGACATAGTTCCTAGTCTGAGTACTTTCCAGAACTCCTTCTAGAGACCCCAAGAACGCTGGGTATTCTGCACTTCTATTTGGCCCGTAGGCACAGTGAGAGACCTAACCCCGACCTGAAGGCGCAGGGAAGCAAACCTCTCATTCACTAGGGTGAACTCCAACACATGCCGGCTAAGCTGGGGGGCTATGAGCAAGCCCACACCAGCCCACCGCCTCTCACCGCGGGAAACTCCAGAGTAGTGGAGAGTCCGGCCTCTCTCAAGAAGTTGGGTTCCAGAGCCCAAATTGTGCATGGAAGCAAGCCCAACTATATCCAGTTGGTACCTTTCTACCTCCCGCACAAGCTCAGGCCCCCCGCCTCCCAGCAAGGTAACAAAGAGCCAAATTGTGTCCAGGGATCAGATCGTCAAGGATCCTGTCTTCGACCGCCACTGGCCTTGTTTTTAAACTATTCATAAGGAGTGGATTAGACTGCACTTTGTCTGGCATGTCCCGTAGGACCTATTTGTCTTGGGAGACCCTACAGGGAGCATTTAGCTCCCGACAACATGGCTCCCACAATGCTTCAGGCACTCAAACCCCATGGACTTCATTTATAAGTAAAGGTAAGAGGATAATAAAAAAATGTCTTTTTTTTCTATGCTACAGTTTGTATATTTAAAGATGTTCATATGAAATTGATCCGTTGACAATCAAATGTTCAATAAGCTCCTCTGTAGGGTATATACATTTGTAAATCTGACTATGATGATGTCAGTGCCTCACCTCACTGCTTGAGACCCACTTAACTGGCTAGAGTGAGGCTTTGTGTGGCATCAGGTCCCTTAATGAACAGATAACAAATTATATAAATTTTTGGATGATCAAAGTCTAAATTATGAAAAAGTTACTTCGGAAAATTTATTATTATTATTCATTATTGTAGAAGTGCTACAGAACGTCAGTACATGAGACGCCTTCATCAATGCCACTGGATTCCGTAGTTGGACGGGTGAGGTGAGTGGTCCTTAAAATTCTTATCATGGCATGAAAAAAAATGGTTATGAATTGGAATTCAACAGCACTCTAGCATCACTACTAGAATAAATCTCTGCTTATTTGCTTATGGTTGTAACACCAGAGCTCTGTTCAAAGTTTACAACCTGTAAAAAAGAAGGTCAGGCAAAATCATTCAAGAGTTTCACAAGAAGTGAACTGAGGCTGGAGTCAAGAGATCATCAGGAGTCAAGAGAGCATTAAGACCCACTACACTGAAGCCAGCCTCAGAAGTGTCGAACTAGACGTTTGCTCAGAAGTCCATTGTCCCTTTTTTAGTAATTTTTTCAATTCATTTGGAAATCCAGGTTCCCGAGACTGGAAGAACAGTCGAGGTTGTTGAAGGAATCATTCAAATCTTAAAGTTATGACGCCAGGAGCAAGTAGGTCTGGGGCAGACTGCAGAATGTCTCCTGAACAAAGCTTTACACCGGATTTATATAGGCAATCCCTGCCCATTGTGTTTTGTCTTTGGGACTCAGAAACTCATTTATCACCCAAGACACCCTAAACTGTTATTCTTCACCCAAATCATGTTTTCCCATCTGTTTCCACTAGAAAAGACATCAGCGGTTGTGGAGTTTTCTTCAATCCTGTGCCATTACGAGTTTTCTAGCATACAGACAAGGACATTCGTTCAATACAGCCAATCGGACTACCAGATTATCCAGACTTCCATCTAATCCATCTAGGAATAAACGCTAATCCCTCTGATGTTCGTGATGGATTAACCTTTCCATTAGAAAAAGGTGATAAAAGTGAGTCTAGAAAATGAATTGTAAAGGAATGGTGGGTCTTTTGTTTATCTGTTAAGTGTTTTGGGGAAAGCAATAGAGCAGGGATGTCAAACTCAATTCCTGGAGGGCTGGTGTCTTTAGCGTCAACCCTAATCAAACACACCTAAACCAAATAATCAAGGTCTTGCTAGGTAAACTTAAAACTTAAGAGGTAGATGTGTTGCGCCAAGTTTCAACTAAACTCGGCAGGCCACCAAACCTCCAGGAACTGAGTTTGACACCTGTGCATAGAGGAAGGAATATCAAGATCTCCATCATAAACTTCCTGTTAATGGTTACCTTTTACACCGACTGTTTGGGGCACATTTATTTCTAAAGTCACACAAAATTATTTGGAAATATTACAGATGCTACAGTTTTTTTGTCATTTTTTTGCGATTTGAATTATTTAAAGTGGATTTTAGATTTTGTTGTGTGGGAATCTTGAAACTCTGACACCGTATATGCCACATACGTGTGTGTGTGTTTTATTTATGATACGGTGCTGGGTACAACAACGCTGTTATCTTGCCATGCTTCAGGTAAAGTAGGTCATATGTTATAATAGTAGATAGGGTTTTTTTTATCCGAACAAATATACAGAAACACAAAACAACCCATCAGCGCATATGACATCACATCTGCTGATAAACTCGAACCCAATCAATAGACTCCAGTGATAAGGTTTCACCTTTACTCTCATTTTATACCATAATCTAGCTGTGTTCATACAGATGATGCAAAGTGTCAAAAAAAAGACATAAAACATTTTATTTATTTATTTGGGAGACATTTAAAATATCTGTAAATAAATAAATAACCAAAAAAACTGGGAAGAAAATGAATCAAATAGAAAATTTAAAGTTAAATGTTGTCAGATTATAACAGTAATAAATCACTTTCAATGTCCGTGGATAAAATGCATTAATACTTCATTTAGCCATTTAAAAATGAAACACAACAATACACTGCCTTAGTGTGTGTGTGTAACTAATGTGGGCCCTTAACCTACAATTGCTCAGTTGTACAAAAACAATCAAATGTACGTCTGCCAAATGCGGTAAATATTTTTATAAGGGTGTGTGCGCCATATGGCAAAAATGTATAAATCATGCACATTAAAATTTGTCATTTATGTCTTACCAAAATTTAGGAATTTTTTTTTCTTTTAATCCTAAATAAACTACTCAACATGAATGACTTAAAACTAGGCGCTGCACTGAATTTTAGTGAGGATTCGATTACATATGCAGTCCTCAAATAATAATAAAAAAAACTACAGGGGATTAGGACTGTTAGAGGTTTCCTTCCAAGGGTTCTGCAGGCGCATCTAGAAGTTGGAACATATCGTCAATAATCTTCCACAGACAGCTGTCCAGAGGGAAATCGTTGTCCACCAGGTTGACTAGGTGGTAGTTATCATGGATGTACTGGATGATCATTCTGGAAGGGGATTCATCCTCGTACAGTTTTCCCCACTGCTCGATCCACAATGCGAACGCCTCGTCCTGTAGTAGAAGGGGGGTGGTAGATGTGGGTGGTGGTAGAAAAAAAAACGGCTGCTATATCGCGGGTAAGCGTAGCTATTTGGGATATGTATTGAGTCTTTCTGGCTAGACAATAAATATAATGGGTTATGCAAAAGGTAGTGTGGGGGGGGGGGGGCTTCAGCAATCTAAAAGTAAACAGTGGATCTTTTCCAATGTTTTTATTCAATGAAATGTCTAGTAAATTCCATGTCAGCAGTTGATCTAATACTTAAACAAGCTCACCTGGCACCACTTCCCTTACTAAAGTCAATGTCACTGTGATTACACCACCATTACATGCCGGACTGTCCCAAACCACAACATGTTCTATAAACATCATGTACATAGGGGTGGGTAGGTGTGTAAAGGGTGGGTTGCAAGAAACAGCTGGAAAGGATGTTCAGATATTAGGGCTGTGTAATTACTTCGATATGGCTTATGATTGCGATTTTTTTTCTATGATATCATATTGATATGGGCCCTGCGGTGGCGTAGTGGTTAGCAGTCGCCTCACAACAAGAAGGTCCCGGGCCAGGGATCTTTATGCGTGGAGTTTGAAGGTTCTTCGTACGCTTGCATGGTTTTTCACCGGGTACCCCGGTTATCACCCATAGTCCAAAAACATGTACAGTACCTGACAAAAGTCTTGTTGTTGTGTACAAATTGACCTGAAGTGCCGTTGAAATATATTTTTGATCAAATTTTTTTTTACAAGAGCCCAACAGCTTTTGTAATAATGTTTCAGTGCAAAACAAAACTGTCAAAAAGTATTTAAATATTCACAGCTTGGTAAAGCCCATTGAGTCTATTTTTGCAAACACAAGTGTTGTTGCCTTCTCATATTATCTTCACCTGTGACTAATAATGGATCAATTAGGTTTCAGGTGTGTACTTTGACAAGCCCAGGTGAGGCAGACCCTGCAAGACAACTGCTCGAAAGGATCGTTTGATGGCCCGAAAATCATAGGCCAGCCCATTTCCCACTTTAAAAGAGCTCCACGAGACCTGATCACCTGAAGTCCCTGTGTCAACCAGAACAGTTTGTCGGATTCTCTCTCGAAATGGCCTCTGTGGTTGAATCAGTGTCTAGAAGTCAGCACTAAACAAAAGACAATTGAAAAACCGCGTGGCATTTGCCAAGGCTGCTAAAAGGATGGACGCTGGAAAAGTGGCAGAAGGTGGATTTTTCAGGTGAATCTTCTGCTGAATTACACCACAGTCGCCGCAAATATTGCAGGAGACCTAAAGGAGCCAACATGGATCAGAGATTCACCCAGAAAACTGTAAAGTTTGGTGACAGAAAATCATGGTCTGGGGTCCAGTATGGGGGTGTGCGAGAGACCTGCAGGGTGGAAGGCAACACTAATAGTTTAACATACCAAGAAATCTTAGATACCTCTTATATTCCCAACCATAAAATTCTTCAGCGGATGGTGCCCCATTGCATAGTTCCATCTCTACATCAAAGTTCCTAAAGGTGTAGAAGATCAAGATCCAGGATTGGCCAGCCCAGTCAGCAGACATGAACATCAATAAGCATATGTGGAGTTAGGATGAAAGAGGAAGCATGGAAGACGAAACCAAAGAATAATGATGAACTCTGATTCCTGATGAACAACAACTTGTATAAATCATTGCCAAACATGAATGCAGCTATTTACGCTCATGGAAGTCATACAAGACATTAACTTTGGATCTTACAGCACCACTACTTCATTTGCTGACATATTTTTGTATTTGGAGTAAATTTGTTCAATTTCTGTATAGGCGACAAAACCTTGACAAAATTTGACCTTTCTGTCTTAATTAAATGATAAATCTTTTCTCAATGAAACTAATTTATTTCAGTGCATTAAACGTCATTTTGGAGGGTTTTAGCTTTTTATATGAGATATTTCTAACAACAATTGATTAATTAAAATAGCAGTTAATAGCAGGTGTTTCTACAAAATAGATAAGCGACAAGACTTTTGTCAGGGACTGTACATTAGGTTGATTGGTGATTCTAAATTGTCCATAGGAGTGAATGTGTGCAAGTGGTTGTTTGTCTATGTGTGCCCCTATGATGGACTGGTGACCTGTCCCTGCCTCTCACCCTATGTGCGTTGGGATAGGCACCTGCAGACCACCGTGACTCCTGCCAATAAGCGGGTAAGTAGATGAATGAATTGATATTCTAACCACTGCAAAAGACATTAAAATTTATTTCACATATTGGTATTCACATATTGTAACATATCATGATGTATTGTATTGTGACCCGTGTAAAAATGTCTTTAGGGATTAATCTAATGGCAGTTGCAAGCGCATTAAAAAGTGCAAGGAGAGAAATCAAGAAACAGAAAAAAAACAGCACTCCAAAATTAATTAATTAATTCATTCATCTTTTAACTTATTCCCTAATTTTGGGTCACAGGGGTCTGCTGGAGCTTATCCCAGCGCACATAGAGCAAAAGGCAAACTCTGCACAGAAAGACCACAATGACTAGAAGTCGAACCCATGACCTTCATGTTGTGAGGCGACTGTGCTAAGCACGAAAATTACATTTGAATAAAATACTGCAAATCTGTTATTTTCCACTAAACAGAAACAAAAATGCCAGACGCGCAGTTGGACCTGCTGATACACTCCAGTTCTACAAACATGCATGAATGTGTCGAAAGAACCCGGATTCATTTACAAACCTGGTGTAACATGTGAAAATAATGACTCTAGTTTTCCAGGATTCCAGAGATTCATACTAACCTTCCAGTACATGAAGCTGACCGGATCCACCACAGTGGGTTGAATAATCTCTCTTCCAGGGAAAATCCCCCAGGTTACAGCATTGGGTTGCATATCTGGGGCATTTGTAATATTTTCACCCTTATGGAAAAAAGAGAATATGGAGAAATGTAGAGAACATGTGGAGAAAGGAGAGAAAAAAAGAATTGGAGATGTGTTTTACCCGCACGTTGACGATGTGATAGTTCACACGTGGTTCGTATTTCTTCAACACTTTTAGAAGTGCAGTTACATTTTCACTTGATGTGAAAAACTCCAGATACGCCTAGAAAATTGAATGTAAAAGTCAGATTAAAATCTGATTCTCAACACGACGTAATGTTTACTTATGAGTCTCAACTACAGCTGTTTCAAAATTGGGCTACCTTTTGGAAGACGTATCCTCCTGGTGGTCCCCATCCTACCACTGGGTCAGAGGAAGGCTTGCCGTTGATATTTGGCTGGGAGTTGATGGTGAGGATACCTCTGCGATTTACTTTCGCTAGCGTGTCCTTTAGCATGTTGGTTTCTGAGGCCAGAGGGTCGTCGTTCCATGGCAAACAGATCACCTAATTTAACATCCAAGATTACATATAAACAATTGTTATTGTTAAGGTTGTGCTGGTAGCCAGTGGTGCATGTCTCCCTCTGAAATCGCAAAAAAAAAAAAAACCTTAAGCATGTGGGAGTTTTCAATACTGCCTGTGACGTTCTTTACAGTAAAATGACAGTAGTGTGTATTAGATTATGACCTGCCACTTTAACAAGGTCATGTGACGTCACAATGTCAAAGCGTCGATTGATGTTAAACGAGTACAACGCTTACAAAGCTACACTGTAATCCCGAATAAGTTGACAAAACTCAAAAAATTTGAGGTCATCGGTTACATCAAATTTTTTAAGTTATGAAATTTCCAATTTTAATTAAGCAGAAACATCTAGTTTTGAGTTTGTTGTACTCATGCCAAAATACTTTCTTCTTACTTATAATACCAGAGTTACCCTGCTTATTCATTTTAATAACACTTAACTTCATTTGTTTAATTTCTCCCAACTGTAAATACCCAGTTTATACACTTTCTTTTTTAATTAACTTTTCCATTTTGAGTTCCATAAATTAAATTAACCATGAAATGAATGTATGAAAATGCATGTGTAATTTCAAGCAAACACACAATACCATTTCTTACATTTATTTTTAAACAAAAATGTCCAACAGGTAATACTGTGTTTTATTTTATATAACAAAACCAGACCCCTGTAAAGGACCGATAGATGTTTGTTTATACAAAATTTGCTCTTCCAGTCTTTCTCACTTGAAACCTATAATAGACCAAAAAAAACACAAAAAACATGTGACTGACAATAGTAGTAGTAAGCAGTATTAGTATGCAGTATATAACAAGGTTTTATCCATGCAGTATATAAAATATATATACACTGACAAAAGATTATATTTGATTCGATACAAATAGTATTAGCATCCAGTATAACAAAAAATAAATGCGCATAATTAGCCAATAATAAGTATAATTTAAAAAGGGTCCCAGCACCGTCACCGTAAAATTAAATATCAAATAATCCTACATTTAATTTCTTCAAAGAATCTTACTGACACTGAAAGTTATCTCAGGATTCTAACACTTCCTCCAGCCAAATATATATTGTATTTAGATATTTGGATATTTTACTTACTGTTGTGTGAATTCAGGCCGAACCGCCATCTTGGATAGAACAAACGAGGCATGAGCGTGGGAAAAACAGTTTACGTAAACCTGGATGACGCCATACGTAAAATCACAAGGCTTAAAGATTTTGAGTTTATAAAAATATAAAGAGACATTTTGTGTAAATTAACACAATTTACACAAAATGTTAATTAAAAAAAATTAATTTTAATTTTTTTACTTGAGGTAAGGTTTAATTTTTACTCGCTCAAATAACAAAAAGTTCTAAATACTCATAAAAGTTAATTAATATAAACTACAGTATTTTCTGGACTATAGAGCGCACCTTTTTATAAGCCGCATCTGCTCTATTTAAATTTTTTTTTAGAACATTATATTCGCACCGTGCCATAAGCCGCAGATTAGATATTTGAAAAATTCGATATTTATTGCATGTACAGAACGATTTTGTACTGAAAATATACATGTATCTACCTGAACAGACTCTTTCCAAACAAGTGCTTAACACGGCAGAAACTTTGCTGATTAAAACGGAACCAAGGGAAAATAACTTATTTATTTACCTCAAACCACAAGTCACTAATCATCTTCGCTGAAACCCATGAAGTCGTCTTCTTCAGCCTTCCAGCCTTTCGAAACTTGCTGGTGATGGTGCATGCTTTCACAGCACTCCAAGCTGTTAGGATCCACTAACAGACATCAGAAAAGGATGCTTTTCGCATGCGGCCGGTTTTTGTGAACGACTATTCACCACTTGACTTCCAAGTCTCCCACTGAACCCGTAGTGCAGCTTTAAATGCCAGATTCACACTGATGTCAAGGGGCTGCAAATAATTTGTTGTACCTCCAGGAATCACAGCTGGAATAGTTTGTTTTCTTGATCGCCGTTTTCATAGAAGCACTCCATTCCTTCATTAGACCTTCCATCATCCACCCTTTGGTGTTAACTTTGTCCACTATACCTTTCGTGAGTTGGTCTTTCGGCATAGTTATGCCGAAATCATCATTGGTGGAAGTTTTTGTCAGGATGCCATGCATGCCAGAACGCAGGTGAAGTGCGTGCTCTCGTGGCCTGTTGTTTTCAACAACACGGATGATGCACCTGTCATGTTAACAGTCCTGGTCAGAGGCAGATCAAATGTCAAAGACGACAATATTTATGATGTCGTCTGGTCCGATGGAGTTCTCTTGTATCTTTTTTCAACGAATATGTGAAAGTTTGCAACTTTTTCCTGACAGTCAGGTGGGAGTTGCTGACAGAGTGGTCCGTGCCCTAATTGACAGGTTTTTACGCCTCATAAATCTGAAACACCATGAGGTCCCACCTTTGAAATCTTCAATATTCATATTGCAGGCGATTGTTTTGGCTTTCAGTCTAATCTGTACAGTGGATAAACCTCGGCCACCTGCTCTCTGTGTTCATCCAGTCTTCCAGGACATTTTCAAGTTCAAGCCACCTGCTTTTATGTCCTCTGAAAGCTTTTCTTGACTTTTGGCATTGCGTGAGCTCTTCCCGCTGCCTCAAACGCCTCACCATAGATTCATTGACGCCAAACTTACGTGCAGCAGCGCAGTTTCCTTCCTCGATAGCAAGCTCAATGGCCATCAACTTAAAACTTGCATCATATAAACTTCTTTGTGTGGTTTCCATGATGAAGGGGTGGGGATTTGAAAATAGTGAGTAAGTTGTCTTGCGTGTGCTATCTGCTAAAGAAAAAGTAGCGTAGTCATTGATTTTTCGTTTATCTTATTTTTGATTCTAATTCCGTTTAGAGCGTCCCTAGCGGTGGAAAAAAAAATCCACAGAATAGGCGAACCTTAGTATAAGCAGTATGGTTCAAAACCTAGGAATAAAGTAGCGGCTTATAGTCCAGAAAATACGGTAATTGTAATTATTTAAGTTAATACAACTCAGTTATATAATTAGTACAATTAATTACAGCATTCGGATTTACAGTGTACTTAAAGTGCAGCGTCTCCATTTTTCCATTATGACGAGTCGTCTCTGGCGCAGCATCATAGGATAGTAAAGTCCGGACGGTTCATGTGGAGAAGCCGGGAACATTTTGTGTATTGCAATTTCCATAAGTATTTGGACATACTACTCCATCATATGCTCAGTTTCTCCAACTGTATAGCGCGAAATCTACTATATAACATGAAACTTGGGTTCTGTGTTTGTTCACAATTGGTATTAAACATCATACACATCGTTTCGTTTTGATTGGCAGCTGTGAGCAGGTAGGTGTCTGGTAAACTGGGATAAGTATTTTGGAAAAGTAAAATATGACCACTTGCTACAGTAGAATGTGTGTTCAGGGTGGCGAAAACCACCGTAACACCAATGAAGACTTCTGATTATGCTAATGTTCTTATTTAACTGTCAAACTTGATTAGCAGGCTACAATTTTCTGTAATGGAAAAGCTGAATTAAACACACACACACCCACCCCCCTCCCACACACACACACACACACACACACCCCTTCCCCTTTCCGAAAAACCACAAAATTGGTAAATACCTTGTCTCCATTTTGGTTGGGCTGTGCTGTGATATAGTTAGTGAAGACGTCATACACACTCTGTTCGTTCATTAACTCCTTGCCCCACATCTTTAAAAGGGCCTCCTTAGGGGACTTGCTCTTCAGGTAGAACAAATAATAATCAGTCAGCTCACCAAAAGCTGGAGATGAGGAGTTTCCCCTAAAACACAAGAAAAGTTACATGCAGAATTGAAAAATGTCTTCCTAAAACTACTTACATTTATTCTACAGTTAAAAATGGGGTGAATGGTATTTAATAAACACTACTAATCTAGGTACCATCTCCCATTGGGAAAATCATCCCAGTCCTGTGTTCGGTAGATGTAGCTCTTGGACCTTGTGGACCAGAAGATTGGCCGGACGTCCTCCATCTTTCGTTTTGGATGAGCGCTTACAGCCCAGGGCAGAGGTCGCCTTAAAAAATTCAACAATTTTACTCAATATTTTGAAAATGCTTTTGTGTTGACATGAGTTTCAACTGATCGCTGCAGCCGTTATTTTCGATGTGCTTACCGAGGATCCTCGGCCCATAAACCCAGCTGTCGAAGTACTTCGATGGTAGCCACCTCTCTGTTCAGAGTATAGAAGTGCAGGCCGGGTACGCCACTATTCAGTAACACTTTGCACATTTCCACCGCCTGCTGGACGCCGTAGTTCCGAATGGCGGCGTCATTGTCTTTGATGGACTCTATCACTTTCATGATTTCTTCTGGCACCTCCAGCTTTGAAAGCTTGACCAGCTGACGGAGGGAGTGGTAACCCTGTAAAAAAAACGAGAGAATTTAGAATTCACAGTCAGAATGACCACAATTTATTAATACAACCAATGATTGCGGCTTAGTAGTTAGCACGTTTGCCTCACAATAGTTTGCATGTTCTCCCTGCACTTGCGTGGGTTTCCTCTAGTTTCCTCTCACAGTCCAAAAACATGTACATTAGGTTCATTGATGTCCAAATTGTCCATAGGAATGAATGGTTGTGAGGGTGGTTGATTGTCTATGTGTGGCCCTGCATTGGACTTGCAATCTAGCCAGGATGTATCCCAGGTTAGGAGAGGCTTCAGAAAAATCATGAATTAGGGAATAAGAGGGTAAGAATATGAATGACTGTGATGGACTGGCAGGGTGTATCTCCACCTCACGCTCTATGTGTGCTGGGATAGGTGCAGCAGACCCCTGTGACCCCGAATTAGGGAATAAGCGGATAAGATACGCTTATAGTAATCCGATTAGCAAAGTCGACAAAGACTGGTAGCGCGGTTTCATATTTAGCTCCTATACTTTGAAATGAGATTCATAGGCTATTATCAGCTAGTGCCTGCTAATGTGATTCTTCTACTAGATTACATACATAGGACGGTGCTGTGGCGTAGTGGTTAGCACGGTCACCTCATAACAGGAAGGTCCCGGTTTGATTCACAGACCAGAGATCTATTTCCTCTGGATACTCCAGTTTCCTCCAGCCTTCCAAATACATGTACGTTAGGTGATACGAGTGAATCTGTGCATTAGTGGTTATGTGTGGCCCTGCGATTCACTGGTGACCTGTCCAGGGTGTGCCCCTGCATCTTCAGCAGACCCCCAACACGGTGGCATAGTGGATAGCACAGTCGCCTCACAACAAAAAGGTCCTGGGTTTCGATTCCCAGGTCGGAGATCTTTCTGTGCGGAGTTTCCATGTGCTTGTGTGGGTTTCCTAAGGGTGCTCCGGTTTCCTCACACAGTACAAAAACATGCAAATTAGGCCGATTGGTGATTCTAAATTGTACATAGGAGTGAATGGTTGTTTGTCCATGTGTTGCCCATCCAGGGTGTGCCCCCGCCTGTCGCACCATGTGTGCTGGGATAGACGCCTGTGACCCCGAATTAGGAAATAAGCGGGTAAGAAGATGAATGAATGAATGAATGAATGAATGAATGATCACAAACATTATGCAAAGCTGCTTTGAGACAATGTCCATAATTAAAAGCTCCATAGAAATAAATCTCCAACCTTCTGTAGGTCCAAGTTAGATGATTCAAGAGTTAACAATGCTTTATAGCCATCGATAAATAGTCACGTGATTTTTCTTGGTTTAGTTTGAGGTACCTGAAGTGGGAATACGCCAGGCAGAATGGGGCATGTAATACCGATAGCTCTGCAGTCCTTAAGAAATTTCAGGAACGTTTCGGCTCGAAAAAAGAGCTGAGTCACAATAAAGTGTGCTCCTGCATCCACTTTTTCTTTTAAACGTTTCAGATCGTCTGCATAGCTTTCAGCTTCGGGGTGGCCAGTCGGATAACCTGATCATTACAGCAGAAACAAAAAAAGGTTTTATAAATATCTAGATCAGGCGGTCTGAGATAAAGAATCACATGACACGATGCTTACCAGCAACACAAATATCAAAGTAGTCATCGAATTCACTTCGGATGTGTTTCACCAGGTCCACAGCATAATTCAACCCCCCTTCCTCTTCCTCCCAGTCGGCTCCTACTGGATCTGCACGGATATTTGTTTGTCATGTACTGCAGAATGTATGCAAAAATAAAACCTGGGTGCGACGGACCTCCCCTCAGTGCCATGATGTTCTTCAGACCCAGGTGCTTGGCCTTGCTCAGATAGAAGGCGAGCTTCTCTTTAGTTTGCTTGCAGCAGGTCAGGTGCAGAACACTCTCCAGGCCACAGTAATTGACCGCTGTGCTAGCGATCATCATGGACGATGTCTCCTTGTCTGAGCCGGGATCTCCCGCCGGATGCCAAGTGATGTCAATGAAGAGAGGACCACCAGATCCCATACGGTCAAATCTACAAGAGGAAGAAACAGGATACCAACCGGAAACATACCGAAACCTACAGACATACAGGTGTACAATCACTTGACCACAAATAGTGTGGAAAGTGGTAGTTCAGTGGGTTTAAGTGGTAGTTCAGTGGGTTTAACAGGTTGGAATGCTAAGTGGAAGATTAGGGAATCGATCCCCAGCATCACCACTGTTTGGCCCCTGAGCGGCTTCTTCTTTCGGCTGCTTTCCACACTACCCTGTCCTCTACATCTGCCTCTTTCACCATAACTACCAGCGTATCTTCCGCCTTGGTCTTCCTCTTTTCCTCCTGAAACGTCTCCAAAACATCCTACTTGCGCCGTCCTTCTAAATGAACTCGTTTCTAAACTGTCAGGCCCCTGAGAAAGCCCTTAATGCTGGCACTTTGTTCTGCCTTCATTACATGGTATGGTATAGTATAATCTTGGCTCTAAAGACTACCAGTTGTGAGTTTAAAGCTCAAAACCATCAATTTTTAAAACTGAGCAATTTAACCCACAACTTCTCAAGAGCCTCAAGAGGAGCCATGGATATATAGAAAAGGAAAGCAGAAAACTTTATTCACCTGGAAATAAGGTTGACAGCGCCACCAGCTGTGCGGGGAGGAAAGAACTCAAGGGAGAACCAGCGGTCCCCGGATTCAATGCGCCGCTTCATCTTGTCCCTCAGCCGGTTTCCGCGGTCGGTCTCCCCAACCGGAGTGGAACATCTGGAACTTTCTTTGGAGCTTTCACCGCTGTTACTAGCGCCACTCGAGTCGCTTTTAAACGAACGGCAACCGGTTTCCTCCCGCTGGTTCACCATGACTCCTAAACCATAACGCACAATAAGTTCCAGATTCACAACCGAACAATAAACAACCCAACAACCTTACCAACCGCACAAGACCAGTAAAATAAACTAATCAATTATTATAAAATTAACTAGCAGGTTAGAGACTGTTAACTTAGTTAACGATTAAACCTGATAGCGTGTTTAGAAACATGCGCTCTTTTGCGCTACCACAGACCGAAGCATGGATTAGCCTGCTAGCTTAAAAAGTTAACCGGTAGATTGAACCGCCCGAAAGAACAGCGCAAATAAAAGCATGACCGCTTATTTTTACCTGCAATTATTGACTATCTGCTAAAATAGATAAATAAAATTTGCTCTTGATTTAATCGCCCCGGCGTCCGCCTTAGGCTATTATTATAAATAGAGTGGGCGGAGCTTTAGGGCATCGAACTGATCCCCGTTAAGGTACGAGATCAGCGCAAAAGGGAGGAGTCTGCAACCTTAAACAAATATTTTAACGTGTTTGCATGTAACACACAATAATAATAATAATAATAATAATAATAATAATAATAATAATAATAAAATAATAATAACGATTATGCCCTGAGATGGACTGGCGACCTGTCCAGAGTGTACCCTCACCTCTTGCCCTATGTGTTGCGGGATCACAGGGGACAATCCCTGAGGCGATATTTACTGGGAGGTTCTCTTCAAATTAAAAAATCAACATTCAATACTCAAACATTTTAGAGAAAAACTTTTACTCAATGAATTGAGATCTCAGCCAGGAATGAAGAGAAAAACACTTATCTTTATTGAAAGCAAGTTGAATCTTTAGCAAAAATCATCAAAGCATTGAAAACCTCTTGGGGAGGTCAGTCGTGTACACGAGTGAGGGCAACCCACACGCACCAAGTACCACACGCACCAAGTACCACACGCACCAAACACCACACCCTGATGCGCCCTTACTGGCAACGTTAAATAGCCCACTCATTTGAATATTCATGAGTCAGTGTTCTATAATTCGCAGTATATCAAACTTCCCGAAGTTTCTTGTCTCCTCCGACATTGTTAATTTCCATCATCTTTTGGCTCCTCCCCCTGTCACACTTTTTCCCATGAGAACCCAAATGATTAGTCTATTGAAGGTTCAAGGCCTTGGAATTATTCCCATAAAACCATCAGGAGATTATCAACCTCCCTTATCAAAACTTCATTCCTTGTGGTTTCCAACACCTTAATCCTAAAATGCTATTTCTTATCCTTTTATTTTATAGTTATAATCTTTTTTAGAGCTCAATTACCTGTTTTAATACTGATAAAGCTTTTAGATGTCTCCACTAATATTTCTGTAGTCAATACTGTATTTTTGGTGTGTGTGTCAGTGTGTTACTCCTATTAATGTGTTTTTACATATTAATTACTGTTACTGGGCACATTGTCAGCTCAGTTATATCATTTATTTTCCAAAGTAATTTCTAATATAATGACACCTATTATATTTATTAGTTCTAACTTTCTCTATTTTAGTTCTTTTTCTCTGCCTCCCCAGAGAGCCTTGCATGGATGCTGGCTTACACCACTGTCAACTGTGCGGTCACCGTGACTTGCGTCTCCCTCCTCATATCCTTTACCTGTGTGTGTGTGTGTGTGTGTGTGTGTGTGTGTGTGTGTGTGTGTGTGTGTGTGTGTGTGTGTGTGTGTACTGTTCCAAAACGATCAATCTTTCAGAGTGTGCTTGTTACTAGTGCACATTAATATCTCAGCTAAGACTGTTTCATGTCTGGAAGACACAACAGCGCTCGCCTGCTCTGTCTGTGCCATCACGCTGCCTCCTACACACTTTCTCTCTCACACACACACACACACACACACACACACACACACACACACACACACACACACACCATTTCCCCGTTAATTCTCCAGAGCACAGATGCCTGGTGTTACCTGGAGCGTGGAGAAAAGGCCCAGCTCTAATGATTCATACCCTCTAAAGAGCATTTCAGTGCTCAAAGGCTCAGTGGTTAAGGTTTTGGACTGCTGATTGGAATACACAGCTGGGCTCCTGTGGAATAGCAACAGCTGGGCTCCTCAGTAAGGCCCTTAACATTATACCACACTAGGCATCTGTCAAATGCCAGAAAAGTAATTTTTTTACTTACCCCTGCAGCTCGTGATCAGACGGCGTATACTTGTCGGTGACGTTGGCGAGGTCCCCCAGGATCTGGGCGCTGTATACAGTCAAGCAGGCGAGCAGGATGAGCTCCTGCCACGTAGCACTCAGCAGGCGAGTGTAGTCTTCGATGGAAAGCTCGCAAAAGAACGGCAGCTTCTTGATCCACGAGATCTGCCGGAAAAGCAGCTCGTCAGCCAGACGGCACAGCAAGGCAAACAGTTCCACCTGAGTCACCCGGTACCTGCAGCACACAGCAGTAAACTATACAATAAGTTCTGATCTTTTATTAAACACATCCTGCACTATATATATATACACACACATGTACCAGCAGCTCGCACAAAGCAGTGTGTGTTAAAATGAATAGATTATTTATGTAGACCTACTGTGTAACATTTTTAAGTAGACGGGATATCGTGTGTTTGCGAAATGTGTGTGTGTGTGTGTGTGTGTGTGTGTGTGTGTGTGTGTGTGTGTGTGTGAGACAGAGAGACAGTGTTAACTGGATGTATTCACTACAATTAGGCTCCAGTACAAACTTGTGCTCACCCATCCTCAATGAGCATTGGAGTGCCCAGTGGTGCCAGTTCCTCTGCTGCCACCAGCTGGCTGATGAGGGTATGACTCTGTGGGTAGAGACTGCGAGGCTGAGCTGCATAACTGAACAGGTGAGGCAGGAACTGGTAGTGCTGAGCGACGGCACTGCCGATGTACTGCTCCCTGAGAGCCGCGGTGTAGCCATTCAGCTCGACTGAGCGGCTGGAGAGAGAGAGAGAGAGAGAGAGAGAGAGAGAGAGAGAGAGAGAGAGAGAAAAAGAGAGAGAGAACTTTAGTTTGGGGTGATTAATTCCTGGTCATGTTTGTAATTCAAACAATAATAATACACCCTGAACTACAGTTAGTAATAAGAGGAGAAATAAAACAGCCTCTTCTGAGTGGTGGCTTTGATTATGCTCTTTTACACTCTTACTTGGAGGAGAGCGTGGATGCGGGAGAAGGTTGGTTGCCATCGGAAACGCCGTTGCCAGGGGAACTGTGATCGCTGTCACCATTGTTGCCCCAGGTGTGCTCTGCCATGTTAGCCTCATCCTTAAATTCCTGACCAGACATGATCCGTTCGATCTCCTCATCTGAGATCTGGAGAGAAAACAGGACAGACAAAAAGATAAACAGGAAAGAGAGAGAGAGAGAGAGAGAGAGAGAGAGAGAGAGAGAGAGAGAGAGAGAGAGAGAGAGAGAGAGAGA
>JAOTRA010000028.1:622713-636951 GCA_026260255.1 Pseudolaguvia tuberculata | reverse complement strand
AGAAAGAAAGAAAGAAAGAAAGAAAGAAAGAAAGAAAGAAAGAAAGAAAGAAAGAAAGAAAGAAAGAAAGAAAATAAAAGGCGGCGCATGTTCTCCCTGTACTTGTGTGGGTTTTCTCCGATTTCCTCCAGCAAACCTCAATGACCCCAATTTAGGGAATAAGCAGGTTAGAAAATGAAACGAATGAATAAACGAATGAATGAAAATAAAAGAAACCATAAAAAAGATTAAACAGAGTCAGTAGGACAGAGTGTATGTCTCATTTACATAGTGTCTTTTTGCACTGCTATAAAGTGTCCAGCAGAGGGCAGCAGAAACAAACCGTTTGGCCGAAATGGCTGAGTAATCTTCAGAGTTCAGCACAGATTACAGCAGAAGGAACAGATCTCTTCTTTAGCAGCGGGAACAAACGACCAATCAGTGATCAGAAGATCAATCAAACACTCCAGCTGTTAAAAAGCTGAAGGATAATAAAAATATTCCATATTTGAACTTTAGAATTGTAAATCTGTAAAATAATAAAAAAGCGATAGCTGCAAGTTTCAACCAAACCATCAGACACTAGTGGTTTGCAGCGGTTCGACAAGGAACAAAGAGTGTCACACACAGATAGAAAAAAGAGAAGAGAAAGCAAAAGAGAAGAGAGACAGAGGCATAGAGAGAAGATAGGGAAAAGGAGAGACAGATAGAGAGATATTCAGTCATGTGTCTCCCTGTCATCATTTCCCCATCAGCTGTGTGTGTGTGTGTGTGTGTGTGTGTGTTCATGAGAACAGGGAAGTACAAAAACCTGACCGAAAAGTGTGATTCAACCGCGACACAACACGAAGCTGCGTGTGAAGCACACAAAACTTTTCTTCTGAACTTTGAAATCATCATTAAAAAAACAAAACCTACTAAAACCATAGATGTTAAGATAAGTACAATGACAGCGGCCTGAAATCCAGACCCAACCACCCCCACCACCCCCCCCACCCACACACACTATTTTCATTTCAGCGAGCAGAGAACGCGCCCTGGGGTCTGTCGCTATAAATCTGTCACTATGGAACACACACACACACACACGCACACACACAGTGAGAGAGTGTTCTGTTGGAGTGTGTTAGCGTCCACATTCAGTGTAATTTACCGCTGCCTGTACTGGGATCAGTCAGGATTCTCTGTCCACGTCTGAAATTGTAAACATCACACAATCAGTCACATAAGGTGAACGGTACATCGCACCACTCAGCATGTAACAAACACAGTGTGTGTAGAGTTCTCTGGATGAGCCACCACTTTCACCACCAGAGTGACTGTATACGTCAGGTGTGTAGTGTAAAATGCTGGCCGTGAGATTTCTCTCGTCCCCAACGTTTAGCTGTTTTTCTGCCGAGGTTCCAGGAACGGAAAATGCAAGGAAGCTGATTGGTTGGCCCTATAACTAGTAATTATAAATACTTCCAAAAATAAAACATTGCTTCTTGTGGTCAATCATGAAATTCATGCTGCTGTGATGTCATAAGTCATGTGACAATATCCACATGGTGGATGCCCCAATTTCATTCATAATACCAGTAACAAAAGTAAAAAAAAACTGATAATCAGATTTCTGAATATTCTTGATGTGCTTATAACTGCTTACACTGTCTGAATGTCTATGCAGCAGGACGTGTCATAGTCTTGCTTTGCTCTGAGCTACAACAGCTTATTGGTTCATAAACCACCTGCCAACCTTCACGCCTCAATCACCTGCAAACCGACAGGACAGGACAATTTACATCATTTAATACAGTGGTGTGTTACACATTAAAACTGTGTGTGTGTGTGTGTGTGTGTGTGTGTGTGTGTGTGTGTGTGTGTGACCTCTGATAATGAAAGTAGAGTTTTATTGGCATGTGCTGAGGTAAAGGGGAAGTGTGCGAGGTATGTACTGTAGGTGGATGATGTTGGAGTTCATTCATTCATCTTCTTGCCCGATTATTCCCGAATCCGGGGTCACGGGGGTCTGCTCCGCCTACCCCAGCGCACATAGGGTGAGAGGCGGGGGTACACCCTGGACGGATCACACAGAAAGATCCCAGCCCGGGATTCGAACCCTTGTCGACCTTCTTGTTGTGAGGCGACCGTGCTAACCACTACGCCACCCATGATGTTGGAGTGTCCCACTTATATAAAAGGAGCCCGATTGCAGCCTCTGCTGTCCTGAAAATAGTAACAGTTTTGTTTTGTCAGTGTTTATATCAGATGATATAAATGTTTGTCTGGGATTTCACAACGTCTGACCGCGACGCGACTACGGCCAATTTTAACACGGCACAATTTTAATGAGATGCGAAATCCCTTATGAGACTGAATGAACGGTTCGGTTTAGGAAATCGCAGGTTAATGCCAGAAAATCGGCGTCATCTATTTTCTCATTTGTAGTTTATAATAATGTTATCGAATGCATAACATAGTAATAATAGAATTAACTGTGAGACAATGAAAAGAAATCACAGAGACAGAAAATCTTTGTTGTTCATTATTAGATTTTGACAGCAGTGTTGTTGTTGTTGTTGTTGTTGTTGTTTTACATTGGCACACAGACCGCAGAGAACAAGTTCAGCTACGTTCATTTACGCTCTCTAATGAACAGGAGGTTGTTTGGCTCATGTTACATAAGGGATTTTGGTATATATGTGTGTGTGTGTGTGTGTGTGTGTGTGTGTGTGTACACTATATATACTGCCAAAAACACATGTGATTTTCAACATCATCTTCCAGATTCCCATTTTTGCTTTTAAGCTCCAGTTCTTCTAGTAAAACCTACCAGTCCACCGTGGGGCTTGAATGTGAGAATCTCGTCATTCAGCTCCAACAGTATTAGTGAGATCAGACACTAATGTAAGGTAAGGAGGTCAGTCACCTTTCTAGTTCATCCCAAAGAGGTTCAGTGGTGGTAAGATCAGGACTTTGTGTGGAACACTGGTGTTTTTTTAATCTAACAATAACCCAGCTTGTGATAATGAAGGTCAGGGGTTTGTGCTCAGGGTCATTGTCACGCTGGAACAGTTAGTCTTAGTTCCAGTGAAGGAATGTAATGCTAAAACATAAAACAAACATTTTGAGAAGACTGTGGGCTTCCAGATTTGTAGCGACAGGAGCAGAATCACATGCTGATGGTCAGGTGACCAAAAACCATTGGCAATATAGTGTATGTATGTAAGTATTTTTTATATTGTTCTTGTTAGAGTAACATCTTTACTCTCGTGATTGCAGTCTGTATGACTCATGGTACATATTGATGTACATTTTTCCTGTCTTAATTAATAAATAATTAAATAAATAAATATAACTAAATAAATAAATAGCCTTTCAGTTCTAAAGCGGTAATCACAACCTGTTCCTCATATCTCCTTCCATGGAAAGTAGTGCACACAACAGTCACCATATTTTCCATTCCCAGGATGCCTCAGTGTGTGTTTTGTCATCACTGTGCGTGATTAGTGTAGCTTTCCAACGCTAGTGTTCGGCGCTGGCTCACTTTGTGTGTTAGTTATGGCAACCTGTCCTCTAGATTCAAAAGTAAATGGAATGTCCATATCAATAACTCAGACGATGTTTAACGCACTTCCTTCCTGTTGTACAGGTGCTCTTCTTTCTTGGCAAGCTCTTTGGGGTTTTTTTTTTTTTTTCACGCTGCCAACTTGTCGGCCTGCTCACACATCTTTCCGAGAGGCGGAACTGGTTAGCGTAACGCTGAGAGGAATCAAAATGTGTTATGATTCGTCATCACTCATCTGAATCACTGATGCAAGAGTGGATTGTGGATTTAACACGCTTCATCTGGCAGGCTAAGCTAATTAAACGTTCAGGAGGATTGCCTGGCACATGTTAAATGTTTCTTCCTTTTCACTATTGTTCAGCTTTTGACTCATGACACCAATTAAAATAAATAAATAAATAAATCAATTAAAAAAAGGAAATGCTTATAATAATGAGCAAGCCTACATGTCGAAATGTTAATGATTACAAGTGGTTCCTGTGATCAAATCAAAGTCAAAGAGGTTTTATTGTCCTTTTACCCATATATGACGGATCAGTATACAGTAAAACGAGACGTTTCTCCAGGACCACACGGTGCTACTGGCAGTAATTACAAACAATAAGAACAGTACAAACAGTGGAAAACAATTGGACAAGTGCAACACAAAGACGGCAGATAAAGACAATAACACAAAGACAGACACGGACTAAAGATTGGCAGTGAGGTAAGTTGAGATCAGAATAGACAAATGCAATTAAAGTGTGATCGGTGTGATAAAGTGAACACACTGACAATTAAAAAAAAAAAAAAAAAAAGCGTGCTACATGTGCCTACAGTGTAAAGAAAAGTAAAGTGTATAGATAATGAAAGTGTCCAACCAGTTTGTGTACCGTTCGGAGGTGACTATTTTCACACAAGTAAGGTTTGAGAGAGAGTGAGTGAGAGAGAGAGACAGAATGAGAAAGAAAGAGACAAGGAAGGGTGGAAGAAAGAGAGCACAAGAGATCTCTGGGTAGATCCGAAAAGATCAAGCGCTCTACAAAGCAATGGTGACCTCAATAGAAACCTCTAGCAAGCTTTCCCTCATCGTCCTGTCCACCCCCCCTCCTTCCCTCTCCTCCTATCTCTGTCCAGACCTCTTTTACTTGCTCCAAAACTGTCAGATCTTGTTAGTGCATTTCTTGCTCGCCGCCAATGGTAAAAACAGCCGTGAACATAGCCGCACACCACAATTCTCCTGCTCCACTTCCTTTCCTGTGCACAATGTTAAAACCTTTTCATTGGTTTATCTGCGATTCAGGCCGAAGACCCAGGAAAGGTCAAATGACTTTGCCTTGATTCAAGCAGCGACAGTGTAAAATGCTAATGCCTCCCTGCTTGTACTGCATATTGGACTTGTTCACTTCCTTCAGCTCCAACTGTATTAGTGAGATCAGACACTAATGTCAGGTAAGGAGGTCTGGGGTGGGTCAGTCACCATTCCAGTTCATTCCAAAGGGGTTCGCTTGTGGTAGGATAAGGACTAATAAGTAATAATGTAATGCTACTACAAACAACAAACCTTATAGATCAACTGTTGGCATCCAGATATGTAGCAACAGTTTCTAGAGGAACCACATCTGATGGTAAGTCTCTGAATAGGTGTGTGTGTGGTGGTGGGGGGGGGGGGGCTGTTGTCTCAGAAGTTAACGTCTACTGCTAGTGATTGGATAAAAGTTTTCACACTTTCAGTAGTGATAATTGTTATTTACGCTTAAGTCAGAGCCGATATAGTCAGCAGACTCTTGTTTTCTGAGCCCTCGTGTCAGTTACCCATCACATGCATTCGCAAAATGGTGGACAGGGGCAGAGCTTATCCACACTATTAGTTCATCAAGTAGAACGTTCTATAATTCTGTTGTTTAAAATGCCTGCCCCTAGTAGAAACTGTTTTGAGTTTACCAAAAGATTTCAGTTATGAGTCTTACAGGATGTTTGATAGGACAATGAACTCTTATATGTGAAAAGATGAAAGAAAAGATTGTCACCCCTTTAATACCTTTCACATAATTCCAAAACTCCACCTTCGTGCAATCTGGTAAAGGTTTATATACTGACTTATCTGACTATTGATGAACAGCACAGCCACTTTTCAGCTTTCACCATGAGGCAGTAGAGGTTTTATGCATAAATGTTACTTTGAGAAAGCTTCTACATCATCAGCTAAAGCAAAATCAAGACCACCTGGTCACCCGCGTCCTCTTTACAAGCTCACTTTAAAACTTTACCCAACATACCAACATCAATGATTTTCTTCATACTTGAGCCACTGGACAGTTTTATATGGTAGATAATTACATGGTTTATGTGGCCTAAGATGGTAGCAATAAAGAAGAAATATTTACTCGTCTACCAATCCCGTCTTATAACTTTCAAAGCACGTTTTGTCTCATTGTGGGTACTTGCTAACTAAATCACATGTCAAAAACCACCATGTAGCCTACAGACACGAACTAAACCACCAAGTCCATGACAGTCAAAGTCTGAGACACCCAGTTGCTTAAAATGACTTCTCATTTCCTTCTGATGTTCTGATTCTCACTCAACCCCTTAGCACTTAACAACTCTTGGAATGAATTGGAACCCCAGACCTTCTCACCTCAGAAAGTATTCCAAGTCAGTAATACAGTAATACTATTGTGAGTAAATGAATGAATGAATGAATGAATGAATGAACACAAATCCCATTTGCAGTAGAAACTTAATAGCTGTGTGCTGTGTCCCACGTTCTCCTGAAACAATTCCTCAATTATGGGTTCTCTTTAGCAGGTCCAGTCTTCTTTAATCATATGTGGCCTTTCTTAATTTTCCCATTAAGAGTCACTACCAGTCTGTGACATCAGTAAAAAAAACAGAAGGAAAAAAGGGCCCAGTGAAGCATCGTTTCATGTCTCCTCTTGCAGCATTAAGCTGTGATCCAGCAGAGGAGGGGTAGGGGCTCCATCTCTCTGATCTGGCCTGCTAAATCACAGGCTGGATGTCTAAGGCTGGGTGGAGCACTAATGACACCGCGCCCGTGTGCTTGACGTGACTATTAGAGACCGGCTAGTGCTGGTGAGCACTCCACCCAGAGCCTGTTATTAAGCACAGAGGCATCCTGTAATCACAACATGCTCTGAGCTGCTTCTGACCTGCTACTAAACTGGTGTGGAGACGTTAGCAAGGCGGCTGCTGCTTGGTTAAAGAGCTGGTCACATAAAATTGGCTGAACCTGGATAAACTCCCACAAGGGAACATAATGAGGCATTTTACTCAGGAAACAGACAACTGGCTCCTGAAACCATGAGGGGAAAGAAGTACATTTAGCGAAGGAAGAAAAGACAAGCTGAACGGTGGATGAACAAATAGATAAAAAGATAATAACTGATAGCTGGATTAAATTGCAAAAACATGTCTAAAGTGATTGGATGGATGGATGGATGGATGGATGGATGGATGGATGGATGGATGGATGGATGGATGGATGGAGTTCACAGTAATTTCTGG
This sequence comes from Pseudolaguvia tuberculata, assembly GCA_026260255.1. Lineage (NCBI taxonomy): Eukaryota > Metazoa > Chordata > Actinopteri > Siluriformes > Sisoridae > Pseudolaguvia > Pseudolaguvia tuberculata. The sequence continues at coordinate 629,915 of JAOTRA010000028.1, read as the reverse complement.
TATTCTGATCCAGAATAACTTACACTTAACTCAATCAAAAAATGAACAGTTGTAGCTGGGAGGTCCTGAGTCCATTAGGAAGTGTATGTCTCTGAAAGGAGATAGATAGCAAAAAAAGATCTGCATAAAACACATATTTGCCTACATCCAATTCAGCTGCTGGCTTGACAGAAGGCAGAAGAGCTGGCTGATGGTTCGAGAAAGATAGGAGGAACCAACTGCACATTTGTGTACGTTTTATTAAAAATGTGCAAAATCGTGTGCAGGAACCGATTGAATGCCATTGTTTTGGAATGCAGAAGAACCTCCTACTACACAATCCTATTGACTACAGTGTGTGTGTGTGTGTGTGTGTGTGTGTGTGTGTGTGTGTGTGTGTATGTATGAGAGGCGAGTGTGCAGTGTAAAGTAACATTCAGGGTTTCTGAGAGTCAGTCATACAGCACACCTGAGTTTTAAGAGAAGAAGAAAAGTCCAGAATGGTAAGAATTACACAGTGAGCGTCTGACACACGTGTAGTAACCAGGACACTGCATATCTTTTCAGTGAATAAATAAACTCCAGAAAGCTTTGACACATTTTAGGCACTTATTAATGTAGACAAGAGGACTGTGTGAAGTGTGAGAAGCATATAAGAGCAGGAACTAATGGATTCGTTTATAGCTTTTAAATCCCCTAATCAGAACATAGTTGACTCATAATTTACATACAATTTGTATTAAAAAATCTGATCTGAATCTGATCTGAATCTGATCTGATCTGAAATTATCAGTACTGAACATTTCTCAGTTGATATAAAACATTTAAACTGAAAGAACAACAATAAATATACATATATACATTCATTCATTCATATTACCTGCTTAGTCCCTAATTCGGGCTGACGGGGGTCAAGAGGCACATAGGTCAAGAGGCAGGGGTACTCATCTCAACTTACACTGCTCATAAATCTTATACCAGATTTTTACATTGGGATCAGGTATTACCAAATCGATATGCAATAAATTGAATATTGGGGGGAAATATTTATAGTAGCAATAATCGGTTGATCTCTATTAGATTAAGGATTAGATGGATAGATGGATTCCTCGATTCGCCACATGAGCTGCAGCTTTCGATATTATTTCAAATGAGCTGTTGGTGGAACCTGTTGGTGGAAGCACATTGACAATAAGCTTCTTGATTTCCTGAAAGCTGCTTGGGGGGGGGGGGGTGACATGTGTCGATCTTATCTGTCTTTTGTGTTCTTTTTAGCTTTATGGTGTTTTTTTTCAAACACATATTCTTTGGGGTTCAGCGTCCTGTCGGAACATGTTAGCTATGGTCTACCAGGTATGCAAGAGTCCGCAGGTATGCGGTATAGAATAACATGAAACTAGAAAACAGAAATGTCATGATTGGTTAAATTGGATATTGAATCATTTGTATTTTGTGAAATTATGAGGACTTAATTGGCACATTTTTGCTGGGTAAAATAGTTCATGTTTTTATGAGAAGATCCCAAGTCCTGGCTAACATTTCTCTGCATGTAAAAACACACGGAGGTTTGGTTAATGGATGATCCTATGTGCAATTACATGGTGATTCTTCCATTAAGGGGTCATTAATTAGCAATTCAGCGACACGGCTGTTGGAAATGGTTTTATCCCAGATGCCTCTGTCTGGTTTTCATGCTCATGAATCAGTTACACTGTCCAAGAAATGTGTCACAGTGTAAGTGAAAAAGTTTCCTGATTCCCAAAATTAAAAGATAATTTTACTCGTTCTCGATAAATATTACACAAAAGCCTTTGCTCAGTGTTCCAACTCTGAACTCAAATTAGTGCGCAAGGTCTAAATAGCACGTTTGTGTTCTGACCCACGATGGATGATGAATATGCGCATATGTTATGAGCAATGGCTCATTTACCACCGTATTCTCACGAACAAGCAGCACACAGTAAGTGGATTCAGATCAGACACTGAACCCCCCTTCTTTTTTTTTCTCCCCCCACGCCCCCAGACACAATTTGACCCCTTTACATACATTAATCCCAAGGCTACCCTCCCGTCCGCTGGGTGCTCATCGGCCCTGACAAGCCAACACCCTGTCCAACCTTATATGCCAGGACAAACTGGGGCTTACGAAGCGGACCGCTAAGTGAAGGGGAAAGAAAAACAAAGCAGAATTAGGCCACAGCTGTTTAGGGCTGTAGGCAAAAAAAATCAGTCTCAATACGTCAGGGTACATTATATCAGATAAAGGGCCGGGACGCGTGCCATGCAGGATGTGTTTCTTACATCGTGCAGCTTTTGTCTTTTTTTCCCCCTTCTGTTTTTTAATCTGCAAGCCTCTGTCATTATGCTAATTGAAAAGAGAGAAAACGAGGGGTGACGAGCAAGCGAGCAACATTGGGGTTTAAAAAAAATGGATGCGAACACATCCCGCTGTGTCAGTCGAGTTCATTCAGCAGAGTGAAAGAGAATGTAATGATTTACGCTGCAGACGAATTGCCTATTAAAAAAGAATATGAAAACATTTAGTCTGAACTAGTGTATATATTTTCCTAAAGTGGCACTTTAGTGCAAGAACGCACCGCTTGTGTGCTCTATACTGCACTCGGTCTACAGGGCTTGGAAGAACAAAAGATTTCGCATGAGACTTCACTCCATGTCCCTGGAGTTAATGACGATGTACCCGAGCAGATACACAACTCCCATGATGCATTCTGATTCACGCATGAAGAAGTAAGTGGGGCACAGGGATGAGCATCCGTTTTTGGATAAAAGTATTTGGCAGATGTTTTTATTCAGAGTGACTTTTGTTGATTTCTTTAACCACTCAGACATGTCTTGACAGTAAAATGTTTTTTACATGAATATTTTACTAATAATTATTTAATTTAAAGGATTGGAGTAAACATTCATTATCATATTAGAAAGTATTATTTATGTAACATGTTCAGGGTGGCAGACGGCTTGCTTTAGCGAGTTAAGGCGTGAGCACCAACACGTGTAGTTCTACCCAGGTTCAATAATGTCTCACGTCCTATTCTGTCCCACCGCTCTCACTCTATCTCCCGTATTTTATCTCTGTGATGATTGTGGGTTTATTTCCCAGCACCACCTTACTGCCACTGCCGGACCATTGTCTGCTTTCGAAAATAATTAGATGAAATGTCTCTCAGGATAAAGACATCTGCACAAACAACAGGAATGAAATGACAATGAAACTTGCGAGTCTTGACAAAGAGTGTGTGTGTGTGTGTGTGTGTGTGTGTGTGTGTGTGTGTGTGTGATCTCTCAGTTCTACATAAAAATCTTCGTGAAATCAGCGGCTTAGAATCTCTCACCGTGACGCACCGTTTTGGGAAGTTTTTCCTAAGCTCTAGCTGACAGAACTGGGTAACCCACTAACACATATTTCCTTTCAGATCTGACTCCATCTTTAAGAGAAAAGACTGCAGAGGAACAATTCGCCATGCCGGGTTTCCCCAAAACAGATCAATAATTAAAGAATTGTGAGGAACCTCAAGATGTTGTCTTCCTTTTTGTTCTACATACAGCATGTGGTCTCAGATAGTCATCTTGTGTTAATCACATGGACGCTGCTTCATTAACACTTCAAAGACTGAGAAAGAAGGAAGAAAATAACTAAATCAGAAACGGCAGCCATTTTGTTCGTTGGCCTGATTTTTCTGTGCCTGTAATGAATCTCAGAGGATTCGGATTGGGGTTGAAGCCACCCAGACAGTTGTGGGAGACAGTGTGCTGAATTCATATCTTTTGATGAAAAGAAAAAACCGAAACACTTTATTAATAATAAACTCACACCGTGGAATTTCTCCTTCCTTAAAAACCCAAATGATCGATCTCTCTAACACGCATTCAGACCCTGTGTCTTTTCCTGAAATTATGCTGTAATTATGTATTTATACACACACAATTATTAAAGTTGTTGTTTTGTATGGCTGTATCTTTCAGGAACCTCTTCATGCTTATGTATTACAAAGGGTTTATAACACTACTGTAACTGCCTACGTAGTGCACTGAGATAGGGATTAGGATGCTAACTAAGATTAAAACATTGATGTTTGCAAAAAGAAATAAATCAGCTTACTCAGATAAGAGCCAGACAAAAAAGACAAACGTCTCATTAAAGTGAATTCCAGATCTACACTTGTTTGTCCTAACAATGCATTTCTCCAAACTGTCTTCCGAAAGCTGCATTCAGAGAAACTTGTGTTTCAGAAGATAAAGGAGAGGGGAAAAAAGGAAAAGTAGAAGAAGAAAAGCATCCTCAATAAAGTCAACAAGCCCAGACAGGCACCTGTCCTGTTTTTGTTTGGTCTGTTTCTCTAGAACACACACACACACACACACACACACACACACACACACACACACACACACACACACACACACACTCTCCCATAATAATAGATTCAGCGGGTGCATTAAATCATTGCTTTATTAAAACTACATAAATGATTCAGTGACTTCTTCAGAGTGAATCATTGTATCAACTGAATTAAAAAGTATCATATCAGATTAATTGATTGTATCAAAATCAATCAAAATTTTATTATTTACATATTTATATATATTATATATAAAATAATGAATCAAACTAGCACTACAATTAGTAAGGATTCTAATATGGTTGACTCATGAATCAAGCTTGTAATGGACCTCCATTTCAGATTCAGTAGGAAACTAGAATTAAATTACAGTTTTATTATTATTATTATTATTATTATTATTATTATTAACATTAACATACATGAGGTTCACACTGCAAATAATAAAGTCAGGTGACCCTGAAACACATTTGAATACCGGCTCTGTATGAGGGATAAAAGTAGCTTTAATTCTATGACGCCGGATTTAGCCACCTCCTTTAAAAGCTAGTCAACCCCGAACCGCACCCCACGGCAACCCCACCCCACCCACACTCGACATTGAGAGCACAGTTCAAAGAGCACAAACACAAGGATTCAGAGCAGAAGATGAAAGAGAAAAATCTAAACAAGGCCTTGATTTAGTCATAACAGCTTTAGAGTAAAGTTTCTTTAAAAGGTTGTTTGAAATCCAGGAATATAAAATTTCCATCCCAATAAAATACTTCATGTGGGTTGAGAAGTGTAAAGTAGAGCATGTTCACAGACCAATTGAGTGAAACTAATCCCACTGTTTAAACCGGTTACTACTATTCTTTGGTGCACAAGTCGTTTTGTTTATGTCGGATTTCCCGGGAAATGACTGGTCATGTAACATTTTTATTGCTATTCCAAGTCGCTACATTCCAATAGTACATCTGTCTCACTCTCGTTTCTCTACTCCAGCTTTGTTTTCACTTACATTTATATTTACATTTCTGGCATGTAGCAGGCGCTTCACAACTTTGATTTCCTTTGATTATTTAGTTGAACTTTGCATGATGATATTTAGTGTTTATTTTTGGACACCAGAGTTTTCACTTTTCACAAAGACATTTTCACAACACACTCGCTAGCTTTCCTCCCGGAAGGCATGCTAATCTAGGACACACCGTGTCGTGGTGAATAGAGTTATGCGATTCAAATGCATCTTTTATGCATCAGTTTGCTTAAAGGCAGAAGATGGAGAAGATTGTGAAAAGAGAGTGCAATGAGGATGTCTAATCTACAGTTTGGCATTTTGGCAGATGTTCTTATCCAGAGCGACTTACATTTGGTCTCTCTTTTCTTTTTTTTTTACACAACTGAGCAATTGTGGGTCAAGGGCCTTGCTCAAGGGCCCCAAGTGGTTGCTTGGTGGAGTGGGGAATCGAACGCCTATATTTCTGGTTGTATTCCAACAACTTAACCACTAGGCTACCACTTCCCATGGTACAGGATAGAGAGACAAATAAATAAAAAAAGAGGGAGAGGAAAACACACAGAGTCAAACAGCAAGAAAGAGATTATTTAATTTTTAATTAAAAATTAAAGAAAGAAAGAAAGAAAGAAAGAAAGAAAGAAAGAAAGAAAGAAAGGTAAAGTAGGAATCAGTTCTAATGGATTATCACTAATAATGATTTCAGTTGTTTTTGATTTTCTGTTCATGTTGTGTGTTGTTGTGTCCTTCTCTCTACTAATCCTGCTGTAATAAACGCTTACAGCGAGTGTAATTACACAGGAACGACACAGAACTTCCTTCAGGGTTGATGAGTCAACGGGTCGCACTGATGTATATAATCAGTATGTCCTTAATCTGCACAGCTAAATTCAGAAACGCTACAAGCTCCCAGAAAATCCATGCAATAGTCCATCAGTCCAAAACAAAGCACTTCTAACATTGTTCAGTGAAACTAATGAATAGTTTCCTGTTTATAATAAATCATGGCGCCCGCTGTACATGTGGACATTAGGGAGAGTGGAAGAGTTTGGGACGTGTCTGTTATGTAAACGTGGGAGTCAAAGAGTCGAGTCAGGAAACCTAGTCAAAGTGTTTCCTTTCTCAAGAAACACACTCAGACAGAATGTTATCCCTATAGCACTCGCTTTCCTCTTCACTTCTTCCTGAGCTGCATCCCCTCCCCCACTTACATAAAAGCCCTATTTAAGTTGAGTGCACGCGGGAGAGAGAGAGAGAGAGAGCACATACCACCACTATTGGCATTCTGCCTCCATGACCTAGTTTCCTACTTACATTCAGGGAAAATGAACAAATGAGAGAGAGAGAGAGAGAGAGAGAGAGAGAGAGAGAGAGAGAGAGAGAGAGAGAGAGAGAGAGAGAGAGAGAGAAAAAAAAAAAAAGAGAGAGAGAGAGAGAGAGAGAGAGAGAGAGAGAGAGAGAGAGAGAGAGAGAGAGAGAGAGCAAGAAAGAAGAGAAGGGAAGTAGAATGAAAGGAAAAGGAACGGGAAGGGAAAGAAAATAAAAAGAAAGGGAAGAAGAGGGAAAGGAAAGCAGAGAAGGGAAATAAGAAATAGCAGGGAATGGAAGGGAGGGAGAAGGAAAAGAAAGAGAAGTAGAAGGGAAAGGAAGGGAAGGGAGGGAGAGGGAAAAGGAGGAGGGAAATAGAAGGGAAGGAAAAGGGATAGATATATATTCCGTGTGATCTGATGAACTGCAGAACTGTGCTGATGAAACAGCTGTCAATCTTCTTGATGCTCCACCTGGGTGAATAGCTCCACCTGCGTCAGGTTTGAACAGTAAAATAGCTCCACCTGCGTCAGGTTTGAACAGTAAAATAGCTCCAC
>JAOTRA010000028.1:601788-611788 GCA_026260255.1 Pseudolaguvia tuberculata | reverse complement strand
GAATCCATCATTTTTTAGTTTCGCTTTATGTCAGGATTAGTAATTGTATGTTTGTGCGTATGTGTGTGCACAACTCTCGGCACCAAAGGAACAAGAACTCTGCTGTTGATTCCCATAAGGACCAAGTGGTGGTGTGCTGTGAAAATAGCAGTGTGTTTAGTGTAGAAGGAAGAAAAAGAGCAACTAAAATGGAGTTAAAATATCTAGTGTGTATATAAAAGTAGGTTCTCTCAAAATATCTCCATTTCGTATGTTTTATGTGAAAGTTTTTTTTCTGAACAATTTTAAAATAAATTTCAGGCTTTGTGTTAAAAAAAAAGCCAGTTAAAGCCGCTGGTTTACATCAACAGCGGTAACATTTTATTAGTTTCTTTTTAAGCATTTAGAAGACTAAGCAGATCTGAGCTGTTCCTTGTCTAAAAAATTATGCCAATTTTAAACATCTGCAAAAATGAGTAATAAATTGCTCTGATGATTTTAAAAGCAATATTTGGTACAAGGATGCCAGTCTCCATTGCTGCTCAGAGAATGTGTGTGTGCGTGCGCGCACTGCAAGCCGCAGCCGATGAAATGAATGGGTTTGGCTCCCCAGCGTCAGTCTGCAGTGATATTTATATCTGTGCGGTGGAGCCGCTGTTCCAGACTCCAGCTGACATCCAGAAGGGAGTCATGGCTTTGAAGAAAAAGCTAAAAAGTAAGCGGAGATGATCCTGAGCTTTAACGCTGCTCTGTCTCGGATATCTCTAACAAGAAAGGTGAAGGATTGATGGCATCTATAGAGGCAAAGACGAGTGGAAGTCTCAGAAGTTCTCCATAAAGCACTGAACAGGAGAACGGGCAACCCTTTTATTGTGATGTTTTCTTTATAGAGGATTTGCTTCACATGCATGACTTTACACCAACTTTACATAACAGACAGACAGACAGACAGACAGACAGAGAAAATGATCATAAGAGATAGACAAAGTGAGTAATAGAGGTAAACAGAGAATGAAGCAAAAATAGTAGTAGAGAGAAAGAAGATGGGGAAAGAGAAAGGGTGAGTGAAAGAAATTAAAGGAAACAAGGGAGTAAGTTAAACAGAGGGAAAGAAATCAGACAAAGACAGATAAGAAACCAAAAAAGAGAAAGTGTGAAAGGGAAAGGGAAACAGAGAAAGGTAGGAAAAGTGAAAGAGAGAGAGAGAGAGAGAGAGAGAGAGAGAGAGAGAGAAAGATATGGAAAGATGGATCTGGGAGGGAGAGAGAGAGAAACGGACAGTCTTAAAGCAGAGGCAAATAGAGAGATAAAGAAAGAGTGACTGAGGGAGACAAAAAGAAAATCGAAAGAGAGAAACACAAAAACAGACAAAGAAGGAGAGAGATGGAAAAAGGGAGAAAGGAAGTAGCAGCAGAGAGCAATACAAAGAAAAAGAAGAAAGAGAGGGAGAGAAATAAGGAGACAGGGAGGGAAAACAGACAAAGACAGAAGTGAGAGTGAGAGAGAGAGAGAGTGAGAGAGAGAGTGAGAGAGAGGCACAGCAGGCTGGAAGCATAGAAGTGCAGCCTCAGCAGTAGATAAGCAGTGACGACTTCAGTTCCTCTATCAATGTGGGATTAACACATGACTAAATCAGCGCATTTCCATTTCACAACTAAACACGGGTAGAAAATGTGTGTGTGTGTGAGAGAGAGAGAGAGAGAGAGAGAGAGTAAGCGACAATAAGAAAAAGGAGGAGAACCGATGAACTCTGCTGGAGGTTGGGGGCTGTGATAATTCCCTTAATGCAAACTGAGGAAAAGGGATTTGGGTGAGATGTAAATGAATGGAAGGAACTAAAGATATGGAGTGAAAGAGAGAGAGAGAGAGAGAGAGAGAGAGAGAGAGAGAGAGAGAGGTGAGGGAGAGATTATGAGTGAGAGCTTCAAAGCGTCGTTCATGCTAGCTTCGTGATTATGGGCTGGTCTAATCCACCGAGTTCCTGAAGGACAAAACCAAAGCGTTCTCGCATCCCAATCCCACACGACACTTAAAAAGAATCACATGATCACATATTTCTAGTTAATCTTTAGTAGATTAATGTAAGAGAGATTAATTAAAATGTTTGTTAGTGTTTCATCCTGATGATCGTGTGTGAGACGCAGCAGCTCCAGCGGTCCATTGTCAGGTTGGTGTTTAATTGGAGCAGATGATCTCATAGTTCTCATTGTGGTTTATGGGGACCCTCAGAACTTTTTAAAAAGAAATTTGGTTAGAGCCATTTTCAAAAATATGTATGTGTCCATGAACTGAAGTATAATAGTGTAGCAGAGATGATTATAGGGTCAGTGAAGAGTGTAACAGGCAAGCTAAAGAAAAGAGAACTGGTAAGAGAAGCAGCCCATGAGGTGTCAAGCTGACTTTTCTGAGTGTGTTTATGTGTGTGTGTGTGTGTGTGTGTGTGTGTGTGTGCCACTGACGTCTTTGGACTACAGGCTTCTGCCCCAATGATCATAACTGACATAAACAGTAATTTGATAGGAAGTAAAGGCTTTAGACTGTGCTCTCTGTCACACACGCACACGCACACACACACAAAGAAATAAAGAAACTTCACAAACTTTAAGTACACATAATTACCCCAAAACCAAGACTGCTTTCTCAGTCTCCCTCACACACACACACACACACACACACACACCTTTTTGTGAGGAGAGTCAGAGATTAGCGACTACCTAAAGCAAACATCATGACAGCGTGGCGTCTGCTGAAAAGATTAAACCCGGATTAAACAACAGTATGTATGTCTCTCTCTCTTTCTGTCCCTCGTACTCGCTTCTCTATCTTCCTCTGTATGTGTGTGTGTGTGTGTGTGTGTGTGTGTGTGTGTGTGTGTGTGTGCACGTGTGTGTTTGTGCGCCTTTGTTCAGCTCCGCACACCCTCGAGGCAAACACAATTTTAGCAGCGTATCGCCTCATCGAGGTTACTTCACGCATTATTTAAGCAGCGAGAACACGGGCTGTATTGTGAGCAATAATGCTGCCTGTTACGGGTTGCATGCCTTGAAAAAAAACTGTGTGTTGCAAGAAAATGAAGGTTACCCGACTGACTATGATGGATTTGGGTAACTCAAAGTTACGGTGAAGTAGTCATACACAGTCTCCCACCTCCTTTTTCATTTCTAATTTACAGCCCCGCCTTTCTCCTCCATCCATATTCATCATTCTTATCCCTAATAAAGACCGGCGTGAGGGACGGAGGGAGGAACAGTCACAGGCCTTTGAACTGTCATGAACAACAAAAAAAGAGCGAGAGAGAGTATGAGTAGAAGAGAGAGGGAGGGAGGGATAGAATGCTGAGCGCTACTGATGATGGATGAACGAGTACAAGAGAAAGAAAGGCATGAGACAACCAGAAAGAGACAATCGCACATCTCGTCTCTTGTGCGAAGAGAAAAGGAGGTGGCGTTGATGGATAGAATCGGGGACAGAAGATGAAAGGCATCAGACATACCATATTGACACTGCAGGGTTTCAGCTAACATCAGAATTGAGCCTACAAATTACACCTACGATTATTCATCCCCGGGTCAAGGACCTTGTCAAAGCACCAAACAGCGTGTCGAAGGTTCAAGCACACGGCCAGTCCTGACGGATTGTCAGGACTTCTTCAATGACTGTTATGGGAGTAAATATATTTGTTGGAGAATGTGGCGGTGTCATTCTGACAGTCATTACTGTGACTTTCTCCGAATAAAACAGAACCAAACGGTTCAGATTAAGCCTAAACTGTTGCAGGGAGGGACGGCTTAAGGGGCAACATATTAAAATAGAAACAAAGCAATTTAATGTGAAAGAAATTCTCATTAGTCTTCGAAGCAGAAGTGAAGAGTGCTTCAAGAGCACAATCTCTGCAGCCAGGCGGAAGTTTTAGTTCCAGATTATTCTGTATCATGACATAGCAGAATGGATTTGACGGTTGCAAGAAATGGAAATTTTAGTCCCATGTTCTCGTTTCCAGGTTTGCTGCTATAAGAGGTGAAGTTCACTTCGTGTTTTGTAACCAGGTGGGGCAAAGTGTGCTGGTGTTATTGTTGAATGTGCAATAAAAGCCATGCTTTTGAACCTGTTCTACAGATTACTCTTGGGACAGGAAGACATAGAGACGCATTCCTCTAGACTTCTGCTGTTGATGCCAGCAGGTGTTATAAAAAGTGTTAACAGACGGGCACTCCGTAGTTTAGCAACGAACAAGGTGGTGGAGGTGTCGTGGCTGATATGTTCCATGATGCTGCGCACATCCACATGTGGTAATAGGCATGCATACACACACACAACCGTTAAACAGCTCAAGGCAGCTGAAGCCAGGTGCAGCAACACACCATTGCTAGTTCCTGTGGGACTCATAGATGGAAGCCAGAGATTGTTTCAATAAGAAAAGGACAAACCTTCCACAAACCTTGGATTGGTTTGTGAGTTGGCAAAATTCTCTTAAATTTGATCTGTTTTTATCGTTTTCCTTCTAACAGGAAGTTCATTCTTCACATTTCTGCTAAAACCTTCTGACATATTTTACACAACTTTGATCTGCCATCTGTTTTTTGTCAGGTCTTCAGATGCTCTGTGTTATGGAAACTGACATCCTGGACTTTCTCAATTGCACTGTGCCCCTAAATCTCCTGGACAAAACAGAGGTGGACAACGTGGGAGCAAAAGAATAAGAGCAGGTTGTGTTTTCCATGGTGATGTTTGCATTTTTACAGAGTTAATACATCAGAGCGCAAATTAATAATGCATGCCAAAGGGCTTTCACAGTAAACAGAACAGGGCAAAACTCCTGATGGGTAAGCAAGTTGCACAGGGGCATTTTTAAGGTGTGTGAAGATGAATCCTAAACAGATGAGCATCAGCTCATAATTTACTGTGTCAGTCTCAAGTACATGATGAGCCACGAAGCAGAACTCTTTTTGCTGTCCTTGGTTAACATTCAACGCTGTCGGTGAGTTTTGAGCCTCTGACAAACCATCGACCGTTGACTGTACCCTGCGGGCAGCTGAACGCGACACAGAGAGGAAAAACCATCAAGGAGCTGACGTAGACACTTTATAATGGCTGCGATAAACATTCATTGCTGTCGGTGGGTTTCCACCCAACACAACTCACTGATCAATGAATGCACACTGCGGTTCAAACTCCTGAGTGTCAAACAGAAGAAGCCACGTCAATGGGCGTATGTGTGGTAATGGACAAGTAAGCACACGAATGACGCATGTATCCAGACATTATCTAACCGCATTCAGATTCCAGAAATAGCTAACATTCTAAGGTCTTTTTGTCACCATACGAAGAACTTATTGCAACCTTTAAGTCACCGTGATCCTAAATCGGCGGTTCACATATGCTTTGTATCCAGGAACACCCTACTGCACCAATAGCCATAGAGCGTTTCAGCAGGGGATTTTCCACACTGTGAACATGTAAAATGTGACCCCTAAATGTAAACTTTTAGAATGTAACTTGCGAGATAGTCTAACAACAAATAAAATCTAAATCATAGACTCTCTGGATCTCTTGTATTGATTTCTGAAATTCGACTTTTCAAATTACTTTCAATCTAATGAAAGCAAATGCCATAAATCTTTCCGATACCCAGGCTTTCGATTGGTTTAGTGACAGTCCACTAAAAAAAATGTACACAAAGTTTAAAGTGGATTTCAACATTGTGGTATGTGTTAAGGTAGGTACTGGGACCTAGTTCAGAGGTTTTCATTCTCAGGCTTGTCGTCCCTGTTGGGCCTTTGAACTCGTCAATGCTTTAGGGGTTGCTGAAGACAAAGCAACTGATACCAAGCCTCCTGCAAGTATTTCTATTCACATATGCTTCAGTGTTGACATATTTGTCTGTCTGTCTGTCTGTCTGTCAGTACATGCATGTAATTGCATGTAATTGCATCACAACAGAGAAGCGAGCGTTAACATTGCCTGTTTTTCAAATTCTTTGCTATTGTCAATTGTTCAGAAATAGACTGAGCTTTAAATAACATCTAAAAAAGTAAAAAAGTAAAAAAAATGCTTCGGAAAGGAATTATTAAATATAACTATTACCGCTGACAGCTAAGCGCTTATTTCCTTATTTGCCCTCTTTTTTTTGTCAGCTTCGATTGAAGTTGACCTTCACCACGCGCCGAGGGAGTGAATACGCGCACAAGACAAATCAACTGGCGGAGATCTTGAAACACTCATTTTTTTCATCAGGAAGAGCGATAGAATCATCTGGAAGCAATCCTGCTGTAATTGCTTAACGTGCTGGGAAATTTTGAACACATTGGCATTTTCCACTTGACGACTAAATGCAACACGCTTTGTATGCCCCTCTCTTTTTTTTTTTCTTCTTTTTTTACAATGGAAAGTGTCTGAGGTTGGTCTCAGAGTTCATGACTTGTGCGGCTAACAAACTGAGCCGTTTTGTTTTTTACACATAGGGAGTAGACAATGCGGTGACAACGGCCCTGAGTCACCGCGTTATAATAGCTTCAGAAATCAGTGCTGGTAAACAAGAGCCGTCTGTCTGCTCAGTTTCTCCTCTTCTTTCCATCTTTTTCTTTTGTTTAATATGTGGAATGAGGGAATTCAGAGGCAAATGCAGATCACTAATTATAAGAGTTTGTTAGAGATAATTGATGATAATTGACAAATAAATGGACTGACCTAAAGACAGAAAAAAGTTTTTGAAAGAGGAAAAAAAGAAAAAATTTGGCAAGGAAAGGACTTAATTAGATCTCTATTTAATTCACCTACAAATGTATGAAAATAACATTTTTATGTAATAATACATTGGCAAATCGGTGTGGTATGATGTTATCCTGGAAGGACTGGCCATAGTGCATATAAAAGCACCACCGCTTTATCTCTCGGTTTACGCTTGATGAACCATTTGATTTTACAGGACGTGACAGAAGAAACAGGGCAAAGCGTAGAACGCCGGAACGCGAAGGCAAAGGGAACAGGAACGAAATGCACCCTCTCGATCAGCATGCATTATATATATAAAAGAAAGCAACTGAGGGAAGATGAAGACAGCAAGAAAAAATTCTGCAGCTGCACTTTCCAGAATGTTTAACAGCTAATGTTCCGAGCAGACATCGAAAAAAAAAAAAGCATCTGCCTTTAACCACAATTCTTAAAAAATAAAAAAAAATAAAAAAAAACATGCCACTGCAGTTTAATGGGATTTTGCTGAATTATTTACTCGCTCTATGGATAGATAATTGCATTTATCCTTAACCCCCTCCCTAAGCTAAGGAACTGAACCATAGAGTCACAAATTGTCCTCCGCAAATCTGTTTTAACTGCTTTCCGTCTAATCAGTCATATCTCAAAAAATTAAGTGATACCAAAACGACAAGGAAGAAACAACAGAGGAAAGACGGGTTGGGGTGGGAAGGGTGGAAAGGGTTAAAAGGCCGGCTTGAGAGCAGAAGGAAATAAGTTATTCTTTCTGCAGTTGGAAAAGGAGAAAAAAGACTGAGTGAATGAGTGAGTGAAAGGATGAGAGAGTGTGTGAGTGAGAAAAAGAGAGCCAGGGAAGGCATATGTTTGCCTCAGTTGTGTGAGGACAGCGCTGAAGCATGTGCGTGGGCTCGCCGCCAGTTATCTACATCTGGGTGCCGAGTTCAACGCGGTCAAATGAGGATCTGAGTGAAAAGCATTTATCATCTCCTAAACACTCACTAACGCCTCCGTGTGGTCATGCTGAAAAATGCATGCTGTGGTCAGAAACCTGTTCGGAGAGTCCAAATATCTCACGGTGCAAAACAACAAACTATAGAGGATAAAGTTAAAATATTTGGAGAAAAATATCATCGTATGAAATATTATCAGTGTAAAAACAGTCGCAATATTTCAGGAAGAAAGTCAGACATTTTGATATTTTGAGTCCTAATGTTCTAATAAAATCTGAATATCTAATTTATTTATAACAGCAATATTTTGACAATAAAATTAATTGCTTCAGACTGAAGTAATATTTGAAACTCTTATGTATTATAGCTGAAAAGAATTGAAATAAATCAATATGATAACATTAATCGTGTCTGCTGTTCAGAATGAAATCTGCATCGTTTATGGAAAAGGTAAAATGACTGCTATCAGTGTGAATTTGGGACTGAAAACACTCCAGGCTTCTGATTCGATCTGTAACACGGAGAGATTAAAGGATATTAGGATGGGAGGGCATTTCGATGTCGCACTGCAGCTGTAATATTACCCGATTGTTGTTATTAAAAAAAGATTGCGTGGAAGGAAAGGTTGAAAGTCATGTTTTGGTCTTTAATGATAGAACTGAAAAGTTTATGAGAAACGTAGATGCTGGTAATATAAAGTGTGCTACCCAAAACCAGGTCCAAACCTAACTGAATAAAAGAAAACTGTTGCCCATAATAAACACCAAGTTTATTGTTTTGGTGGGGTTTTTTTTTTTTAATCTGTGGACATTTTCGAATCTTTAACCCAAAATTATTGTTAATGGAAGTTTTGGGGATAGGAATGATAAATGATTAAGGAAGGAACATGGGGGTAAGTGATGAATTACACTAGTGTCTGTACTGTAGCACACACTAAACTCTGCAGTGTCTGTAAACAAACAGTATCCGGGTTTCCTGCTGCTCTGCAAAGCGAGCTACCACACACGCTCATTAACTCGCAATTCATTTCATTCTCTCAGCAATGCGATCTAGCGGCCGTGACACATCCTCTCACTGCACCTGACTGTTACAGTCGACTCAAATTAGATGAACAATGCAGCCGGCAGTTTAGTGAATGCCAGCAAAACATTTTACACGTCTGGATTTTGTTTGTTATTTTCAGTACACTGTATGGGAAAACAAAATTCTCTGGCTTTATGTTCTGTAATCCATCTGACAGTCGCTGCAGTTAAGCAGTCACTCCAGATTTGCATAAATTTACTAAACACTATCAATTCTTGCTGATATGGAGAGACTTACAAATATATTTACCTAAATATATGAAATGTATATTAGTTATTTATGTGTGTTGCTCAAGTTTTACTGATAAAGCAGGTCATAAAACACAGGGTCGAGCTACGGAATCACTATAAAATCTATTATTAAACAGTTACCAGGAAAATAAAAATGTATCAACCTTGATATAGAATAAAATAATAAAATATATTATTTTGCAGCAAATATAAAAGATTAGACATGGACCTGGAAAGAAATCACTTTCGGAAATATAATTCAATAATATTTCTGTTTTTTAATCATTTCAATTTAGTGAATTGAATTTTTTATGCTTTTTATAAGTTATGTTGTCACATTCTTAAATGTTACATTATTAAATGTCTTAATTTTTTTCAATGATAAAGCATTTGTAATCAAAAAGAAGAGTAACATGATGCTAATAGAAAACAGAAATTCATAAGGGACAAACATCAAAAATAAAAACATTAACAAAAAAAAAACAGTGTTTTCAACAGAAAGCAAAAGGACTCATTTCCACTATACTAATGTAAAGCAATTGCTTTTTAAAAGCTTTGCAATACCTCTGCAACGGCGGTAAAGCAGATTAAAGAAAGTGTGCATGAGTGTGTAAAGAGCCTCAGTGTCAGGATGTTTAGATCAACACCAGACACAATGCTACTGAACATCATCTCCCAGCAACCCAGTACAGTGGCTGTCATTTTTTACCTCTAAATCCAAAACACACACCATCTGACACAGGCACAGCTTTAACAGCACAACCGGCTTGCTGACTGGCCGCCTTTCCTATAATCCCATCGGTCACACCGGCCGCAGGACGTGCCGATTGGCTCTGGGAGCTGATGCATCTGTGGAAACTGCTGGGATGGATCAGGAAGTTGACAGGTTGCTCAGATTAAGGACAGCGCCCTGCTTTGTTTGGGATTTAAGACCTTGCACAACTCTTAACCACACACAAAAGCTGAATTTAGTTTACACACACACACACACACACACACACACACACACACACACACACACACACACACACACACACACACACACAC
>JAOTRA010000028.1:574761-591738 GCA_026260255.1 Pseudolaguvia tuberculata | reverse complement strand
TTCACACACACATTCACTCCTATGGACAATTTACAATCACCAATGCACCTCATCTACATGTTTTTGGACTGTGGGAGGAAACCGGAGCACGGGGTGGAAACCCACACAAGCGCGAGGAGAACATGCAAACTCCACACAGAAAGATCCCGGCCCGGTATTCAAACCCGGGACCTTGTTGTGAGGCGACTATCCACTACGCCACCGCGCCGCCCATTTCCTAATCACTACTAAATAATTCCTTTAAAAAAAAAGAACCTCAGTTTGTCATTGTGGGCCTGATACAGACATTTATCCCTTTTCTAAAATTAGATTTTAGGTGAAAAGCTGATAAACATACACAGGTTGTTGTCATGGATACACCAGAGAGACACACATCATGGAATCGGCACGTTTTCTTTCTGTAGCTGTATTCAAGTGCTACCACAATATTTGAGACGTTTGTTGGCTGATCTTAAATGACATATGAAAAGTTAAACTACTATAAAGCATTGACTAAAACAAGCGAACAGAAACAGGATCATCATTATTATTGTTCTGGCATCGTAAAAGCCTTTCGGTCATTCTTTACACAACTTATACAGAATGGAAATGAAATCCTGGGTCAGGGGTTTGTCCCATCTGTCCAGGTCTTTGTCTTGCGGTCATAACAGTAGCTGGAAGCTGCATTCAATGGATATCGGCTGGAAAAATTGCATCACCTTTGGGGTTTACAACCTGAGCGTTTATTGATAGTGAGATTAGAACAAAGTGCTTTGCTGAAGAGGAAATTGGATTTTTTTCCCCCTCCATTTAATCACGTCTTATTGGCAATAAAAAAAAAACCCCACAGACAAACCGTGGATAGGAAGAAGCTGACAAATAGGGGATTAATAACACAATATATGTTTACATTATAGTAAAAAAAAAAATTTCAGCCACCGAGTCATCTGGAACACAGTAACATTATACCAAAGCCCTGATAAATACCTCATTTCTATTGGTCAAAATGTCTTCTAATCAGGGCTGGCTCTAGGCTTGACAGAGGTGGTCTGAGCCCACCCCAATCACCGTGGGCTCTTGAGCAAAGCCCTTAACCCACAATTGCTCAGTTGTAAAAAATAAAGATAAACCCCAAATGTAAGTCGCTCTGGATAAGAGTGTCTGCCAAATGCCAAACTAAGATAAACAGCTTCCTGTTTTTGATTGGTCATTAGTCATTCCCAATATTAAAATCTGCCCAACCTTCTATGGTTGGTAAAAACAGGACCTACCATCAATAACAAACACATTCCGTAATACAATGATATTTATTAGCTTTTTACTGAACAAGTCTTTAGTTTTCTGTCACAATTTATTTTAGCACATGAAAGAGAAGAAGCAGTTGGTAAAAACAATAACTGTCAATCGTGAAAAATTATCTGGTGAGAAAAAAAAAATTCCCAACTGTGACGATTTAGGAATTTGGAATGGAAGTCACTGCTTGTCCCAAAATGCCCTCAAAGTGGGGAAATGGTGGTTATGGTGTTGGACTAAGACCAGAAAGGCTGGGGTTTGAGTCCCAGCACCACCAACTGCCACTGTGGGCCCCTGAGAAAGGCCCTTAACCCCCAATTGCTCAGTTGTAGTTATTTTGGATAATGGCGTCTACCAAATGCTGTAATAGTTATATTTGTTTGTGTGTGTGTGCGCGCGTTACTCCTCTGGATCTGGGTCGCTCTCATCACTTAGTGGAAACTCTCTACACTGACGTTCTGTATTGTAGCTCTTCATCGCCATGGGACACTCTTGATGTAGAATTGCCTGTAAAATGAGAAAAACAGAAATAAAGCCATAGTACAGTGTGTGTGTGTGTGTGTGTGTGTGTGTGTGCGCTTACCATGTTCTCCTCCCGAGCAGCAGGGTTTTTAAGAAAGAAGCACAGGGGTGCGTACAGTATGTTAACCACCCCAATGATCACCATCAGATATGGGAAGCCAATTGCTTGAACTATAGCGCCCCCTGTAGATGGACCTAAGGCATATTAAATATGAAATGTTTGAGTATCCAATTTTATAGCTCGTTTCTATACAGTAGTGCCCTAAATAACCCCCACCCCTCTGCTGAAGAATGAACTACTTATAAATCACGTCAATGCATTAAACTTCACACAGAATTATTAGAATTCCTCACCTATAGCGAACCCCATACAAAGAGCCACATCCGCTATCGCGTACACGCTGCCATACACAGAAACGTGTCTGATATCCACCAGGTAGCCCATTATAGCCATCATGGACGAATCGACCATTCCTGAAGAACCAAATATTTTAGTGGAAACGATGCTGTATTCCTGCTCTGTTGTCAGTGATGTGCTTACCAATTGCAAATCCCAGACCTCCGTTAGGGCCAATAAGACCGTAGATGTTTTTCGCCAAAGGGACCTGTATGCAATGTAAAATCTTTGTTAAAAGATATTTGTGCATTTTTAGACAAACAGATGAAATGGCGGAGATAAAGTAAGAGTTGGGGTTGGACCGCAAACACAGGTGCAGGCACATTAACCCTCTAGACCATGGTGGTGGCCAGAAATGTAGATTTGACATAACTGGTGGCTTCTTAAGAGAAAGAAAAACATCACTAGCTAGTCACTTCCTGCCTACAGAAACAGGAAGTAGGTTTTACAGTAATGTCTATATGATATTTCTTTAGTAAAAAAAACCTTGTGTTTTTATTGGCCAGCAGCAGGCAAACTCTTTAATTTGTCAAATACCCTGTTTCTATAATCTCTGTCACATTTACAGAATTTGGCAATTGCTCAGGGTAATCGAACCCCAGTCTTTCTGGTATTAGTCCAACACCTTAACCACTAGGCTACCATTTCCACGTGTTTCACACAGTAATCATTGGAGTCTTATCATTAGGTTCTGTCGTCAGTCGGTTTCATCTTTGTTTTCAGGTGTTTTTTGTTTACTGCCCGGAACCCTCCTGCTATGAGGTGACTGTGCTAACCACCGAACCGAGATAAAGAACAACTAGACGATGGCGATCAATGATGATTTAAATCGGTGTGCTATGATCTGAGGTGCTTTGTCCGGAGACGCATTAGTGGAGGCGGGTTACTCACGCAAAGGAGGCTGGCGCCGACAACGACCATTCCAATCATGGAGCACAGCCACCTAGTAAGAGTCAGAGTTAGAATAATCAGCAGAAAGAACGTGAAAAAAAAGGGAATTCAATAATCTCCTTGCACAGTGCCTCGACCTGATAAAAATAAACTCTGATTAATACAAGCAAGATTAAACATTATTAAATTCACCAGAAAGACACCTTACCTGCCCATTTTGTTGGCTAGCAGGCCAAACAGGTTGGTTCCAATTAGGTAAGACACGCTAGCTGGTAGAAAAGCCACCCCTGTAAAATAAGCAGATAGAGGGGAAAAAAAACAAAAACAAAAGGTCATTGCATCAACAGGTTAAAACAGACCGGGAACAAATACACGCACACACATACACACACGCACACCTCTCAGACCTATTCTGTATCAGTGCTTTTGATCAGGCGACTAAGTCTCATAGTAAAGGCAATTAGAGTCAAAAACCCCGAGGCGGCGATGTCCCGTAGAGAAGTCTGGAGCCACCTCGCCTTTTTGCATCCCTTCTTGTAGATCAAAGGTATTTGATTCACACGTTTTGAGAGTTAACTTAGATTTCCAGTGCATACAAACGGTACATGCACTGGTTCGAAAAAAAGGTTTCATCCCCCCTTGAACGCTGTCCCATTTTGTCCTTTTACAACCACAAACTTAAATGTATTTTATTGAGATTTTATGTGATAGACCAAATCTGTGAAGTAGAAGGCAAATACTCATAGTATTAAATAGAAATCTGAAAAGTAGGTTGTGCATTTGTATTCCCCCCCCCACCCCACCCCACCCTTATTGCACCTTGAGACCTAATTAGTTCATAGAGTCCATCTGAAAAAGTTCTAGGGGTATAAATACTAGTTTAAGTTTCAAAGATGTACATAAGTCTCTTTACAGCTTTGAGTATCCAATGCCAAGATGTGTAAAATGTTTAAGGGGAGTTTAAATAAAAAATATTATTAATTTTTGATTAAGCTACTTGGTCATTGGTTGGCTTGGTTTAAATTAGAGCAACGGATGAGAAAATAGATTAAGTTTCTCACGGATGAGCAGTTGCAACATTCAGGAAATCTGGATGCTCCTACCACCATGCTTCACTGCAGTGTTCTCGGTATCATACACACTGCCGGTCAGTTTCATTTTTCTATTTTTTCCATTCATTCATCTTCTGACCCTCTTATTCCCTAATTCGGGGTCACAGGTACTATCCCAGAGCGCATAGGGCAAAAGACAGAGGTACAACCTGGACCCAGTCCATCGTAGGACCACACAGACACAAACACACATTCCTATGGGCATATTTTTAATCAAATAAATTTGTTTTCGGTATAATGAGTTCTAATCTGTTTTCACTTTTTATGTCTGTATTCTTTGTTTATGCATGCATGTATATATGAAACACATACTTTGTGTACAAAGTAAAAAAGAAAAATCCAGTGTTCATTTGCATGAAAACCAAAAAAAAAAGTTAGGGAATTCTTTCAAAACAAGTTAGTTCCTGTTCTAACGTACATTATGACAGCTATAAACAAAAAATAATTGAGATGATTAGACATATGATAGGTGTGTTTTCATTCAAACTTTCATTCATCTTCTTACCCGCTTATTCCTTAAATCTGAGTCACGGGGGTCCGCTGGCGCCTATCCCAGCACACACACAGGGAGAGAGGCAGGGGAACACCCTAGACAGGTCGCCAGTCCATCTCAGGGCAACACAGACAACCAACCATCCACACACACACACACACTCCTATGGACAATTTAGAAATCACCCAGCCACCTAATCTGCATGTTTTTGGACTGTGGAAGGAAACCGGAGTACCTGGAGGAAACCCACGCAAAACATGCAAACTGTGCACAGAAGGATCCCCGGCCTGGGAATCGAACCCGGGACCTTCTTATTGTAAGGTGACTGTTCTAACCACTACACCACCGCGCCACCCAGTGTTAAACTTAAGTAACTGATTCCTGTTAATATTATTATTTCAAGCATGTGTTGTTTTTGGGGGGGGTTTTCTGCTCTAGTATGACTTATGTTTAGTTAGGCGTTATTATAGTAAGAGGTGCAAAATAATGTGATATAATTTTCTTCAATAAGTAGTCAAAAATGTTACTTAAGTAAAAGTATTAGTCATGTAAGAGCAAAAGTATGAGTGTTTAAAGTGATTTAGATAAGAGAGAGTTATAAAGTCTGGAATGATGAGATTCCTTCAGTGTGAAGTCTGATTAAACCAAGGGAACATCTGGTTAATCTACACCTCCTTTAACCCCGCCCCTCTCGTTCTATATGTGCTGGGATTGGAGTCCAGCAGTCCCCAGTGACCCTGAATTAGGGAATAAGCAGGTTGGAAGATGAATGAATGAAACTCACTATATGATGTTTTCTCAGGTTGGAGCTGAAGGTCCTCTACACTGATATATGATCACATCGATGATCTGTTCATTTCTCGTCTTGTATAAATTGATTGAATGTTGAGGTCATGTGTGTTTCTGTCTCTACCGATTCTCTCTCTCTCCCCCCCCTCACTCTTCAGTCGTTAATTTTCTGGACTGATTACAAATAATAATAATGAGCTCTTTTGTCATGACCGAAAGGATAAGATCCCGAATACAGGCGGCTGAAATGAGTTTCCTCCGCAGGGTGGCTGGGCGCTCCCTTAGAGATAGGGTGAGGAGCTCGGTCATCCGGGAGGAGCTCAGAGTAGAGCCACTGCTCCTCCGCATCGAGAGAAGCCAGCTGCGGTGGTTTGAGCATCTGTCACGGATTCCTCCAGGATGCCTCCCAGGAGAGGTGTTTCGGGCATGTCCCACCGGGAGGAGGCCCAGAGGAAGACCCAGATCTCGCTGAAGGGCCAATGTCTCTCGGCTGGCATGGGAACGCCTCGTTGTTCTCCCGGAAGAGCTGGAGGAAGTGTCTGGGGAGAGGGATGTCTGGGCATCCCTGCTTGGACTGGGCTATCCGACTGGACTGCTCGGATAAGCGGTTAAGAAAATGAGATGAGATGAACTCTTTTGAATCAACATCTCATTATACAGAATCTCATTATCATCTCATTATACAACATTAAGTGTAGAGAAGTAAAAGTGATTTTTGGCGATTAAAATTTTACTTCAGTGAGAGTAACAGTATATCCAGTTACTTTACTGTCTGCTGTAATACAGGTCAGTTATAAAACGGGCCAGTAGGATGGAAGGATGTTTGTGATCTTTACATTTCCACAAGTTGATGGATTATCCACAGGGACCTACGTCGATCCCATTGATCAGTGTAGGTTTTTCAACTTGGTGGTGCTGAAATCTGAACCTACATCCTTCCAGTGGACAGTTTAAGTGCTAAGCCAGTATTCCCTCTAAATGGTGTCGAAATAATATTTCTATTAAGGAACAAAGCGGGTGATGAACATACTTACCAAGCTGCCACTTTGGTGAACACATGGTCTGCATCATCCATATAGGGAGAGTGGGTTCTAAAATGGCCACGCCCATGTTTGCAAAGCACAAAGATCCTGCAAATTTCAGAGAATCAGTACCAGTATGGTGTAGCCTGGAAAACTCGTTTAAGTGACTTTTTCTCGCTCACACACACACACACACACACACCTGCACTAATGAGTATATAAGGATCCTTCAGCAGAGTCAGCAGTGATGTTCCCTTTATACTCTGCAAACACAAAACTCTTCCTGTATCTTATATCTTTATAAGCAGCATGACAATGCACCTGTGCACAAATCCCCTCATTTTCATGAAGATTAGACAAAAAACTGACTCAATCCTTTTAAACTTAACACCTTTCGGATGTCCCAACGGAACCCCACATTTTAGCATTAGTGTCTAATCTCCACACAGTCACATGACCCAAGTCTAGTAGAAAACCTGCACAGGCATCTGGAGTGAGACTAACATCTGGAATAAGACTGTTGGGTTTGTCTAGGTTTGTCTAGGTTAAGTGAGACGTCCATGCTTACCCCAGGAGATATCTTCGAAGGTTGCAGGATACAAAGTTGAAGTGCTTTATTTGAAAAAATAAATAAATAAATAAAAATAGAAACAACATTTCATTCATCTTCTTACCCGCTTATTCCCTAATTCAGGGTTACAAGGGTTGCCTATCCCAGTGCACACAGGGTGAGAGGTAGGGGTATACCCTGGACAGGTTATCAGTCCATCGCAGGGCATGAATTAAATTTTTTTTTTTAACTATATGGCCATAGTTTGTAAGATTTCACTTCACCTCCATCAAACAGCGCAAGAAAGGCCAGGATGAGGAATGGAGAGCTTTTACCCACAAACTCATACATAACACTGCCAAAAGGAGCACCAACTGCAACACACAACGATCCTACTTTAGTATTTATCAATAATTAGAACTGATTATTTTAAGCAATTTTGAACAGTCCCGGCACTCACTGAGCACACCCATGGCGAGTCCTCCTAGTGCAATCCCCATGGCAATCCCTCTCTCAGTATCATCAGTGTACACACTTGCTAGCATGCCCAGTCCTACACACACACCACACACACAAAACACACACCACACACACACACACAATGACAAAGCGGCATGCATACTTGTCACATATCTAATATAGTTCAGGATATACTGTGATTTATTTGTCTTCCCACACACACACACACACACACACACACACACGTTTGAGGTGAGTGTTCCTGTAGTTAAATATTTACATCCTTACATTTACATCTCATTTGTTATTTACTTATGGAGTGTATGGGGGAGAGTATATCAAATATAAAACATGCACACACACAACGTTGTACCTGCAACCGAGGAGAAGGAGGAGCCGATGCCCTGGAGGGAACGAGCAAAAAACAGCAGGATGTACGTCTCTGAAAATGCAAACACTGCACGCCACATAAACACACACAATCTAATTATATTAGATCAAAGCAATCTATTAAAATAGATGACACTATAACACACCCCCACCACGCCCAAACCCTAATGAACAAATCTAATGATGATGAATTTAAAACATGTAATTATTTTCCGAAAACTAATTGTGGTTCCATAACAAATGGTACACTTTTAAGCGTGAAATGTATAGTGATGGCACACAATGTACTGGGCTCCAGACATAAAATCTGTAATCAGACCGTCTACAGATAACGACCCCAAAAATGCAACACCTTCCCATAGCAACCAGGCCATAAGAGCAAAGCTAGCCATGCTGTCTAGGTGGGAGGGGCTTACTCTATCGTTCTCGCTTCCTTTCACCTGTCAATCACAGTGACAGTAGACTATCAGCTGTATTTCGAAGCTTTTATATGTCGAATGGATCGGGAATGAGAAGCGAAAGGTCCCACCCACCAGTCAGCTCTTACCCATCATGTAAAAGTGAAGAGGTGCATGTGAGTTAAAAAAAAATTAAAATAGAGATTTCATTTGAAATTCTTGGGATTTTGGTAACCTATAATTATTTTTGTTTTTAAATCCAGCTAAACAGGGGTCTTTCTCAGGGGACCAGGATTGAATCGAATGAAATTTTTTTACATTTTAAGTGAAGCAAGTTTTAAGCTTCGTCACTTACTTATGGAGCTGGACCCGAGCTCCATTCTACTTTTCCGTTCTTCCTCTTATTTCATCCATATCAATTCATTTCTTTGTATGTTTGGATCATTCCATTCTTCCTTCACTGAGAGACTGATCCCTTTTAGCATTACAATGTTCTTGTGCACAAATCCCCTGATCTCCATAAAAGACCAGTGTCCTGGATTCTGACTGCTTTAAACTGAACACCCTGATTGAACCCCAGACCTCCAGACCTTACTCGTACTATTGAAACTGAACAAACAAATCCACACAGGCATGTGACCCAAATCAAGTGGAAAACCTGTACGGAGGTCTGGAGATGATTACTGAAGGAAGAATGAGGATCATTACATTATGGTTAAATGTTTTACACTTTGAGGATGTGTGCAGTTTTTTTTTTTTTAATTTAAGGTGTTGCGCTTAACAGTTTGCTTACTTATTGTAGAGAGAAACATGATGACGAATCCAGCGAACATGGGTATATGGTACCCGATCCTAAAATTGGAAAAAGCACAAATTACAAGCATTTGGTATTATTGCATTAGTAAGGTTTCAATTTTGTTTTGTAAGTGTTTTCCGCTAAAAAAAGCAACAGATTCAGTCTTTTGAGTGAATTTAACCAAAATTCTCTAAAGAAAAACTGTTTATTAAGAATTCATTCATTCATTCATTCATCTTACCCGCTTATTCCCGAATCCGGGGTCACGGGGTCTGCTGCGCCTATCCCAGCACACATAGGGCAAAAGGTGGGGGTACACCCTGGACAGGTCGCCAGTCCATCACAGGGCAACACATAAACAAACAACCATTCACACACACATTCACTCCTATGGACAATTTACAATCACCAATTCAACTAATTTGTATGTTTATGGACTGTGGGAGGAAACTGGAGCACCCGGAGGAAACCCATGCAAGCACGGGGAGAACATGCAAACTCCGCACAGAAAGATCCCCAGCCTGGGATTCGAACCCGGGACCTTCTTGTTGTGAGGCCACTGTGCTATCCACTATGCCACCGCGCTGCCTTACCAAAAGAATTACTCAGGAAAAAAAAAAAAAATTTTAATAATTAGCATAAAACCTTTGAGAAAAGTTTAGTTAGTATTTGATTACGTTACAGAAATGTATTCTTCTTCTTTACTCCGTTTTGGAGGTTTTGTTTTGGTTTCTTTACACTTCCTGAAAGAAAAGTCAAACCGGTGAGTTTCCCCATCTTTTAAAAGGCTGAGGGATTTTTCTAAAGACCCTCGAGTGAACCTTTCATTGGCCTCGAATTAAGGATATCCATCGGGGGAAAATGGTAAGGATCAACCTTAACACTGGGTTTCTGAAAAGGGATGTGAAATTCCAAGTAGTAGAAGTAGAAGAACTTGTTTTAAGCGAGTAAAAGAACTCAGATATCAGAACCAAATCTCTTTCATGATTAATGTTTGAATTTATGAGTAATATTTCTTTCCTATTCTTCATCAAATTTTCCAAACGATGTTCTCAGACTTCTCGTTGTTCAACAATCGCACGTCATGCCATTGTGTTTTAGAAATGGTTTGAAGGTCATAAAGGGTTCAGCAGCCATGTTTCTTGACTCTATATGTCAGAGTTTTAATTGATGAGATAATCTTGTTATAGTGAATCAGCCCAAGGCACCTGCAGCTGCTGAAAAGGATTTGCTGCCAAAAATTTAAAAGAGACGACAACATGCAGACCAAAGTTTTATGTAGAACTTGATAAGCAGCACAAAGAGACAAAAGTGTTGGCGTAGTGGTTAAGGCATTGGACTGATACTAGAAAGACCAGCATTTCGATGACCAACTCCCAGCGCCGCTAAGCAACCAGTGTAGGCCCTTGAGCTAAGCCCTTAAATACTGGAAATATAAATTTATATGTAGAAAAGAAACCTTTACAAACACCTTAAAACCAAAACACAATTTGGATCAGCTACACTTGACAGAAAAAACGCATATCGCAATATTTAACTATCAGATATCGAAATTTAACACCCATTAAATTCAAACTGTTGTGACATCATATGTCACTATGGTGTAGTGGGTGTAAGGTGACCCGGGTTCAATGTGTCCCTTTGTCTTTGTCCTAACAAAGTAAAAAAAAAATAAAAAATAAAAAAAAGACCCCAAAATATGGTCAAGTTTAGTAGCGGATGTCGCCAAA
The DNA here is from genome assembly GCA_026260255.1 of Pseudolaguvia tuberculata. Classification (NCBI taxonomy): domain Eukaryota; kingdom Metazoa; phylum Chordata; class Actinopteri; order Siluriformes; family Sisoridae; genus Pseudolaguvia; species Pseudolaguvia tuberculata. The sequence goes on along the minus strand of JAOTRA010000028.1, from coordinate 580,917 downwards.
TTTCATCCTAGCTGTAACCACGGTATGTTAAATATTCTTACTGAAAATTAGTAAGTGATTTTGAAACAAATCTATTACTTCCTCACCTGTTGGTCAGCGGCCCCACGAATGGGTTGACCAGAAGCTGCACTATTGCTTTGGATGCAAAAAGGAGGCCGACTCCAACATTCTCATCCTCCAGAAACTTCCTGTCATCCTTACAGTCGCCCGAGTCAGAGACGCTAGCATTCTGGTTAAAGTTTGGGCTTACAGTTGAGTCATGGAGAGTCGCGTTACTGTCGGTGTAGGTCAGATTATCATAGAGAGAGAAGATGGAGAAAAATGTGGACTGGCTCATGATTGTAGGAGACATAGAAGAAGAAGTGGTGATGGAGGAGGAGGAGGAGGAGGCGGAACGGTCACTTGATTGATGCTCCTTAGCGTACAGGAAGGTAGGGATGATTGGAACTGGAGAGGGTGAGAAAGACGAGGTCATAGAAAAAAGTGGTACTTGGAAATAAAAATGTTCATGCGTGTAGGTTAAACTGACTCACCCACCACAGTCAGCAACATGTTATCAAGCAACAGCGCTACACACACCACCACCAACACCAGGCGTCGTGAACCTCTGCTCCTCCTGATCCTCTCCATCGGATTTATCAGGACCATCACCAAACCTTGTCACTTCAAAGCCACACACACACACACACACAGTTAACATTTCTGAAGGACACATATACCTAAATTTCTCACCCCAATTACAAAAATGAATTAGTAGTAGGAGGATGATGATGATGATGATGATGAGTAGGAGTAATTCCACACGGTATAACTTTGGAAAGTAACACCTAATTCTATGAATTAAAACGTCCTTACGAATTGTCGCTGTGAATTATGACATCGGAAGTGGAAATGCCATTTTCCCAAATTCCACACCCGAGAACTGCGCCCTGAAAAAAGACTGGAATTTCTTCAGGATTTCTCCAGACCAGCAAACATCTGAAGACGGATCATGCAGGAACTAAGAAATAACATCCTATATGATTCCCTATTGTAGAAACACTAATCCATCCTGAAATGTTTTTTTTTTCCGCAGACTGGAATATGCGCGTTCACGTGACCACCAGTCACACGTCACATGCACTAAAAACTAAATCACTACAAATTGGAATGATTTTTATAAACATTGGTTTTTGCCACTTTTCCATGGTGTTACCCTTGCCTCTCACCCTATGTGCACTGGGATAGGTTCCAACAAACCTCAATGACCCTGAATTAAGGAATAAGCGGGTAAGAAAATGAATGAATGAATGAATGAATGAATTCGTGTTAATAATACAAGTTAAACTATAGTAAATCTGAACATGATGGTTTTTTTTACACACACACACACACACACACACACACACACACACACACAATTAAGCAAACAAAGATAGGCTGCGCTTTAAAGTCGTTTAATCCGCATCTATTGGTAGAAGAGCAGACACCATGAAAAGACGGCGGGTTCGACGTTAATTATGTCCTGATTCAGACGCCACACTCGGCAAACCCTCCTTACACTCATCACACTAATCACGAAGGGAAACACCCAACTGTTTAACTCCTGATCAAAGAGTCACTAATAAAGTGTGATTTCAGTTTTTAATTACAGCTGGATACCTATTCAAATTAATCAATACTGCATGGGTTCGATCGGATTATGCAAATGTAGACTTTTCCTCTAGAATACGGTCCATTAGTGGGATGTTTATATAACGGGATCCATTAAAAAATATATACAAAGTGTGGATCTAAATGGATGAACGGTCTGTGTGAACCTGCAAGAAGCATTTCGAACCTGTAACACACTAATAGATTAACATCCTGACATAGATAGATAGATAGATAGATAGATAGATAGATAGAAATAATATAATACTAAAGCCCACCTTACCTTCAGTTGCATTGCCCTTCAGTGTGTGTGTGTGTGTGTGTGTGTGTGTGTAAGTCACCTGTCAGACCCTTAATGTGTGTTTGGTTTGTTACGAGGTAGACCCTATATTGACCCTTCTTACACACACACATACACACAGTGCGTCAGAGACGGGGTAATTGTCAGCATCTGTTGGTCTTTATTGGGTAGGTGAATTACCTGAAGGCTTCTATTAGCCACAGTTTATCTTTTCTATCTCATACACACACACACACACCAAACAGCTGGTTCTTTAGTGTGATGTTTGGTGTGTGTGAATGGAAAATTTTTGTTTATTTGATCAATTTTGATACAAAAACAGATAAAATTGTGTTTGTGTGTGTGATGTAAACATTCTTCATTTCCTACTTGGCAATAGTTCAAACACACACACATACACATACACAAACACACACACACACACACACACACACACACACACACACACACACACACAGAACAACAATCAGCCGAGTGATGTGCTATCTGATGTCTTTCTTTGCATGCAACTGCGTCAGGCTTTAAAGACTTCTTCCTCCATCCATCATCTTGGTGCTCACAATCTAATTATCTTCACGCACACGCACACACACACGCACACACACACACGTTTATCTCTTTAAAAGCAAACGTCTCCATAAGGCTGATCATTAGCCGGACTGTGCAAAGCAGAATTTTGGGAAAAAATGAAAGGAACAATGAAAGCTCGTCAGGTCTTCCTGTTCCTGTTAAGCCCTGTCTGTCTTTGAAGCTTCGTCTCTCTCACTCGGCCATCCTGTTTGAACAGGCGGGATAATTACAGCCCTCCCGAGGCTAGAGCGGGCTGGAAATCCCACGTTTAATGCGGGTTTGATCAGGAAACTCGGCCTTGGACGGAAACACTTTTTATGTCCTCTTGAAACCCCAATCGGTGGTCTGCTAGAGCCCTTAAACGGCAACATTAACAGTCCTTATAGATCAGTAAAGTCTAATCTCCTGATAATTAACCGGCAGCTTAAAAAGGCCATATAGAAGCCATCTCAAGCCGAGGGCACAGGTAAATCACCTGTTCCGGTGCAGGAAAGCGGCTTCCATACGGATCTTACTGATGCGGTTAATGCGCAGGCCTCGTTCAAAGAACTGCGATAGTTTTGATCACACACACACACACACACACACACACACACACACACAATTTTATCAGAAGGTGTAACGTGTAAATAAGCTTTTCATCTTCAGCTTACAGGTAATAATTGGCCTTAATTACCGCTTTAATGCCAGGCCTGTTATATAAACCATCCTGTTTTGACGTGTTCACAGTGCAGGGCTGATTCAGAGGAGACTTCTTCAACACATCTGGAAGGCTTTTTGCTCCACTGGAAAACCAGAACTAGGTTACATGCGATCCTTCTCGTCATGTGGGCACTTACTGGTTTTGTGCTGTGCCTCACCTCAGTTGTTCTCGGCTTAGACTCCAATGAGATTCGCTCATCCAGAGAGATAATCACCGACCCCGAGCCGGTAAGATCTTCATCCTTCTCATCCTTACATTAACACAGTTTAGCAGATGGTGGAATTCACACAGTAATCATGAGAAAATAGTTTCAATTCAATGCACATAAAAAAATCTAATCAATGATAGAAAAAAGGTTCTAGTGTAAAGTTTAGGTACAATTTAGGTTATAGTGTAAAAACTATAAATAAATAATCAATTATTTTAGTTTTTTATTGTATACAATCAATTACTTATGTTTATCCAGCAAGACGTAGATGTAGTAATTATTATTATTATTATTATTGTTGTTTTTATACTATTATTATTATTATTATTATTATAATAAAGAAATCTTTTGTGAGTCGTGATTATGTGAGTATTATTTCCACCACTTGTTTTTTATTTTTAATGTTTTTTTTCTTTTCATTTATTTTATCACCTGTAGTTTTCTGATTCAGGAGCGTTTAACAGTTTTTGTCTGAGTGAAATACGATGGATGCAAAAAAAAAAAAACCATGAACACGTATTACATTAAATATGAAATCTTCCTTGAACAGACCCCCATCCCATCAGAGAACCTCACAGTAAACATGAGCATTCACAATAATGTGAGACGACGACCGAAAAACCCGGAATGCATCAATCAGCGGGTAGGTTCCTGCACTGCCTCACAGAATTGCAAGTCAACCACGGCACAAAATAAACTTACTCTTTTTTCACGATGCAGGGTAACAGATGCCAAATCACAAAAAGGAGACGTGTACGTAAAAAAAAGCCCCTGCTGGATGATACAGTCAATGAAAAAGGTAAAGGTTTAAACACACTTCTCAGGACTATGACTTGGTAGAGCATCCAATTCCAAATATTGGTCTCACTCTGCCTCCAATAAGCACCTCCAGACATCTGTGCAAATTTTCTACTAGAATGTGTCATGTGACTTATTAAGATCATATACTAATGTTGAGATTTGGAGATCGTGGGTTTAGCCCGGGTTCCAGTTCATCCCAAAGGTGTTCAGTTTGAAGGGTTTGACCCAGAATCAGGACTTCTTGGAGGCCAGGAAGTTTTGTGCACAGGGACATTGTCGTGTACAGGGACATTGTCATGCTTATACAGGGTTGGAGTCCTGCAGTTCCAGTGAATGAGGTTATCAACAGAATTTTGTTTATTTTGCACAGGTTCGAGAAGACATAAGTGTGTGCGATCACGTGACTGCGGAGAAGGCTGGTGCTGCGTTCAATATAACGGTGGAAGACGGTGCCAGAGGATTCTTCAGGAAGGTGAAATGTGCCTTTTGGGAGGGCGGCCCAAATCTAAATCTCGCAGACTTTTGGAGAGATGCGATTGCACGACAGGTCTTAGCTGTCTTCCAATGCCTAGTAGCCTTAAGGGACAAGGACAATGCAGTGTTCACGAAAACACCCCGCATTAGGGTGTGTCTGAAACGAAAAACACTAACGGCTTTTCAGGCAGATCCCAGAAGGGATCAGCAGCCTGAGTAACAATCTGACGAAAAGAAAAAGCACGACTAAATATTAATTGGAAAGTGCCGTCAATTCATCTTTACTAGCCAAGAGAGATCGGAGAATCTTGTTTGTCTCAGATCAACAACAAAAAACCCCGTAAATATTTAATGGAGTTTGGCTAGTCACAGGATGACCAGTTCTGTTCACGAATTCCTTTCAACAAATAAGTTATTTTTTCATTTATATAAATATACATACACATCTTTTTAGTTCCCCAGCATTTATTATGAAAGTTAGCTAGCAGTACCTCAGGCTTGTGTTTTGTAGGCTAGCATACTTAATGTTATAATATTTATAACCGGATTCCGAATCCTGTTAAACATCTGTATTCACTAAATAGACAAAGAATGTGTGGCGAAGAATTATGTGTTTATATTCTCTCGGAAAGTCTTTACGAACGTAGCTGAGTCATGACGTTCGTATGGAATCTTGGTTTTCTTGTCAAAGCATAGAAAAGAAAAGAAAAAAAAGTCCTAAGATTACAGTTATGAGCAGGACGGCAGACGTGTATTTTTTTTTTTTTAATTCAGACACACCTGTCTAGTACTGACGACAGATTCGCGGTGGTTAATTGAACTGATTGCTCCAGCAAGTGATCATGTAAAGTCTGAATGTAAACCGATAAACTAGGACACGTCTAACAAGCAGATTTTGCTTTCATTTAGTTGATTGTCGTTGTGCAATCGGTACGTCTAAGATCACAGCTTTGGCCTCAGACTCGTCTGAACACCCGCCTGTCGGGGTAAATTACTCAAACGCGGCGGTAAAAGTGGTTCATGACACTCTTACACACGCTTGAAATCACGGCGAACAGGTGAATCATCGCCGTTGTCGTCGTCTTGAACGCTTTCAAGCCCAGGTTCTTAGCACAAATTAAATGCTGACCTGATTTAGGAATAATTATACAAAAGTGCTACTCTGTTTTTTTCTCTCCTTTTTTTTTGGATTCTGATTGGTCAGAAAGTGTTGATTAATTTTCTAAAACACCAGCAAATCACAGGTTTATACTTTTGGCACCATCAAACCGTCACTTTGAAGCTAATGGTTTTTAATGGATTCCAGCTTGGCGTGTTATTTAGACAGTTAAAGAAATGTATGTGATGAATTTTCTTTAGCAGATCTTCTTCCTCTTCTTCTTCTCATTTCGGCTGCTCCTGTTAGGGGTTGCCACAGCGGATCACTCTTCTCCACACTACCCTGTCCTCTACATCTGCCTCTTTCAC
>JAOTRA010000028.1:545642-567323 GCA_026260255.1 Pseudolaguvia tuberculata | reverse complement strand
CATGTCCAAACCATCTCAACCTAGTGTCCCTCACCTTGTCTCCAAAACATCCTACATGCGCTGTCCCTCTAATAAACTCAAAATAAAATAGAAATAATTTAACCTTTATGGAAAGGTAACGATGTTACACGCTTTTTAAGAAAAAAATCTAATTCTGGAAATGTTGTTGTTTAAGTATGGTGGTGTGTATTTAAGAGACATAACACACAAAAAAAAAAGTTTGCACAGTGCTAAGCTAACAAAATGAGCCATTTTGCTCACAACTTAGACAATATCCTGATTTAGCCAAATTTGTATTTTATTTTTTATTTTTAACCAAAGCTTTTAGTGTTAAAAGCCATTTCTGTTCTACCGACATTTTGTGACGTTAAATGAACGAATTATTCAGTGTAATTAAACTGATAGTGTAAGTAGTGTAAAAGTTCACTATAGCCTTCATTTCATCCTTGTGTATGTGAAATCGTGTTTTAATTGTTATTTGTAATCTGTTGTTTATTATTATGATTTTTATTTAAGGTTGTTTATTTTTTAGACATTTCTTTTTTACTTTTATGTGCGAGTTTGTTCAGCACCGCCGCCATTTCAATCGTGTGTGATTACAGCGCCCTCTAACGGATATTTATATAACACACTTTTTTTCTGTATTGGCGCATAGTAGCTTTGATTTTGTAAAATAGAATTGTAGAATTGAGTCATGTTCCGAGCACTTGTTTTAGAGTGAATTATGTTTTCCAAATAAAAGCTTTTTGTTGAATTTATTGCTGTGTTTTCTAAATATTTGACCATGAATCATATATTTGATTTTTTTAGAACGTCTTGTAATTAAATAAATATATAAAGTAACGTTTACGTCATCCTATACAATGTTTAGATTAGATGTCCTTTAGATTTAGCGGAACTTTAGTTAACGATCATAGTCACAGCTATAAACACAAAGACTTCCTTCTTCTATAGAGCGGAAGTACGTTACACGACAATTGTTTTCACACGGACTAGTACAAACGCGACATTTGCGTCTCCCGGAAATGCTTTAAATATTTGTTCAGATAAAGACGCCCACACTTCTAAAGTGTTTCTAGTTTTGGTTGGCATAATCATTAAAGGTTTATCCAACCGTACGTGAGTTTTAGTTAATGTTAATAAATAAATAAATAAATAAATAAATAAATAAAGCACTGGAAACTATTTTGTTTGGAAACTTGTCTCCACCTAGTGATAACAATGCAGAAACGCACCCAGTTTCCACGAGAAGGAGCAGCAAAACTAAAAGCATGATTCTAAACGCTACTGTTCGCCTTGTGCTTTCGTTTCTTTTTATCCGGGTGCTTTGGTTTTCTCCCACTGTCCAAAACATGTACATTAGGTTGATTCTAAATTGGCCATAGGAGTAAATGTGTGGGCTTAAGATAGACTGGCAGGGTGTGGTCCGTGACAGCCTATGTGAGCTGGGATAGACTCCAGCGGACTACCTTATTACGGAATTAGTGGTTAGAAGAAGATGAATGAATGAATGATTGAATGAACACAGCTTTATAAACGAGCTAACGATAACAAATGCACATTTATCTGAAGCCTCCCAATTTATTAATTCATTCATCCATCTACTAACCAACAGTCACATCCACTCCTATGGACAATTCAGACTTACCAGTCAATTTAATGTACATGTTTTGAACGGTGGGAAGAAACCGGATTCCCTGGAGAAAACCAAAAGACTGCACAGAAAATATAAATAACGCAATTATCATAATAGCATAAGATGATTTATGCTTAATTGTAATATATTACATGTACAAGTTAGGGTCCTTCCCCGTCGCTCTCCGACAACAGGTGTCCCTTATTTTCCCTATAGAAAATATTTGGCAACCCAAGAAACGACAGAAAATAATGGAAAGTGAAGAGTTTTGATTTGGACATGTAAACCTGTTAATGGGATTCTGTCTTTGTGTGTGTGTGTGTGTGTGTGTGTATTTATCGCATTATTTGTGGAGATGTGAACCAAAGTCCATCTACAAATGTTTACAAGTTAAGAAACTGTGTGTTGTGTTTCAGCCCAGGTTCAGATTGCACCATAATCTAACAGCCAGAGCTAAGGTTACTCCTCAGGTTCTCCAGCTGTCCACATGGGATATTCAGTAGCACGCTGGTCTCTAGAGAACCGACACACCTGCGGCTGAAAGTATTCGGATCTCAGGGGAAATTGGAGCTTGATTTTGTTCAGCTGCTGCATTAAAGTCAGAAAAGCCGTTCGACATCCCATCAACTACTGCCGGTGCAAAGTTCCACAGTTACAGATCAACTTTCTGATTAGTGTTCAAGTCAAGGATGAAGATATTTGTTCCCACGCAGAGTTCTCCCAGTGTTTGCCTGGGTTTTCTCTTACAGTCCAAAAACATGTACATTAGGTTGATTGGTGATTCGAAGTTGCCCACAGATGTTATTGATGGATTGTCCGTCTATGTGTGGTCCTGCAATAGACTGGCAACCTATCCAGGGTTCACGCTACAACAGTCACATTGAGGTCATCTAGCAGTGGGATATCTGAAGCTCCCTCATTCCAAATTTTCTCCAAGTAGAACATTTCTGGTCCATCACCTTACCAGCACTCGGTCCATGTGATCTTGAACCTAATTTGGTAATCAGGTGACAGTAGTACTTTTGAATCAAGCTGCTTTTTCTGTCCGAGAGCAAAACTTAATTCCAGAGTGGAATTTTAATCTGCTAATATGGAATAAGATACAAGCAGGAAACGGCATCAACATTTATTAATTCAAAGCAAACAAGCAAAAAGTGAGACCAGTCTGAAGCTGCTTGTTTCCCCATTTTTATTTTCAGACTTTGATACACAAACGTCAGCCAGTGGGCTTCATTTGTAAAATGATGAAAACCGTGAAAAAAAGAAACCATGTCAAATCATGGACAATGTAAAGGGACGAGTAATAGTGAGGTCAAAAGATGGACAGGAATGTCAACTTGAGCAGTGACTTGAAGAGGCCTAGAGATGGTGGTGTGCAGAAGACTGAAGCAGAGGCCCAGGGAGAGACTTTACAGCTGGCCACAGTCAGCAATGACGATTTTAGATTTGGTTTTGCCACTGTTGCTGCCGTAGTTTTCTATTTGTGTTACGACCGGCAATCCATCTACAACCTGACCGAAGACAACATGCTTCCCATTTAGCCTGAGGGGACAAGACATAAGAGTTACAAGTTATACCAGCTACAGTTCTATATACAATGTCATGGATGTAGTTTAAAGACTTTTACGCCTACCATTCGGTATCTCCTGTGCAGATAAAGAACTGTGAGCCGTTGGTGTTTGGTCCAGCATTGGCCATGGACAGACAGCCTTTCCCAGTGTGCTTCAGAGTGAAGTTCTCATCTGCAAATTTGTTTCCATAGATAGACTTTCCACCGGTTCCATTGTGGTTTGTGAAGTCACCACCCTGCAAGCAAAGTTCAGAGGGACCAAAATGAAACTAGATTGGTTTGGTTCAACTCTAAACACACCTGAATCGACACCGTACTAGGTTTACCCGAAACTTACAGGTAGCTGTGTTGAGTTAAAGCTAAAATCTGAAGGACACCCTGAGACCCTAGGCCCAAAATTGGACACAGATGGTCCAATTTAAAGATTGCATCAGTCTGCAATTGCACCGTTTGGTCGGTCATGTAGAAGACTAACAAAGACTAAATTCATTCTGTACTAAAGGAATGTACCCCCCCCCCAACCAACCAACCAACCAACCAGGCTGAAGAGTCGCACCTGACACATGAATCCAGGAATGACCCGATGGAAGGTAGAACCTTTGTATCCGAATCCTTTCTCCCCTGTGCACAGTGCCCGGAAGTTCTCTGCAAACACACAACCCCACACTTAGCAGGAAATTTCTTTTGTCGAAAAAGACATACGTGTAATTGAGACAGAGACACATCGTACCTGCCGTCCTGGGCACCACATCAGCTCTCAGCTGTTAAAATAACCACAAGCGTTAAAACGCATACACATTTTACTTCTAAAAAAAACAGAACAACAACAACAACACCCCTAACATGCCCTGAACGACTTCCTTCCTACAAACAGCACTACGTCACTCCCGAAATAGTGCAGGATGCAGTGGACAGGGTGTGGCGTCCTCTGCAGCCCGGCTGCACCAAACATCCTAGCCTGCATGGTGGCCGCTTTAACAAGCATAAAGCGCTGCTGGGGTCAACGAGTCACGTGATTCAGATTTACAACCATCCCGAAAACAATGTGAAAACGTGGGCGCGCCTGACGCAAGGCCATGGTGGTATATGGTCTGGCGAGACCGCGCACAACGACCACGTTTGAACACGTGGTCATGCGCGCACACGCTATCGAGAACACGCAGTCTTGGTTCTGCTACTAATATTGGAAAATCCCGATAATTTAATTATCGATCATTTGTAGCTTTTGTACCGAGAACCGATTATTTACACGCGTGTGAGAAATATCCGCAGCGACTCGAGAACGCGCTCGTTCGTTTGCGCGCTCCCGAAACCTCTCGCCCATAACCCTCCCATTTTTGTACAGCTGCAAGGAGAAAGAAATACTACTGTTAATCTAGACTTCACATTTAATCGCGATACATTTTTAATTTCACAATTCTCATCAGTTTAAGAATATTAACGAGAATATGGACCATAATGGACAAAGGAGCGCGTGCGTGTGTGGAAACGTTCGTTAGGCTAGTATGCGGCATTAGTACGGAAGCTTCTCAAATGAACCATCAGTCTGGTAGACGTGGAACCGGCTATTCCAGAGACGATTAAATACAATGAGTCATTAATTAATGGAGGAACGCTGCCAACGACGAGATTAAAAAAAATAGTTACTGATTCAAGCTAAACACACACACAAACATAAATATATATATAAACACGGAATCTTCTGCAAAACAGACCCATTTCAGATGTCAGTCAGGATTTGGACCAGAAACATTTCACGACGCACTATTTTAACCAGAACAACGCTAATTAGGACCGATTTTATAGAACAAACTGCGGCAATCGATGCCCTGAATACTCGGATTTTATTACAAATCCACAAAAGCTAGAGTTTATTAAGCGTGGCTCTATTAATAAAGGCGTGCAACAGTGAACACCCAAAAAATGTCACTTCCGCCAAAATTTCATTTCTACAAAAATATAGATCCTACCTCCATAACCACTCTACCGAGGTTACGTCCATCTGCGGTGATGTCGAAGAAAACTCTGGGATTGGCCATTTCGGGATTTAAAAATTAAACGCTAGTTTAAATACTGGTGAAAGTGGTAGTCTTTTGTCTCGCCCAGTCAGACTGGTGTGGTCTTTAAAATGGAGGAGAAAGAAACCGGAGGCCGGCGTAGAGTTTATAATAGTTAGAGAGAGTTTCGGTAACGTTGCGCGAGTGCTCTGGACCAATAAGAAGAAAGACTCTGGTAATTGACGTGACGGACAGCCAATTAGTTCTGCGCCGGGAGCTTGACGTCATCAACAGCGGCTGAATCCCAAAATGGCTACGTAACCCTAACGCGCAGCAGTATAGCGTGCGGTCGGGTGGGGATATACATCCTGCAACACGTTATACAATTATGGGACTTTATAGAATTTATGCGTTTTTGGTGAACAAAAATTAATAACATTGGTAGCCGATTTGTCACACGTTTATTTATTTCCCCAGCCGGAAACTGGGGGCAGGAACACATCCTGCATGATACCAAAGGCGCCGCTATAAATTATGGGCCCTATGAAAACTATATTGGGGCCCTTAATGCACCCATCGTAATTACTGCTATGAATGTTACTATTATTAAAACAGATCGCTGCTCCTCCACCCTTTGCACCAAAATCGTCCAAACCCTCAAACCCCCCATTGATTTAAAGTATTTAACCACCTCCTTCCCGGCAAGAGTATAAATCAATTGGTGGCTTGGTGGTGCTGGAACTGAGCCCAAGTCTTTTGGATCAGTCTAAAACCTTACGTTCACCACCAAGCCACCATTTTCCCCATACCGTCCCATCATCCTATACTGCCACCAGCTACATATACCATTGCGGTGCTTTTAACACCTGTGCTTAATTAGCTTAATGAGATTATTTAATTAGTAGAATTAAATCAGTTGTGCCCTGTGATGGACTGGCGACCTGCCTAGGGTGTTTGCCCTGTCTCTCGCCCTATGTGCACTGGGATAGGCCCCAGCAGACCTCCGTGACCCTGAATTAGGGAATAAGCAGGTAAGAAAATGAATAAATTGACTTCTTTTTTCTCTCTCACTAATTTCAGTTTTGTTTTTAATTAAAGCATCAGATGTCCTACTAAAGAAGCTTCATTCACTAACAGTTCCATCTCCATCTTGGAACTCTTCCACAACTGTTTGTCTAGCAACTCCAGTGATATTCTATGTTAAAGTTTAGGCACCCCACTTTCTTTATGTATTTTATATATATGTAACCTAGGCAAGATTGTAGGTTTGCACCCTCATCCCCACCCCATTATCTGTTGGGTACAAAGCTCAAAAAACTATCTAAATAAATTTTCTAAATAAAAGTATGCAGTATATTGGTAGAAGAATGCTGAGGATGGAGGTGACTTGCCGGAGGAAAAGAAGATCAAGAAGGAGGTTCATGGATGTGGTGAGGAAGGACGTGCAGGTATTTAGGGTGGAAGCGGCAGATGAAGAACAATCTGCTGTGGCGATCCTGAATACGATCAGTCGAAAGATGATAAGCGGTTTGTCAGTCTTTCCATAAATTCATCCTACCCATGTGTCTGTCTATCTATTTTACCTTTGCCAAAAGACTCCAGAACATGTCCACCATATTTTAAACATGACTGCCAAAATAAAGTAAGTAAACTTAATCTGGTCTGTGTACATCACCACAACTGAAATCCTCACTTGACTGAAAAAAACCTTCATTACTGTGCTTTTTAATCCCTGATGAGTACCAGTCATTTAGGAGGCATCTGTAATTTCAGATTAAAGCAGGCTGATAAATAAAAACAAAGACATCTGAGAAGATAATGTGTTTATTGAATGAAGAGAACCATGGACAGAATTTTTTAATCTTTAAAAGAAAAAATAAATAAAAATAATCCGCTTCCTCGAATGGTGTGCATTTCTGTTTAGATCCACCGCGCACACACACACGCCCACACTGAGCTCTTCTCAACTGCCAGGCTGCGCATATAGGTTTTGTTTTGGGGGGTTTTTTTTTTGGCACACTGTATAGCAGGAGCGCAGCAGAGGGATATGGAGTTTGCTGTAGATGGAAGGTTTATTTATATGGTGCACACCTGAGAGAACTCGCTCAGCCGGGGAACGAGGAGGCTGAATCAGAGCGGAAGAATATCCATAAAAACTACAGGTCAGATTGGTATAAATACAATCGATACAACTTAAAAGAACCGCCAGGTGTCCTGTATCGCAGTCAGAGGAACCACATTCGAGAAACATGCCAGTGATGTGCGTGTTGGACGGCGTTAAAGCAGAAATAAAACCACAGAAAAAAGAAAAAAATAGTATATAAAGCTTTTCAAAAAAAAATGTCAGTAGCTTTGCGAAAGCACAAAAATACGAGCAGCAAACAGTAATTTACATGGTTTATACAAGAATTTGGAAGGATTTGACTGTGTAAATGCACATGGTTAGACTGACCACCATTTCTTCCCTTTACTTTTACCCTATTAAAGTCATCATATGTTTTAGGTATATAAAAGCTTAAAAGAGGAAAATAAATTCCTTTCCCCAAATTACTCCAAGGAATAAAAGCCACAAAGGCATTGAAATCCCCTCCACCTTTTTTCTCTATTTAATCTGTTACAGGTTGTGCTTTTGGTCGTTTGTATCCGTTACTCCCGTGTCAGTGTGAACTTTAACAATCATACTCTCAATTGTGGGGTTATTTTCTGCCCTGAACTGAATTTCTACCATGATATCTGGAACATTATTGGGTCAGAATGTGTGCGCGTGTGTGTGAGAGAAAATATGGAGGACGTGTAACTCGGTGCATTTAAAGATCTACCTTGTTGCTAGGTTTTGTGCGTGACGATGCATGAACTTGATTAAGCAGCGTTTGGCGCAGTGATGAGACCCGACAGGACACGTGGTGGTGGTGGTGTCTTTTTGGAGTTAGTGGAAGAATTGATTAGAAATGATCTTTAAAAGCGTCCAGGTTGTAGGCGGTGTCTAGGAATCGCTTCAGCTCCATGAGGTGAGAGTTCTTGCTGCCAGTGGCTGGAGCAGCGGCAGAACCACGACCAGCATACCTATCACACACACACACACACACACACACACACACAATGCCTTAAGCACGTTAAGATAAAACATGTTTTTTCCTTTGTGGTGAGCAAATATATTAACCAGGAAGTAATTTAGGGATTTGTCTTGGTTGTGTATTTACTAAAGGTGTCTGTGTAACACAGGCTTAGTTGGAATTCAGTGAATTGTGAATTTCTTGCTGTATTACACAAAAAGGTTGCTGGCTCGTTTGATAGAACAGTTTTAAAGTACAGGGCTGCCTTGACTTAACAGTGCTTGTAACTCAAATTATTTGTATAACAAATCACCTTTCCTCGCTGAAATGAATTAAAATGCCATTCATTTGTTCTGGATACCCAAAACAGGTTGAGAGAGAGATAGAGAGAGAGAGAGAGAATGTGTGTATACCAGACAGGTCGGTTGCGGTTGATGGTGGTACGTATGCGAGGCTTCACATAGTCGTAGTAGCCCTGGTTCTTGTGCTCTTCCTGACACCACACCAGGTCAGCGTTAAAGTATTTCTCTGACTCAGCCTTCACCAGGTCGAAAGGAAATGGCGAGAGCTGCAGGCAGGACAAGTAGGGTTCAAAGGTCACTAAAATCTTCAACAGTAACATAATATACACACATTTACACCAGAAAATAATTCAACAGTAAATCCTTATCTTATTGCCTTTCCTGTGAGTGTGCGTGTGTGAGACCTGCTCAATGCGTGCTATGGCCACGCTGTCCTCCATGTCACGGGTTTTGCGTTCACGTGTGAGCTCGTAATAAACTTTTCCTGTGCAGAAAATCAAACGCTTCACTGCAGCCGGGTTCTGGGCAGCAGGACCTTCCTCTAGGATCACACGCTGGAAATGTGTCCCTGCGCGCGCACACACAATTTATAAAAAATAAGCCCTTAAGACACATTAATAAAGAAAAACGGAATTACAAAAAAGAGGCAGACAACAAGGTGACACAGACGGCTGTAAATAGAGGATAGACAATGAGACAGAAAAAACATTCGAAACTGACAATCAACAAGGTGACACAGACAGCTGCAGATAGAGGATAAGAAAGAACAGACGGTGAGACAGAAAAAGACCGTTTATTCAGACCGTTGTACGATAGACAAAGAGACGGAGAAACAGAATTTACAAACACTGAAAGATTTTAAATAAAACATTAATTCAGATCACATGACTGACCGGGCAGCATCAGGTCAAAACTGGACTTGGCCTCTGGGTGGCGCAGAAGAGATTTGGGAGTGAAAATAATGAGCTGCACAAAAAGAGACGAGTTACAGGGTTAAATCAGTCTGTGTGTGTGTGTGTGTGTGTGTGTGTTGTGGGATCAGTGTGAATCTCACTGGCTTCCTGAAGGGTTGCAGGATTTGCCTTCTCAGCACGTGGAAGTAGTTAGCAGGAGTGGAACAGTTCACCACGATCCAGTTACAGTCATACAGCTGACGAACCTCAAAGTCATCCGTGATTTTCTACAGAAACAAATTCAACGCAGAAAATTAACATTTCCGAAATTTTAAAAATGACAAAACATCGTACTTACGGGGAAAACGTCCGGATCATCATTACACATTTGGAGGAAACGTTCTGGACGAGCAGAGGAGTGCTCAGGACCCTAAAGAGAGAAATGTGTGGGACAGAGACAAAGATGGGTAAATGAGAATAAAAGAGAGAAAGAAAAAGATAGAGATAAGGAAGGGAGATAGAGATTAAAGAGAGAGAGAGATTGAGAAAGATCTCAGTAGTAATAATAGTAACTGACTTTCCTGAATAATACAATTATACCATTGCAAATAAACAGAACATAACATGCAAATGAATTATGGGTAAAATAGTCTTACCATTCCCTCCATGCCATGTGGCAGCAGCAGTACGATGCCATTCTGACGGACCCACTTGGCTTGTCCAGAACAGATGAACTGGTCGATGATGCACTGTGCAGTGTTGTGGAAGTCTCCAAACTGAGCCTCCCACAGTACCAGAGCGTTAGGACTGGCCATGGCAAAGCCCAACTCGAACCCTGCGGCGCAGGAATAAAAGCAAAAGCAGGAAGAAGCAGAGGGAGAATAGGTGAGTTGCACAGCCCGATGTAGTGTGTGCGCGTGTGTGTGAGAATACATACCCAGTACTCCGTACTCTGACAGCGAGCTGTTGCACACTGTGTAAGGAGCCTGGTTTGGGGCTACATGGTTCATGGGGATACACGTTCTCTTATCCACGTTCTGATCATGGAGCACATGGTGACGGTGACTAAAGAGCAGACAAAAGAAGGGGTAGCCACGGTTAAATGATTTGGCGTAGTTTAAAAACGGATATTCCATGCAAACACCTGGGAATAAAAGTACATTTACACAACCCCCTTGAATGAAAAATTCCTACATGTAAAAAAGTTTGTCACAAAGATCACGTAGCGGGGCCAGAAACCGGTGGTAATAAAGTGACAATAGTTTGGGATAAATCAGGCGTCTTGTAAACTTGTTAGAAAATGGATTTTATGATGTTGGTTTGAGACACGTGATGGTTAAGGATACAGTGTGCATCTATTCGGTGGTTACCTGAAGGTTCCTCTCTCTACGTCCTGCCCGCTGAGGCGCACGTGAATTCCCTCCTTTAGCAGAGAACCGAAAGCCATGTACTCCCCCAGAGCCCAGTCCACCATCCGGTTCCGGATCATTTCACCACGACCCTTTAAGATACGACTCAGACCTGAATACCATACACACAGCATGAGAACGAGAGAGACAAAAGATTAATTAATATTTACATTGCTAAAGCTTGTGTGTTTGTATTTATATGTATACACACCTCCGTGAATAGTGAAGTCTTCCACAGGAACAGACGATGCAACCTGTCCGATATGGTCCAGTTCTTCTTCAGTCAGTCCTGTCGATGGGCAGGTCATGCTTTTAGGCTGGCCATCCAATGTGAAAAAACCTGGACACGCACACAAACAGAAAACAGTGTCCATTAACACCAACATTTCAAAGTAATCAAGAAAAAGAAACACATGCGTTTCAAGAATGACACAAACACACACCCATACATACCAGGCCAAGGGGAATCCAGCCAGTGTTTGATGTGGAGGATTTTCTCATCCTTGGAGCGAGCATAAGCCTCCTCACAGATCTTGTCGTATTTGGCGATCTCCTCCTGCAAGAGTGAACACACACACGCGTTAAATTCTATCCAACTCTAAAAACAAGACACTTATCATACAAGTGTACATAATTATAACCAGATACTCTTATGTATATATATGTATGTGTGTGTGTGTGTGTGTGCGCACGGTGACCTCATACTCCTGGCGTGTGACAGCTCCCTCAGCAATGAGTTTCTCGGCATATTTCAGCAGCACAGGCTTCTGCTTCTTGATTTGCTTGTACATGAGAGGTTGTGTAAACATGGGCTCGTCCATCTCGTTATGGCCGTTACGCCGGTAACACACCTATATACACACACACACACACACTTCCAGCAAACCACCGGAGTACGGATCAGTCTTAAAGGAGTTGTGGAGCGCACACTCACCAGGTCGACCACCACGTCTTTGTGGAAAGTGGCTCTCCACTCGGCAGCGACATTACACACGTACATGACAGCCTCTGGATCGTCTGCATTCACATGGAATATGGGAGCGTTTACCACTCGCGCCACGTCGGTGGGGTACGGAGACGAGCGGGCCATACGGGGATCAGTGGTGAAACCAATCTTAAATAGACAGAAAAGGGAGGAAAAAAAAGTCTTTTGTGATTGTTGCTGTGATGTCACACAGTAGGTCAGGGGTCACTGGACTCTGTCAGGACGGGTTGGTGTCCTGCATTGTTGGAGTTACAACTCTAACCAAACACACTTCAACTGGCTAATCAAGGTCTTGCTAGTAAAAGACAGGAAGTTGGAGGGTTCGTTGAGTTATCGGTTCGGTTTTCATAGGGAGACATCACACTGCAGGATAATGTATGTGTGTGTGTATGAGAGAGAGAGAGCGAGCGAGCGTACCTGGTTGTTAGCGACCACATGAACGGTGCCGTGTGTACTGTATGATGGCAGGTCGCTCAGATGGAAGGTTTCATAGACAATGCCCTGGCCAGCAAATGCAGCGTCTCCGTGAATCAGAATGGACATTGCCTAAAAGACACACACACACACACACACACACACACACGTACAATACGCAAACCCAAACTTTTTAATGTGTGACATATAATGTGTGTGACGGCACAGTTGATGTGCATCACTTTTACTCACCCGGTTTCCATCTGTGTCACCACCGTAAAACTGCTCCGCCTTGGTTTTGCCCTGCACCACTGGATTCACAGCTTCCAGGTGAGAGGGATTGGCCACCAGAGACAGGGTGATGTTCCTGTCAGTCACACGGTTGATCCTTCTGTGGTACATGCCCAAGTGGTACTTTACATCTCCTGATCCCTGTCTCACACACACGCACTCGTTTAAGGTTCAAAGTAATGCTCTGGACACCACTAAACAACCAATTGCTATAGAAACCATTAAATATTTAAAAACAACATCCTCACCTCATCAGCAGCCTCCAGCTTCGAGTCAAACTGGCAGAAGATCTGCTCGAGCTCCTTCCTAATCACGTTGGCAAGCACATTCAACCGCCCTCTACACACGCGCACACAATATTAATTCATTAATAACCTGCCAGAACACCAGACAACTTTTGCGAGTCGGAGACACACCTGTGCGGCATTCCCAGGATGACACTCTCCACACCGGACTCGCTGGATTTGTCAATGATGGTTTTGAGGGCGGGGATGAGGCTCTCGCAACCCTCAAGGCCGAAACGTTTCTCAGAGGACCACTTCCTCTGGAGGAACTCTTCAAACCTGCAAAAGAGGTCATGACGTTAATGACTACAGACACTAAGAATGTGTGTGTGTGTGTGTGTGTGTGTGTGTACCTGGTGGAGCGGACCATGCGGGCAAGCAGTGTGCGTTTCTCCTCCAGGCTGAACTGCATGACTCCAGGAGTTTCAAACTTCTCACGGATCCACTGACACTGTTCCAGGTCGTTAATGAACATGAACTCCACTCCTATGTGCTGACAGTACGCCATCTGACACACGCCACCCGGTTAGAAGACATCAATTAAGGAACCATATTTACATACTAACAACAATTTCCGATTGGGCCAAAAACCAGTAACTGACATACTCCTGTTCGGTTCTAGCAGCTAAGCGTTTCTATAGTAACTGCCTGCCTATTTAGAGCTTGTGTACACATATGAACATGTGTGAGTTCTGAGGCTGTGCAAGAATATGGATGGACTGGCGACCCGTCCAGGGTGTACCCCACGCCTCCCGCCCTTTGAGTGCTGGGATAGGCGGAGCAGACCCCTGTAACCCCGGAATCGGGAATAAGCGGGTAAGAAGATGAATGAATTCCAGTGCGTCAAACTCCTTCCTACTCCACTCCTGATGTTACTGCAAATTTAATTCATTTCTGTGCATTTTACGCCACCTTGTGGCTTTTTGTCCCCAGCAAACTTCCAATCATCAGACCAAATCACTGTCCCTGCCCACAAAATAAGTGAGTCACAGAAAGTACTGGAAAGTGTATTCACTCATTTGCTGCCAAAAAAACCCCACACACCCATGTTTTCTTCGATTTTACTATAAACAAACATCTGGTTGATTATTTTCCTACAAAAGCACAACATTGTATTTTACTGTTGGACGCAGTTGGACAGGACGCCTATTTAGCAAGGTAAGCAGAGTCAGTGATAATGCGAGTGTGTGTCACCTCTAAGCGGCGGATGATCTCTCGCAGTGGTAGGGCGCTCTCTGTACCCCCAATGAAGGTGGTGGTGGGCAGACGGAAGACTTTATCCAGGTCCGACTCCTCCAATCCGTAGAATCCTACAGGTTGCAATTATGGAGAGGGGGATATGAAGGAGGAATAAAAGGGACGAGTGCAGGGGGGGATAATCAAGGAAGAGGGCGAGAGAAAGAAGAAGAGGGAGAAGGGATGAGAATTGTTTAGAATATGAGGTGAGGGAGAAAAGAGAAAACCGTAAGCAGACGGAGAGAAAGGGGAGGGGTGGTGTTGGTTGGGGGAAAACATCACCGTGGGCAAAAATAACTCGAGAAAGATGTAGAAAAATGATCAAGCAAAGCCGCAAGAAACATGCAGGGTAAACGATTGGATGAAGGTGGGTGGGCAGATGTTTAGATGATGGTGGGAAAGAGGAGGGTTTAGATGTGAATAAATTAAAAGGGAAAAAAAGAGGAGACAATGAATATCAAAAAAAAAAAAAAAAAAAAAAAACTGTTGCCATGTCCTGCAGCTCTTCTGCATCAGGTTACGGGTGTTAGCATTATTTTATAGGCTAGTATATGATGTAAAGCGCATGACGGGGGGGGAAATTGTTAAGCGCTGATCCATGATCTCGTTGTCAGTTAATAATACAATTGGCAGAGTCATGGAATTCTGGCAAAAAGTATAAATAAAAACAGCTAAAAGATGGAAATGAGATTGGAGAGAATCTTTGGGTCGTCACAGGAATTTATAATTAAGTGATTAATAGAAATGACACACACACACGATGTTTGTGTACAAATGGAAACAGGTCTAGTGAATATCATTATGGGATGTTGAACAAGATACAGTTGTGCACTTTAGTGTAAAAGGGGGTGAGATCAAGTTATTCTGAGGACACTGTGTGTGTGTGTAACTTAAACGAGTGAAGACAGCGTGAGAGAACTTGGAGAAGTGTGTGAGAAAGAGATAAGAGTAAAAATACTTCATCTGACGTATTGGGGGGGTGTGTGTGTGTGTATTAGTCATGCATGAAGCGAAAAACAGGCAGTCTAAAATAGAAGAAGAGACTGATCAAACAGAGACACAAGTACAGAGACACGAGAAAGAGACAAAAAGGTAAAAAAAAAAAAAAAGACAGAAACTTGTAGAAAGAGATAAAAGGAGCATGAGAATGACGGAAAGAGAAGACAAATGTAAAAGATGATAATAAAGAGAGAAAAAAAAAAGAAAGAGACACTTGGATAAAGAAAGGCAATGGAGGAAAAAAATTAAAAATGCAAAAACAGAAAACCCCCAAGAAATTAAAAAAGGAAATGAGAGCTGAAGTGAGACTAAGAGAGTTACAAAGACAGACAGAGCTAGACACAGAGAGAGAGAATATATACTGTAGTTTGTTTGTAAATGTATTGACTAATGTGTGTGTGTGTGTGTGTGTGTGTGTGTGTGTGTGTGTGTGTGTGTGTGCTCGTTCAAGTAGAAAGTTCTATGTATTTCCGTTGCAGCTTGATGTGAATCTGGTTCCCGTTTCCATAGTCAGAGAAATCAAACCCAAACCACCAGACCATCTAACCCACACCCCGCACAGCAACTCGACACCTTCTCCCACACTCTCAGAGCTCATCATTGCTTCTCATTGTGTGCACACGCATGTGAGAGTGAGGAAACGTGCACGAGCGCAGAACTGCAATCAACGCAGAGCCATTCACATCCACTGATGCAACTCTGTCATCCCAAAAACACAAGCACGAAGCCGCCATCCAGCACTTAGCAACGTAAAAAAATAAATAAAAAAAATCACTAGCTCAACACGCCAAACACCCAGACAGCGAACCACCAATCAGGCCGCAGTCTCATGATCTCATACGGCACACTGTACACCAGTTTACCCCGTTTAAAGCTTTCAGATAAGCCAGACCGGTAGTCACACTCTGGAAGTGAAGAGAAAGGAGAGGTAGAGGAAGAACAAGGAAAATAACTAGTTAGTGTTCAGTGCGAAATAAGTAACAGCAAGGCATTGACACGCTAATTCATTCATGAAAACTAATTTTCCATTTACCCAAAATGCAGTCGATGACATATTTGGTTTATTTGTGGGAAAAATACTTTAAACTATGCACCTTGATTGTTTAGTATGGAATAGAACCACTAGAGGGTGCTGTTTTCTTTAAACTGTGCTGCTTGTTCTAAATGTAAGCTAATGGCACACTGGGTTTTATTCCAAATATACAGGATTCAGGATTCACAAACAGTTGGTTTGTGGTAGACAATCCGTTTGACCATCTAAGTAATTCCTGTTTTCAACTACTAATGTTCTGTTCATCGTAACGATACAAACCTCAGTGTTGCAGGTCACATGTTTGGCTCTTGTGGGCGTAGCCTCTCTGTTGATCAATAATAAAAGTAGCTATCCAATGTCCAAATCGCAAATGAAAATCAAAAACGTTTGTTTGATATAGCATGAACTTTGTAATAGATATGACTATGAATAAGCAACACATTTGCTAGCTACAATGTTCTTCAGTTATGCCTCCATTTTTGTGCATCATACCTTACTTGCAAGTAGATCATCAGGATTATTAAACCATTGAATGTTTTTTTGTATAGATTAACTTGAACTCATGATCTTCCAATTAGTAATGAACTGAGCTACCAATTCCCACATATAGGTTAAAGCACAAAAGGTTTACGTACTTGAAAACGGCAGCTAGCAGGTACTGGGGCCTGAACCAAAATCATCCAATCGACAAAGTCAAAAAGTGTTAACTGATTGAACCATCGACAACATTTGAGGTAGAAACTGGTGCAAATTTAAGTTCTCGTTCCTTTGCAGTGATTTGGCCGAGCTAAATTTGATCCTGTAACCCGATTGCATTTTTCTGAACACATTTTAAAACAAAACAGGTGCTACAAAGGAAGAAGGACAATACAAACCCAGACTAATGCTAAACATCTCCTACCTAGAAGCCCACTCCGGAAATCAGAGGACAGGGAAGGATTTTTAAAATATATATTTTTTTTATTTATTTATTTATTTTTTAAATCGCTGCGCAAAGCTACTTCTGCCTTTGGGAAAAAAGGAGATGTCATTAGATTCCACTTTGGGACCAAAAGGGCTCAATCGTCAGAATGAGGCTCAAGTGAAAACATGCGGAAAAGCCGCTACTGCAAGTCATTCGGTCCTATAAGTGCATGTGTACTCGACTTTTCAGATGTTTCCACTATATGATAATTCCAGGGAAAGCTACTAAGCACATGGCCCTCTGACTAACTATGCTCACACACCCTGAAAACCAAACCGTTGGAAGACATAGAAACCCAGAGGGAAAAGAGAAAAAAAGCAAAAAGATACAAGCACAGACACACAAAGCTTTGCTGGTCCTTAAAGGCCTACCTCCGACGGTAAGAATACTTAGACGATCCTTGAAATGTGTAAGGTCTGGAGAAGCAGTGACAGGAAAGAAACATCCAGATGTTAATGAACACACTGATGAGAGAAATAAATTACTGCATTTTCCAGACAATAAACATAAAACCATCCATTATCTACTCAAAAAATACTCAACATCAAAATAACATTTTTTTACCCGATTAATTAAACGCCAATTTCCAGCACAAGATGAACCCACTTGTATAGAGCAAGAATGATCTGTTTTATCAACTGAGCAGCTGATGATTAGGGGCCCAGCAGTCATCAAGGGAACTAAACCCCCAACCTTTCAATTAGCAATCCAAGCTAATTACTAAGAAACCGGAAGTCGCAACGTCTGGAAAATACAGTAACCCAAATAGTACCGGGGTACAATAATATTGGTTCTGACAGACACACACATACACGCTCATGAAGTGCAATTTCAGCAACAGCACCTACTGACGATCTAGTTTTTATACAAAATTGATTGACCAATCACATGTCTACAACTAAGTAAAGCCAAAAAAAAACCAAACCCAACCAAGCATCTACACAACACCAACCCTTAGCTTTGGGACCTGCAACTGCACAAAACCTCTCAACATTTAAACCAGAAACACCCTACATCCTACTGGGGACTGAGTTAGCGTAAAGAATACCATGCATCACTTCGCCATGCGGTCAGCAGAATCAACCAACGAGCCAATTCCCCACATGTAGACGCATCATTTTATACACATTGTCCAATAAGGTCAATCTGAAAAATAGGGTTGTGAATTAACAAGGGCCTCACGATACATATCGCGATATATGGATTTTAAAAACAACAACAACAACAACAACATATACAACAATGGCAGAGACACCCTAATTTGTTCTGCCAGGCTTGTTTGAGCTGAAGGTCGCATGTTTCTACAAGAATGTAGTGCATGATAAATACATCCTTCTTTAAATAGAATATTAAGATGGAATCAGTTTAAAAATGTACCAATACTAAAAAAAAATTCCTAATACTATATTATGGGAAAAAACTACCACAATAGTTAGTTATAATCGACATTCTTAAGTAGCCTTAATAGCTAATAACCATGCAGATATTTTTATTGCTCGGTTGATACCATGAGTATCATCAGCTCCTAAGCCTCCGTATCTCATTATCCTAATTTAAAAAGGTGAAGTCTGTCCCGTTTGTTATGTAAATCTTATTTTAATAACAGTATATTTGGGAAACAGAGTCGCAGAACCATACATACAGACATTAAGGATCTCATACTATGGAACCTTCATCAACAACATGAACACATGTTTTCAACCAGATTTCGGGCCATCAGGATTCAATGACTAAAAATAGTCCTTCCATAAGAGACTACAGTAAAGGCTGGGGAAAAAAAAGGTTTGAATTGAGCTGTTAAATAATAAAACGGGAAAGTGCAAATATGTTCTTATTCTGTATTTTTTCCATTTTAGGAGAAAAAGTTACTTTCAAACTGCAATTTGCTAGTAAAAAGCAGTTTCCACTAGTACGATATGGTAATATATCTGCTGACAACTTTTAGCCCCAAACATGTCTCTTCCAGGACGATTATCAAGACAACAGCAGCCAGGTTAAGAAACAAAAACGCAAGAGAGGCAACACAGAACTAGCTGGCATCACTCCATACAACTGCCCTGTCGAGATTCTTCATACAAAAATAATTGGGCGTGTCTGGTTTGTTGTGTTTCGATGCAGATACCAGGAGAGAGTGGCAGTTCAGGTCAAAGCCAACAGGAAGAAGGAAGCTGAAAATTGTGCAGCGAGCAAGGCAGAAGCTGTCGTTTCAAAGAGAAGGCCAAGCTTTGCAGATCCTCAAAAGCAAAACCAGCTTTGCTTCAAGTCTTGTCCAGGTCGAGCGAGACCGTAAAACTCCAGTGCAGGACGCCGGACTGGGTTACAGATGTGGAGGAGCATATAACTTGCTCCTGATCGCTGCGTCCTGGACAGGAGGTTTACAGCCCCGCTCAGTGCTTACTGATGATTCGGGTATAGCACGCGTGATAACTCCTCACCGAGTTTATCCGAAGATGTAATAATGTCAGTGGGAACGCAGGAGTCCAGATCAGCATCCATGATCCCCAAAGGGTCCAGCTGAGCCACATGATGACCCCGGATCTACAGGAGACGACGCAGGCACCGGAACGAGGGGATAACAGAAACAGGGGTTTGGGGCAGAGAAAGTGAGAGGACCCAACATGGGAAAGGATGAAGATGGAAATGCAAGTGAAGATGAAGTGGTGAAGGGTGAAAAGGAAAGGAAGAAGGACAGATAAAAAAAAAAGGAAAGGAAGTGAGGGGTAGGGGGAGTGAGGGGTGGGGTGGGGAAAGCAACAATAACACAAAACACGCTCATTAATGATGTGGAGCTGTGGAAGGGACAGAAAACATTTCTCACCAACATGCTGGTACCCAGTTGCTACTGGGGCTTCGTCAAAATTTACACAACTGATGCCAAGCGGGTCGAGGTTGGCATTGTGATGCCCCATGACCTGGAAACAAGGCAACAGCAGTCACAAAAGACCGGAATACAAACTTACCCTGTAGAATCGGTTGGAAATCCCACAACGCTTCTCATCTAAAGCATGAAAAATTCTATAGAAACCTTTATATCCCAAGGCTGTACAAGTCTACGTTCTGCTGGACAGGATAGGCCGAATTAGCCATATTTCTCACACATGAACGCACAAGGTCATGGGTTCGATTCCCGGTTTCCTCCATGCGTTTGTGTGGCCTTGCAATGGATTGGTGACCTCTCAAGAGTATATCCCTACTTTTCACCCTATGTGCGCTGGGACAAGCTCCAGCAGACCCTTGTGACCTCAAATTAGGGAGAAAGAGAGTTTGAAGATGAACGAATTAATGTTTTCAGCGCCGACATAATTTTCCAGTAGTCCTTGATTGCATTCAAAAAAATTTGTAGCTTCTAACAGCGACCACCACTAATCATTTGACTAAAACTGGAATGTTAATCTTTTAGTGAAGTGTATGCTACACACACTAACAATGCATTTCTTGGAAGTGAATAATCACTTGGGAGATTCAGCCCTGGTATATATTTATACACAAACAAACCGGAAAACAAAAACACTGGGATTTATAGCTGACTCACCTCTACACAGCAGATTAGGTCGAATCCCAGTGTTTAAAAGAAGATGCGTTAATCAAATTAGATTATTTACATTATTACATAGGAGTAAAACATATGCAACTCTGGCAACCACAAAAAAAAAAATCTTTGTTTAATTTTACACAGCACTTAAAATTTAAGAAGTTTACATGCTAAAAAAATGTAGAAAAAAGTTAATTACATTCAGTATAACAAACATTTTATAATAAGCAACAAATAAATGATAAATAAATGAAAAACAAAAAAGAAAAGGTTTTATTAAGGTTATGTGATATTCTCTAAACTGGGACTTTTTATAAAAGATATAAATCACTGTTAACTAAAATCTAGGATTAACATAATTTAAAAATTCGTTTATTTTTAATAATAAAACATTTGTGATTTTTCAATAATCCATTAAACCAAAACAAACGGTAAAGAATATATTTGTCCAAACTCCATCGACGCTAAATACAGCTCTGGTTTCTGATCTGTGGAATTTGAGGTCTTGGTCATACCTGGTAAGCTCGAATAAGTGACTGCACAGCCAGATGATCCTCCACCAGCTTCTCTACATTGGGCTGAGCACCAACCATCGCTTGGGCCTGTGTCAGCTCAGCCAGGCTCATACCCAACGGAGGAGGACTCTGATAGGCGGTACCTGGGGGAGCCCCAGCGTTGGCGTTCCTGAAGAAAATGTCCCATGACTAGAAAGACAAGGGAGGAATTGAAGAAGGAAGATCTCAAGTTCTACTTTCTGCACTATCAACTTAAACATTTCAATGTTAAAACAACTGAAATTTCCTACAAGTTCTAAAATTCCCAAAATTTCCCGAACACTGTCAAAGGTAGGGAGTTAAAACAACAGGTTTTTGGAATGTTCTACTCCGCAGAGCTACACAGAGACACACCTGAGATTACATCATCATCATACGTATAGTCCAACCTTTAATCAGATAACATCTAGATTAATTATTACACATTAAACCTCAACACGCCATAATTATACTATATACTTTATACTAGATCAACACGCCATAATTATACTATATACTTTATACTAGATCAACACGCCATAATTATACT
>JAOTRA010000028.1:538116-545542 GCA_026260255.1 Pseudolaguvia tuberculata | reverse complement strand
TATATACTTTATACTAGATCAACACGCCATAATTATACTATATACTTTATACTAGATCAACACGCCATAATTATACTTTATACAAGATCAACACGCCATAATTATACTATATAGCCTTTATACTATATTGTTTCTAACAACATTTCTACACAACTGCACAATTGGGGTTTAAGGGTAAATCCACAATCCAATAAATCAAATCCATTACCTTTCAGTCCATTCCAATCAAATCCTAGTCCAATCCAATTCAATCCCTTCCAAAGTAAACCAATAAATTTAATACAATCCCCTTCAATCCAAACCCTTCCAATCTACTCCAATAAATCTCATCAAATCTCTTAGGACAATTCAATAAATCCATTTTAATCTATAAATTAATCCAATCCTCCTCCTGTATACCTGATATTTTTTTACATTTTACACAGATTCGGATCAAAGCAGTAAAAAAAATTTAAAAAAATAAATTTTAAAAACCCTACAAATAAATTGGATGTGGAGAAAGAAGGTTAAAGCCCTTTTAGTTCCCGTCTTAAAGGAAAGAAGTGTTCTACTTTTCTGACAGATCATAAAACACATTAAATGTTGCCACGCCTCGTATGTTAAAGTCCTCGTCCAGCTCATTTACCAGCATCGGCAAGAGCGAATCGGCGTAAAGTGCTTCCTGAGACAGTTTAACCAAATCAGGCGTAAGGATACTAGTGCTAGTGTTAACCTGAATCACACCCATCAGTACAGGAGACGCAAAAGTATTCGGATTTCATACAGGACATTTTATCTATCATTTAAATCATCTTCTCCTTTCATCTGCTCCTGTTAGGGGTCGCCACAGCGGATCGCTCTTCTCCACACTAACCCGTCCTCTACATCATTCATATACTGCATGTCCCTTCTCCACACATGTCCAAACCATCCCAACCTAACCTCCCTCACCTTGTCCCCAAAACATCCTACATGAGCCGTCCCTCTAATAAACCCATTTCTAATCATTCTCAATGAAAATCTCAACATATTCAACTCTGCCACCTCCAGCGCCGCCTCCTGTCTTTTTGACAACGCCACTGTCTCTAAACCGTGCGTCGCTGGTCTCACTACAGTCCTATAAACTTTCCCTTTCACTCTTGCCAAAACTTGTCTATCACAAATCACTCCTGCCACTCTTCTCCACCCGCTCCACCCTGCCTGCACTCTTCTCTTCACTTCTCTAACACACTCTCCATTACTTTCCACTGTTGACCCCAGGTACTTAAACTCTTTCACTTCTCCCTGCAACCTCACCACTCCATTGCCTTCCCTCTCATTCACACACATGCACTCAGTCTTACGCCTGCTGACTTTCATTCCCCTTCCTTGCAGCGCATACCTCCACCTTTTCAGATTCTTCTCAACCTGCTCCCTATCCTCATCACAAAACCATCCGCAAACATCATCGTCCATGGAGATTTGTGTCTGACCTCATCTGTCAACCACCGCTGCAAACAAAAAAGGGCTCAGAGCCGTTCCTTGATGCAATCCTACCTTCACATTGAATCAGTCTTACATTCCTACCGCACACCTCACTGCTGTCACACTGCCCTCGTACATGTCCTGCACCACCCTCACATACTTCTCTGCTATACCTGACTTACTCATACAATACCACAACTCCTATCTCGGAACCCTGTCGGACACTTTCTCCAGATCCACAAACCCAATGCAACTCCTTCTGGCCTTTCTCTATACTTCTCCATTAACATCTATTTACCATTATAATTGAAATCTTAACAGATGTCTTTTGTTACATTCACAATACAAATCACAAATATTAGTTATGCTTAATATCTGGCCACCAATCCCAATTCCTGCCTTGACGTCGATCTACAGCCAATGGGAGAGCGAGATACATGGCGGCAAAGGGAGGATGTTAAAGATCACGATATCAGCAAACAGAGCTACAGTTAAAAAAAAAATGCTTTTTTTTTGTTCAGTTTGGATTCAAGACCAAGGCTACCATTTCCACCAGGGTCCAATTAAATTAAAGTAAGAGAATCAGTATATATATCTTCTGGTAGGATCCATTGTGAGATTCCTGACTCTCTTAACAGAGGGTACGATGAATCTTCATCACCTTGTCCTCTTCCTCTTACCTTGTGAACACTCTTTGGGTTCTCCAGCCAGGCGTAGTACATCTCCTCCACATAGTTTGAGCTGGTGCCATTTAGAAACGGCTCTGCAGCCACAGGCGCAGTGTAGCGCCTGATTGGCTGAAACGTCCTGAGTGTGGCCGCTGGCCTCTGCTGAGTCAGGTTCTTAGCAGTCTGTGAGGCCGTGAGCGGCCGCAGCCGCGCCGCACAAGTCCTTAAGCGGTGCATCACAGTCTAACAGCGCTCAAGCGCAAGCACAACAGCACGTGTTCCCGGGTAGTCCAGTTAGTAGCACAGGAACGACCAAAACCACGTCAAGTTCCACGTCTGCAAATGAAAACTGACGTCCTCTTTTATGTTCCGCAGGGCAAACAGGGCGATCAATCAGAAGTGCTCTTCCCACCTGGGAAAGATCAAACAAACACAATTAAAAAAAAGAAAAGTAGGCAGGACCAGTGCCAAATTTCCACAGTTTATGAAAGTTACTCAGATTAAAGGGACAGTATGTAATTCTCAAATCTCTAACAAAAAGCTGCCATTAGGACGACTCAGACACGAGACCGGTGGTGGCTGCTGATTAAAAAGCTTTGAGGGTAAAAGAAAAACCTAAAAAAAAAAAAAAAATTTAAAATCTAAATAGCCATGCAGGGCTGAAAACAGTTGATGGTTATGATTCATCATTACTGATAGCTGGTCAGTCATGATGACAAGGGGGGGAGAAGGCACGCTAATGGCAGTAACGAATGACGTCCTGAGACTGGTGTAAAGACTAAAACGGCTTTGTCTTAAATAGAGTGAAAGTCGGACAGCGCTACCAGTTGGACAGGTGGAAAACAGCTGCAGTGCTTTGAGTCCAGTCCATAACTGTTTAGCGTTGTCTGGAAGCAATGTATTCCTCACACGCACACCACAACACGGACTTGGGTCAGATCTGCCGACCTTTGTCCTTATTTCACCTATGCGGCCTTGAGATCCTAAAGTCAGTTGTTCTTCAGTGTTCTGGTAACCAAGTGTTTACAGTCCAGACACCCAAACCTACCTGTCAATCAACCGGTATATCAAAATCTATCTGTCCATCAGTCTGTCGCCCAAGCTGTCTGTCTCCTTTTAATGTGTGATGTCTGTTGAATAGAGGAGTTGCTCTTGCTTTAACATTTGTAAGAAGTAATAAGTAACTACACGCGCCTAACAAACTTTAGGAAAAACTTGTAGGAATGCAGCCCAACGCCATATTTATACACACTAAAACTCACAAGTAAAGCCAAACCTGTTCGCTGAACCACCTCAACGGGCCTCATAAACCATTTTTACCGCTGACGTCACTGAACGTAATAAATAAAAACTCTTAAAACTTCTGTGCGGCTTTGTGACCGGTTCACACCTTCAATGTTTTGACCTTGTATTCGCTCCAATTTAACGAAGAACCCCATACGCCTAAATCAGCTTTTCCGCAAGCGTTAACTGGTTACTCCTGTATAAACCCCGCCCTTAACGTTATAGATCGAGCCCTGTGATTGGCTACAAATCCTGTCAAACAGTATGTCCTTTCACTGTACATGGGGAGCTTGAGAATAAAGCTAGTGGCTGTGCTAAGGAAACTCCCAATGTTAAGATTGTGTATGGAAACTGAATGACATTAATAAAACGCCGAATTTAATGTCTAGATATTGTAACGGTTTTTTTTTTTTTTGTTTTTTTTTTTTTAAAGAAAACGATAAATAACACGGGACCGGCGGCTTCGGGCATGTGGTATTCTTTGCTAACGACCGATGAGACATGATCCAATGGCTGAAACCTAATTATAACTACAACCGTATGCAAGTGCACTTCGTAAATCGTAGTGGACCTTACGTTACTCACAAGAGCTTATTAGAACTGAGCCGATGTAATAGATCCGTGTAGCTAAATCTGGTGGATTATTTAAGCACATACCACTGTGCTATACACAAAATTACTAATACTTAATGATTGTTCTTTAAAATAATGTGGAATAAACGTTTACTCAAACAACTATTTACCGGAAAACACTTTAGGGTGTGTAACCTTTTCGTCCTGTATGTTATTTTTTGTATATATATATTTACCTATATAACGCAAAGGAGAACTACTTACGTGTGTCAGGAGCTTCCGGTTAAGACTAAACTGTCGGAAGAGACGAGTGTTAAGTGTAAAAGATAAAACTAAAATCCTTTGCCGTCCTGATGCCCTTTGCGGTGCTCCAACTAGGAAAAAACACCGAGTCCCACCAACCGGAAGTTAGACTTACAAGCCCGGTGACGCCTAGTGACGTCACGGGATCGTTTTCCCGCGATACGCTGCCTTACGTCAGGCTTGGTCATGTCTACTTTGCTAATGACGGACATATGTTTGAAAATAGACATTATCCTGAAACAAAAATATGGTTCACAAGCTGTAGAGCTATTAAGTTTCGGGGTGTCCGATCTCAGACCTGGAGGGTGTAATGAAACCTAGTGAGATTGTAGTGTTGGAACTCACTTCTACAGTAAATAACTGTTCTGGATGATAAACTACAATCAAACTGGAAGAAAAGCTCATTTCGAACTTTGGAAATGACAAAGAGCAGAAATTTGGTTTAGAAAACATGACAATCATATTTATTTCCATACACAACAGTCACAAAGCCTTCAAATCCTTATGGGGTCTTTTTGAGTTGTTTCCCCCCCCCCAATACTAGGTCCCATCTATACACAGTGTCAACAACTAACTGTGTGTGTGTGTGTGTGTGAGGGGGTGGGGGGCAGCAACTTTGTACCTTAAACAGCATGTAGAGAAAGTGGAAGAACAACATGAAAGTTGTAGAAAAAAAAGGATTTCAGGCTACATAGTCAAGTTATCAGCTTCAATGACAGTCGCTGTTATCAGAGGCTGTATGGCACACTGACTGACTGACTGACACACTGACACACACACACACACATTTAGTAAATGGTCAAACACACAGGTTTGCACACTTAATGTTAAATATAACATGAACATTGCATTATTGGATCCAAACAGGTTTCTCTGTGACTCAGCCCTTTAAATTGAAACTAAAATACTTTTATTTTTTTAATAAAACAAGATATTTTACTAATTAAAAATTATCACACGGATGCTTTTAAAGGTTTGATCAGTCTATCGAAATTAGAAAGAAAATGAAAAAAAAATTATATCTATATTATATATATATAAAAATGTACAGTGCATTGATTGGCTTTTATCTCAATGTTGCATTTAGAGTTTGTGTGGCTTTTGTTAAAACAGGAACAGGAAATGCCATGCGACTATTTTGCATACATGTATATTATTACAGAATTTTTTAAAATATATTTCTATGTTATATTTGGGATATTACGATTGTGTTGTACGTCATAAAAAGTGATTGCAACTTTTTCCGTCTTTTTCCGGCGTTACTGTTTCAATTTCAATTTTTACTCTTTGAAATTTTCTGAAATAGATTTGGTTTAGTAAATATGGATCAAAGTGTAATCAAAGTGCATTTTAAGTGGTCATGGAACATTATATCCTATAATAATAATAATAATAATAATAACAACAAACACGCATTCTATGGGGCAGGGATTCAACGTTCTGTCATAGGAAGCATCTGATTGGCTGAAGCTCTCGGCTCCAACTGTAATATGCAATGATGTAACAGGAAGAAGTTTGCCTGAATCCCAACAGTGTTCAAGTAATAGTAATTACCAACGTTGTGTTCAGGGTGTTATTCGATTCAGTCCAGCTTTAGCTCAGCAGTTGATTGAAAGAAGACATGTAATCAAAAGAGGCGGAGTCATCTTCAGGACATGGAGCGCGTTCATACTAGTCCACACACACCTGCGCACATTCCTGTACTAGATGTGTGGGGTGTGTGTTATACAGGAGGAAGAGGGGCGGGTCTCTGAGGCACGAGCGGATTGGCAGGAGGAGGGGGTCTGTGTGTGGGGGTAACAGTGAGAGAGAGAGAGAGAAACATGGTAAGTTAAATCTGGTCCAGTAAAGAGGTTTTATTTTTGGGATGAAGTGAGGATTTGTGTGGTTACCGTGTAAACGCCGGACGTGGTGGTTTGGAAGGGTACGCTGGAGCAGTCGACGAGGTCTTATTCGTGTGAACCACCTACACACACACACACACTTTAATTACAATATTAAACAGAGAGCAAAAAGAAATTACAGAGAGAGAGAGAAAGCAAAAGCTGAGGGTACAGCCATCTATCAATTTTTCTCTTAATCTATCAATCTGTCTCAACCAATCTATCCATCAATTAATCTGTCTACCCATCTAACAATCTGTCCATCAATCAGTCATTCTGTCAATTTGTACGTCTATTGCTATATACATTTATATCTGTCTGTCTGTCTCTCTCTCACTGACTTTTTAATCCATCTGTCTGTCTGTCGAGTTATCTGTCTGAAGTGGGTAATTACACTGGAATAAATGGGGGAAGTAAACACAACAAACAACAACAACAACAATAATAATTAAGAGGAAATGGAAGATTTCTGTAATAAATAATAAAGTGAAGCAGTTCATTGTATCTCAACCACCAAATCAATAAAAAATATTTCTAGAGCAGAAGCCATGTTTGACTTGACGCATTAAAGCACAGGTGGAGGGGTAAGGGTGAGGGATTGGAGGGTTGGGATGGGGGCAATGGGGTCAGAAGTGAAGGCAGTGCAGACAGAGGAATAAGCAGCGACAGTCTTATCACCTGAACCAAAGAAAAGCCGGAATGATGTTTACTTATACCACAGCGCAGTGCAGTTCTCATTCTCTCTTCTGATTGGTCAACAAATATCGACTAGTGTTTTTAGAACACCAGCTTGTACTTTGTCTTAACGTTACTATAGTAACGGCTCATTCACTAGTGCTGCATAGGAACAGACGAGGGTATATCTCCTTGTGGTTTTTGATCTGTCTGTCTGTCTGTCTGTGTCTCCATGTACATACATTGCATCTGTCTATCTGTCCATCCATTCCTGGTTTATCTGTTCATCTATTAAATTAGTTATCGTCTCTTTACGGGTCTACAACACACACTGTAACAATAAACCGATCAATCCTTCGTTCTAGAAGTTTTATTCACTGACCAATGAAAAGACAGCAGGTGGTAGAAAAGACTTTAGCTGCTGTGGTATAAGAGGAATAAAACAGAGTCGAATTATAGGGCAAATAATAGCAGTCGGCACTGAGGGGCAAGTTTTAAGCATATTTACCTCTTCATCTGGTAATAACTGAGCCTGATGCTTATTCACCCAGAGAAAGAAAGAAGGGGGGGGGGAGTAAGAGTGAAAGAGAGAGAGAG
>JAOTRA010000028.1:530616-535616 GCA_026260255.1 Pseudolaguvia tuberculata | reverse complement strand
AGAGATGACGAATGTGAATCGGTAAACCTTATTAAACAATTTAGAAGTTATTAAGTGAATGCAGTACTTTTGAATTTTGTATGTGTGTGTGTGTGTGTGTGTGTGCGCACGCGCGTTTTACCCTGCACTGCTTGCAGCACACACCGTACGCACACTCAGCACCAAAGCGGAGTTTACATGTTTTAGGCTCACAGCATGGATCCTTCTCACACTCCTGCAACACACACACACACAATTACAACTCTAAATTGACTATAACTTACTGTAACCCCCAGGCTGCAGTAAACTGACCCCATACTGACCTCCTCAGAACCACAGTCACACTCCTCTCCCACGTCCACCAGTTTGTTGCCGCAATAGGGGGCGCTGTAGGCCTCATCTGGTCGCGGCACATTCAGCAAGCAGCTACCTCCAGCACTTAAAATCAACTTCTCAAAGTCATCCGAGCTGCAGCTGCTGAAGTTCCGTGAGCCACTGAGATAGAGAGAGAGAAAATGGAGGGGAAATGAGAAAATTAGAGAAATGGAAAAGAACAGAAAAGAAAAGATGAGCAGAGAAAACAGAAGAGAAGAGCGGGGAAGAGGAATAGTAAAATAGAAGATAAAATAAATTAACAGAAACGATGCAACAAGGCGGGGGGGGAAAAAAAAGAAAAAAAAAAAAAAGAGGGTGAGCCGGCGGTAGGGGAGGATAAACACACTTGCACACGCAAACACACACACACACTTACGTTGCCCCAGAGTTCATGATGCAATTGGTTACATCACATTTACAGTCTCTCCCATCGTCGTCATGGTTCATTCCAAGATTATGGCCGAGCTCATGAGCCACAATGGAGGCAAACAATTCTAAATTTTTATTGGTAAACTACACACACAGTATTAATTAGTATACACTGATAGCAGATGTGAATTTGGCCAATGAGAAGCCAAGCTGAAATAAGAGTACCGCGTTGATCCCGCCTCCGTGACTCCTGGAACAGGCCGTTCCCACAAACGCCATTCCTGCTGTACTGCCAAATCCCTTTTTTCTGCCAAGAAACAACAGAGATGGACAGAGAGAGAGGGGAGGCAGAGGAAAAAAAAGGGACAAAGAGAGAGAGAGAGAGAGAGAGAGAGAGAGAGAGAGAGAGAGAAAGGGGAAGAGACACAGAGAGAGAGAGAGAGAGAGAGAAAGAGAGAGAGAGAGAGAGAGAGAGAGAGAGAGATATTCAGTATAACTGGACATCAGGGTTGGTTTATTAGATAGTTTCATTATTAGAGTTATTATTGGTTTAATTATTAGACTTTGCTGGCAAAGCTACTAACAGGATGAGCTGAGCGCTGTCATGGCGACGGCGGGACACCAGGTCTTTCTCTCTCCACTGAGTGAAGCGTCCGAGAACCTCACCTGCACCGCCTTCAGTACTGATTAAATTCACTGCAGACCAGATCTCCAACCCTACCAACACTACCCGGATATTCAGAGCTACATACATCTAAGAGAGTTGGGGGGAAGGGGGGGGGGGGGTCAGAGCAAGAGAGACGGAGCAAGAGAGACAAAGAGGTTAACAGATAGAAACAGGTTTATTTCATTATACCATTGGGAAAGGACAGATTTTTCTCTTACGCTGTCGATGTAGTTAGCGAGCTGCACCATCTCCTCTCGTACCGCCGTCTGATTACGGTTTGTGAAGTTAAACTGAGAAGATGTCAGAGGTCAAAGGTTCAATTTTACCATTTATGATAAGAAGACAAGAAAGGAAGCGTTAAGAAAAGACTAGAAATGAGTGAATGGACTTACTCTCTCATTATCGACCACCAGCAGCAGCTCAACATAATGGGTCTGGTGTAGCACTGCCCTCTTTTTCTGTACACGTACACGTACACACACACACAACACACAACACACACACACTTACTTTTTCTTTCAGCATGAGTATATGTACAGCAAAGCCTCCTACACATTCTCATCACTAACTCTGATCAGATGATTGACAGGAAGAATAGGAGTCGTGTTGTGAGCATGTCCAGGGGATTCTTGGTTGCCATGGTAAGGAGAACGGGGTGTCCCACAGATGAAAGGCTCCGCCTTGATGTCCTCCAGCCGGTAGACGAGGTGCTCGTTATCTGATGAACCCTCAAGAGGTTCGATTCCTAAACTGGTGTTCTGCCAGTGGATCACACCTCTGTGACACACACACACACACACACACACACACACAGCAGGATATTTATTAGTAAAAGAAAGATTTACACTATGACTGATGGAAACCTGTAAATCTGTCCTACCGTAATCCAGAGCAGAGACTGAGAGCAGCAGAGGAGTCATTTACATCTACCACATACCCACGGTACTGACAGTGATCCTGAGAGAAAGAAAGAGAGAAAGAGAGAGAGGAAGAGACAGAGAGAAAGAGAGAGGAAGAGACAGAGAAAGTTAGAGAGAAAGAAGGAAACATGAATACACTCTGTACACAGGGTGGGGCACTCTATACGAGGCGGGGCTTAAAAGTGATTGTTTCTTTTTTTAATTAAACATTTGCAACAGATTCCTTTTAGCCCCGCCCACAATTCATGAGGATGTCACAGTCCTTATAAAACATCGCTTAGTGAACTGAAAGTGGAAGGAAAAAAAAAAGAAAGAGAGAACGAGAGTAAAAGGAAGAGAAGAAAAAAGAAAGTAATAGAACAAATAAATAAGGAAATGAGAGAGA
This sequence comes from Pseudolaguvia tuberculata, assembly GCA_026260255.1. Taxonomy (NCBI): domain Eukaryota; kingdom Metazoa; phylum Chordata; class Actinopteri; order Siluriformes; family Sisoridae; genus Pseudolaguvia; species Pseudolaguvia tuberculata. The sequence goes on along the minus strand of JAOTRA010000028.1, from coordinate 532,921 downwards.
AAGACAGAAAAAGGAACGTGAGAAGAAAAGAAAAAAAAAACAGGAAAGAGAGAAAAAGGACTGATCGTCTTTGGCTGCTGTGATTCCAGATGTGAGCCTGGGATTCGGTTCGTCCCTGATGACGAGAAATGTGTGACTCATATTTAGAAGGAATTCTGATGAAGTCATGCAGGGAAAACTGCGACATCCTGATTCTAAACACAAAGGAACTAACGGCGCATTCGGACAAGAGGGTGTGGCATTAACATCTGGATGATCACGCTGTACAACTCCAGTCTGTACGATTTACCCTGACAGATGAGTCAACATTCTTTCTTCCAGCATGCACGCACTCGCACACACACACGTGCGCGCACACACACCTTCATGTTGGGTCTCTCAGTAATCAGTGATCCATCCTTGTCATAGGAGAAAATAGTGAAATCATCTGGAAGCAGAAATCTAACACACACACAGACACACGGACACACACACACACACAGACACACACACAAAATTACAGAGTATAACCATCTGTCTGTCTGTCTGACTGACTGTCCATCCAACCATTCGATCTCTGAATACCCATCCATCCGACCATCTACCTATCCATCTGTCTGTAAAATAGTCTGCTGTTTACCTATCTAACATCTATCTATCCAGCTATCTGTCTGTCTGTGTATCTATATAACCAGCCATCCTTCTATCCATCCTTACAATCTTTCCATCAATCTTACTTGATTTAATTTCTCTTCCATAAATATATTCATTGATATTTCATGGCCCTGTGATAGACTGGTGACCTGTCCAGGGTGTACCCCATGCACTGGGATATACTCCAGTAGACTCATGTGACCCCGGATTGGGGAAGAAGTGGGTTAGAAGATGAATGAATATTGTGTGTGTGTGTGTGTGTGTGTGTGTGTGTGTATGTGTGTGTGCTTAATCATCAGTTCTGTTGGCAGAGTTAAAGCAGTTGAAAGGATTTTGAGGCAAAGCTGTCTGTCTGTCTCTCTGTCTGTATGTCTGTCTGTCTATTTCTCTCTCTGTCTGTCTATCTATCTGCTTCTGTTCTGTTTCTCGAACAGTTCTGCTGATTCACCATCCACGTCAGCTGACCATGTAAATCACCATGTGGAGAAGAACCATCAACATTTTGCTGGTTGAGGTTTGCTGGTTCTTCTGCTCAACAGGTTAGAAGGTCAGGACATGCGACTAAAGGGAGGCTCCATAATCTGCTCTCTCTAAACATCCTGTCCGATGCAATCTTAAGGATCGCATCTTTGTAATGAACAGTCATCTCTGCTATTGACAGGAAGCCCCACCCCTTCCTGTTATGTCACTGAGGTCAGGTGGCACCACCGCTTATGGCCAGGTGAAAGAAGGATTAGTTATAATTACATTAAAGATCCTTCAATAAAAGGAGACACAGAGAGAGTGAAAAAGAGAAAGTGGGAAATACAGAGAGAGTGAGAAAAAGCAGGGGGTGGAAGAGAGAAACAGGGAGAAAGAGAGAAAAACAAGGAGAGCAAGAGAAAGAGATACTCACTCGTTCCTTTCTAGGATGACGATGTGTTCTCTTCCCTGAGCTGGGATAATGTATGAGACCTTTTGACACACACACACACACACACACACACACACACACACACACACACACAGGTTGAATTATGAAATGTAAGAATTACTTAGTGATATCTGAAATCTTTCCATTATTGTTCTTTTTTTCCCTCTTTTTTTTTTTTTTTTTTAAAAAAGAGATCGAATTTCATTCCAGCCTGACAGGATGTAATCATGTGACTAAAACAACCTATAAAATGTCCATTAACGTGTGTTAACCCATTGACAATCACCGAAAAGCTACATGCTGGCAAACAACAGCGATTTGCTTCCAACTCGGACCGTTGATCAGATCAAGAAACATGAATAGGAACAACATCTGCTCCATGCAGACTCTTTACAGGTGTACCACAAGGCTCAGTGCTTGGTCCTCGCCAATTTCTTTACACAGGTTTTCCTAACATTGTTATGTTGCTCGTCCTCCCTCAGACATCCCAGATTCTGCTCGTATCTCAGCATGTCTAAGGTTACATGATCTTGTCTGTTATCTTCTACAACAGGGTTGTCCAAAGAACAGAAGATAATGAAGACCTTCATGGTACCAAGAAGACATGACTCATCCTCCCTCTACCCTCCTCCCATTGTGTGATTTATCACAAGTTTATTTTTCCTGTTTCTCAATGACACAAAGGTGAGTGTGTGTGTGTGTGTGTGTGTGTGTGTGTGTGTGTGTGTGTGTGTGTGTGTGTGTGTGTGTGTGTGTGTG
>JAOTRA010000028.1:444276-473361 GCA_026260255.1 Pseudolaguvia tuberculata | reverse complement strand
ACACACACACACACACACACACACACACACACACACACACACACACACACACACACACACACACACATTCAGTCAAACATACGTATTAAAAATTACATTATAAAAAATTCTATAATATAGTCTGTGGTATGTCAGGATATATTCAGGAGTCAGTACCTGTTTTCTGAGCCTGTCCTATAGCAACACTGATTCCAGCGACGGTCACTGGCAGGGTAGTGACTCCGGTGGAAGAAACCACAGCTGGTACAGACACCACCGAAGAAGGTTTGGTCAGGGTTACCTGGGCCGTCTGACCTGCCTGAGCAGGAACGCTGCCTGGAGCTGGGACTCGTGTCTGATAGAGATTGAGTCAGACGTTAGATTTGAGAACACCGTTGCTACGGCTGGATGTCAGAATATTATTAATCTATAAGATTTAACTGTGTGACTGTAGACCATTACAATCAGGGACAGGCATGACTAATCAATGACGGAAAACTGATCAGTGTTATAATAATAATTAAATCGATTGACTGTGTATCATATATTAAATGTATGGAAAGTAAAGGGAGTTTGGATTCCGCGGTGGTGAACGGAACCCGGGGTGTGTATGTGTTTCAGTAAGCAACACAATTATTAATACAAATTAAACTCCACCCCCTTATGTCTTTTGCTACACCCCAAGACTGTGACTGTAAACACAGTAAAGCCCCGCCCGCATGGTAACGACTACTGCACAAATGCACTTCCTTCTTTCCTTCCCTTGCAAATATGCTAATACAATAAATCTCTCTTTTTCAGCAACAAATATTACTGAATGTGTGTGTGTGTGTGTGTGTGTGTGTGTGTGTGCCTAAGTGTTCATTCATCAATATGAATGAAATGAAGCTCACCAGCCTGGCCACCTGCAGACTTGAGGTGGTGGTACCGGTGAGCACAGCTCCAGCTCTGGGCACAGTTGCCACTGCGGTGAGCTGTGTGCTGTTCTGGGGTGTTGGAGCGACCTGGACCTGCTGAGGCTGCTGGGTAACGGTGGACTGCTGTCCCTGAGCAGCCATAACCTGCAGCTTCTGTTTATGGATCTTCAACAGAAAATACACACACACACACACATGTTTAGTTACAGTTTGGCAGACGTTCTTATCTAGAGCAACTTACATTTGGTCTCTTTTTTTTTTTTTTTTTTTAAACAACTGAGCAATTGTGGGTTAAGGGTCTTGCTCAAGGGTCCACAATGGTTGCCTGGTGGAAGTGGGATTGGAACCCCGGTCTTTCTGGTATTAGTCCAACACCTTAACCACTAGGCTACCACTTCCCACGCTAATGATTAATTGAGCAAATAAAATTAACCAATGAAATGAACACCGGGTTATTCAGAGTTCAGTAGCTGCGCTGATGAAACATTATTTACGTCACAAACAAGGCAGCCGTTCAGCAAATCTCTCTCGGTATCAGACTTCCTGCATCGATAAAAAGTACAGACGTTTTAGAATGCCACCATAGAGTCAGCAAACGACTGCAGCAAGGAGAAGGGTACGCACGTTTGGGAGGGGGTGGGGTGTGCGTGTGTGTGTGCACGTGCGTTCACCTGCTGTGGTTTGTTGACTGCTTTGATCTGTGGCGATCCGGTCTGCTGCTGCTGCGGTTGTTGCTGCTGTTGTTGTTGCTGCCTGAAGATCTGCAGTTGAGCTATTTGCTTCCCATGAGTCAACTGCACACCTGATTCAGGGGTCAAACCGATTAACCCTTTAAAACGTTTTACGATACCATTGGATGATTTGGAGGCTATAAAAGAGGCAAGTGTGTGCGTGCACATACCTTGAGCCACAAGCGAACGTGCCTGTGACTGCACCTGAGTCAAACTCGTGGATACCACGGCAGAGGCGGTCACAGGGGTGACAGCACGGACCCCTTGGCTGGTTGCTATGGCGACAACTTCGGCAGGAGCAGCGGCCGGGGCAGAAGCGACAGCCCGCTGTTGGGTGTGAACCACCTGAGCTGTAGCAGCAGCTGCAGCCTGGTGAACAAAGCAATTTTTTAATGAAACATAAATTATTTAATAAATTGGTTAATCCATTTCTGCCAATGATAAACATTCATTTATTTTTTAACTGACTGAGAAGCAGAAGCAGACCACTAACACCTTTAGGTCAGGGTCTAAAGGTGATAGTGGTGGTGGGAATTGCCGTAATCTTCCTCCGTTTTAATAACTAAACTAACCAAAAGTATAATCCTGTGTTCACCCGTTCATATGCAGGAAAATAATACAAAATTGAAAGCAGAAGCAGCGGGTCCTCCTCTAGTCCAGGGTCTAACACACATCTGGCTCTATTAAAGTGTTGTTCTGAAAGAGGGCGTGGCTTACAGGTAAAGCTCCGGGAAGGACTGGTGAAGCGAGCCGCTTGTTTCCTTGAAACTGGCCTGGAGAAACACTGGCTACCGTATTTACGATCACGTTCCCTCCCACTGCCGCTGCTGAGAGAGAGAAAGACAGAGATCGTCATCACAGAACCTGCCACCGATGCGACAGAACTGAGAGCCCAATCCGGTGGGATACCTGTTTGGATGCCTGTGCTGGCAGCGGCGGTTTTGATGGCTCCAGTCTCCAGTTGGAGAAAAAAAAAAGCTGTATTATTTTATAGCTTTGATTATATAATGTAGTAAAGTGATATTAAATCTTCTGACCAGCACAGCAGAGTTCGGGACTGCAGCAGCTCCTGGCTGAGTTCCCTGAGGAACTACAGTAGCCTGGAGTCCCACGGCAGTGGCCTGTGGCTGGGCTTGTGGTTGAGCGGTGGCCCCTGGTGTACCTGGAGTTGCTCCAGCCGCCTGCTGAGCCAATTGCTGAGCCCTCTGTTGATCCGCCAGAGCCTGGGAAAAACAGAGGGAGAGAAAAAGAATAAGAGAAATAGAAAAAAAAAATTGAACAACTGAATTTTTTGACGTAACCAATGTAAGCAAAAAAAAAAAAAAAAGAAATTTGACTATGGAAAGTTTACAGGATCTATAGGATCCCCAACTAACTCACAAAACATTTATTGTTTTTCTTTACGATGCTATGGATGCATGTAAATAAGATAAAATAATAACAATAAATTCCAAGTATCTAAATTCTCACCTTTTTTTCTTTGGCGATTCTCTCTGCCCTCTGAGAGGCCACCTGGATGGGAGGCAGCGGTTTATCATAGCTGATCCCACTGTGAAGGACAGAAAACACACACACACACGCACGCACGCACGCACGCACGCACGCACGCACGCACACACACACACGATGATGAAATGCTGCATTAATAATCTTTGACAAAAAAAAAGAAAAAAAAAAAAGAGATGAATCTGGGATCACATGAAGCTTACACTGTTTATGTGAATATCAAACTACACAGATTCGTCGCGTTTAATTCTGAGTCTGCGCACAAGCAATTCTGGTGCCAAGCATCTTTCGCAACTGTATCGAACCTTTACCAAGAGTGTATTTTGAGGTCATCACAATAAACATGCATGACGTCTAGACGTACGATTTTCAAGTTGCGCCACCGGATAACTATGGTAGGAAACACACCTAGACATTTGTGAGGCCAAACTAAAACCGCATAATACAATAGGAACATACATCTTCTGCCACCCGGTGGTGGATTGTGGTCGTGCATTTAATCAGTTGGTGAGATCAGTGTTTATTTAAATGGCCTTGTAGTAAGTTTTCAGTCAGATATTATTTACAGAAATGATTACCTTTCAGCCAGGACAGAGGCGTGTTTAGGGTTCTTCTGAAAGGGATTCATTCCCAAGCTGAGAAATTAAATAAATAAATAAATTAATAAATGAACAGCAGTTCCCCTAAAACTATGCTATGGATATCTACTCTGGGTTCGTACAGAGGTTTTATTGGTGCACTCCTCTTGCTAGCAATGATCTTCATGAGCTCAAAGCGGTTGTTGTAGAGTTGAATCTGGGTGGCGTTGTCGTCCTGGGTGTAGATCTGACAGGTACGCAGCGGGCGGCTGTTCTTGGTCTTGTAAAACACAGAAGTTAAATAAAGCGTGTGCGTCACATGGAAGACCAGATACGTATTGAATAATGTTGTGTCTTACCTTATAAATGCTTTTGGTCTTCTTCTTGGGATTGGCTTCATAAATTAACTGCAAGACGAACGATTATTAAATAAAGAAAAGGGAAAATAAACATATGTAAGGACATGGAAATGCTGCTGGGACACACCTTGCCCTCCTCACGAGGGATGATGACGTTCTCGTAGCGGCTGCGGCACTGCTTGGGTGAACGGTAAATCCTGCTGCAGGAGCTCACAACGTCACTCACCAAATCCCAGTTCGGAGTGTGAGCCGGAGACACGATGGTTAGGTTCAGAGGCAGCTCCAGAAGCTGTTTCACAGCCTGGACAACCAGCACAGAGGACAAAGATTCAGATGTTATTATGGTCTGTTACGTGTGTGTGTATGAAAAAAGAGCATGTGTGAGGATCTTTGGTGGAAAAGCGTGTGTTTCATGCATGTGTGCGTGTTTGTATTTGCACCTGCAACAGAGCCCAGTCTTCACCGATTAGCCACTCTGGGTTGTCCTGTCCGGGCTCCATGGTGGGTTTGACCAGCGAGGGCAGCGGCTTGGCAAACGGTGCTTGCTGCTTGAGAGAGAAATTTTTCTTCTGGTCTTTTCCTTCTCGACGCACTTTCAACATGCTGGCTTTATCAAACAGAGAGCGCGGTGGGATGACCGCCTCGCCGTGACCTTTCTTTTTCTTACGGCCCATAGCTGGAGGAGACACACCACGTCAGACAGGACAAAAAGTTTCTCAAGAACTTTATTAGCAAAAAAAAAATCCCCCCGATTTCTTACCAGACGGATCCATCTTGGGTCTCTTGTGCTCTTTGCGGACGTACACCGGGGGCAGTTTGGACTCTGACATGGGGGTAGAGTCATACATGAGACACATGACTGAGTCAATGTAGATGTCATTATCGTCTTGTGGTGGTGTCGGTGGTGTCCACAGCTGCGGCAGAAACAGATGAAGGACCAGGAAATCGTCACATATTTATAACTCATTTATACACACACTACTGTGAAAGAAGTCCAAAAGTATGTGGACACCCTTGCCAGCACACCCATATAGCTATTGCTACAAAATCAATGTGTAAAATGTCTCTGTATGTTTACCTTCAGGGAAGGAAGAATGTAAGAATGTTAACACTCAGACATGCTGTGTTCGGATTGGACTGGAAGAACATCTCATGACCCGTACAGAGTAAGGATTCCCGACTAAACCCCCTTTCAACTGGATGAACTGGAACCCTGACTGACTGAACCCCAGACCTCCTCACCTGAACATTAGTATATGATCCCACAAATAGTAGCTGAAGGATCAAATCCACACAGTCACATGACCTAGACTAGACGAAAGATGATTTTGATGATGATGATTAAAACTTACCGGCATGATTTCTGTCTGACCATCTGCAGACTCGAACACATACTCCTACAAAGTGAAAACCAAAGACTTAACAAACACCAACTCTGAAATACCAATACATTAACGCTAATGATTTGAATGTCCACCATATTGTAGGCATCCTCTCTGGTGTAGGTGAAAAGGTCTTCCTCATCTTCTAAAGTAGCCTGCTCCTCTTCTTCACGTTTTCGCTTCTGACGAATCTCCCAAGATTGTTTAGAAGTTTCGGTGCGCTCCTAAAACCGAAGCGTAAACACTGCGTCTTGAGAAAGTCAGATTATTTCCCTTGCAAGCTAGATTATGAAATTGCATGCTAGACACTTTACTATCCCATGAGCCTGCGGGTGAGATGATGAGTCTTATATGCAAAAAACGGAAAACGGTGTTGTAGCATGTTTTTAGTTCATAGTACACTTAAAAAAAAAAAAAAAAAAAAAAGTCTCTGCCCCCACCACACTCAATTAACGTCTATGAAGTTAGACATTAATCAACGTATAAATTCACAACATCGAAGGTCACATGACCACCATGACTTCCTCTTACCTTGGCAACATCCATGTACTCGCTGATGTGAAGGTACTCCAGGCACTGAAGTGCGTATCTCTCAATCGGCGTCAGCTATATATGACAATAAAATAAATGATAATTTAGCTTCATGATGACAAAATATACAACTGCAACCCTTTTAAAATATTAATATTAACCTGTTCCATAACGGATGCCAGCTCCTCTAGCTGAGAAGCCTCGTCCGTCATCTCACCCTCCTTCTTCACCTCCTCCTCCACCGCCACAACCCGCGCCAATTGCTTCCCCTCTTTCTCCAACACGTTCGTCTCCAGCCCATCTTCTGGGTGGAGCGTCTGCAGTGTGATGCTGTTGAGGGCCCGGATGTATGGCCTGGCGACATGCGGAGGGATAGATTCAGATGGTGACGGTTCCTGGTGCAGCACCACAAACTCTTCTACCTTCTCCCCAGATCCAACTTCGACTTCAAACAGGTCCTGGATGGTGCGCTGGTTCATAAACGGAGAAAAGGAATGGTTATAATAAAGGAAGCTCAAGGTATGAATGACATCGCACACATACAGGAGAGTGTAATGCTATACTTCCTTAAAAAGAAAACTAATTTTCAAAATGAGAAATATATAAACGCAAGCAAAATGAGGTTAAATATACTTATCAATCTGTCAGGGGAAAAAAATTAGTTTCAGTTGGGGTTCCACTTATTGACAAGAGTGTCATGATACGTTGAATGGGTCATGACCTAATATACAAGGGAAATGTTAGCAAAGCGGTTAAGATATTGGACTGCTAATTAAAAGATCGGGTTCAATTCCCAGTGTAACCAAGTTACCACTGTTGGGACCCCTGAACAAGTGGTAAGGCCTCAACCCCTAATAGCTCAGCTTTATCTTCTTCTCCTTTCAACTGCTCCTATTAGGGGTCGCCATTGCGGATCACTCTTCCACACTACCCTGTCCTCTACATCTGCCTCTTTTCTTCCTGTCCGGCATCTCCATCCTCAGCATTCTTCTACCAGTATACAATAGCTCAGCTGTATAAGAGATAAAATGTAAGCTGCTCTGGATAAGGGTGTCTGCCAAAATGCTATAAATGTAAATATAATAATGCACGGCAATACTTTAAAAAATGTAACGCAAATAGTTAGAAAAATATTTTCCCCCCTGCTATGCTTGTATCTGCAACATCTACAGGAGTGAGGAAGAGATGTTCTGAACCTGAGGGTTTTAACTAAATATGACCATAAACGTGAAATATTACTAGAAACTTTAAAACTTGCAACTTTAAGTTTCTTGTAAAAAATTTTATTTGCTAAGCTGAAACTTTGTACCAGAGGACATTCTTATTTCCGAGCTTCTTACACAGGACGGTTTTCATGAACAGGCGTGTACCTGTGTGAGAAAGGCCACCGTGTAGTCGCTTCCCTGCGCTGCCACTTCTCGGATCAGGTCCTTAGTGCCGTTTTTTAGTAGCTTCTCCTCAATGGAGTTTCCACTCTCCAGCCTGAGGAAATAAACATTTACAGTCAGACCTTCTCTTCCTGTTGTTACCTGGTGTCTTCACTGCCTTATTTTTACTCTCTGCTCTCCGATACTGGCACCTGTAAATGTGAATGTCTTTGGAGCGTCCCACTTTGTCGCACCACTCTTGCGTACGAACATCCATGCTGGGGTTCAGATCAGTGTCGTAGAACACAACCGTGTCAGCGTCAAACACCTGACCCACGGCGGAACAGCAACGGTTGGTCAGGATGGCGCAGAGAAATCCTCGGTTGCAGTTAAATGCCCTCATTTGATCCTGAAAAAAAAAAAAGTAATGATCAACATGAGAGTGAATAAATGATCAAGCCCCCTTTTTTTTTTTTTGGAATATAAACAGTACCTGTCGTTCATGGTGGGTGAGACTCTCGTCCAGGCGAACAAACGCAAAATGGCGGTTGTCCAAAAAGGCCTCCAGGATATCAAGCATGTGAGTCATTTGTGTAAATATGAGGACTCTCCTGCCCTCTGCCTTCAGCTTCTGCAGCAGGATACAGAGGGCCTCCAATTTACCTACACACACATTCAAAGGTTATTACAGCAGATGTTATTAAATCTCCCCTTACTGCAAATGCAATTACTGCTCTTCTCATTTATAACAGATATAAATGATTTAATTAAGGTTATCTGAAGGTTTCCATCCATGCTGTACAGTGCTGTATGGTGTCTCTAACCGGAGTCTGTTTCCAGCAGGTGTTTATCCGGAAGCTCGAACACCTCCGGGCAGGTCAGAGCACGGATCTCCGAGTTATAAGGGGCGGAGACTTGCCGAAGCTGACCCGTAAACGCCTTCTGACTCAGAGTGTACTGGGGTGGCGGGTTGGCCGCGTAAAGCTGAGGGGGTGGAGCTACAGCTGCAGGAAGAACACACGAAAGCCTACGAGACACAGAAGGTTTTAGTAACGCTATCAGGAATAACGGTAAATACTGCACTTTGTGTTGGGATGCGAACCTTTTCACTAAGCTGTATCCGCCTTGTAATCGTTCCTCATGGGAGCGAAGAGCCAATTGGAGGGAGTCTGTGGTGTAAACACTGTTATGCTGGGCTTTTAGACAGGCGTCTCTGCCCACCCACCTCCAGCGTGAATGTTGGGGAGCAGACAGAGGGGTTGGTGCAGTGAGTGCAGCGGTGATTGAGCAAGCGGAGATAACATCAGCCCCGTACAGGACAGAGCGTTGAACTCGCCGCTCGTTAACGCTGAACAAACGAGTCAGACGTTCCTTCAGTTGCCTGCTCCTCTCCTCGCTCGACTCCTAATGAAAGAAAGCGGATGAATTCACTAAAGACTGACACACAATAAAGACCATTTATTGAAAAAAAAAAAAAAAAAGACAATGATTTTACACACTTGTGATGTGGCGTTGGCGGAGGGTTTGGCGTTACTTGCTCCATCAGTGGTAGTCGAGGTAGCCGCCGCCGTAGCGCTTTGAGTCAGGGCAGCTAATGAACATGAAACTTAATGTTAGATCCTGTTTTCCTGACTAAAAAATACAAACGCAAGTGTGGACTCTTACATGGTGCAGCCGGAGCACTGACTGGAGGAAGTATCGTCTGAAGACCTGTGGAGTTCGGAACAGGAACAGACGGAGGCATGGTCTGCATTACTAAAGAGCCCGGAGGCCTGAGGATGGGCTGCCCCGGAGTAGATACAATCTGTAGAATGTTTCCTACAAGACAAAGTAAAGACAGAAGTCACATGGTGCCGTATACTGACACTCACACATTCGGCCATTGTCTCAGGAGCAAACATGGCGGGATAAAATTTGCATTTGTTGCTATTCTAAGATAAGTTATGAGTGTGACAGTACCTTGGAGTTGAAGAGGCTGTCCCGTGGTAAGCTGACGCAACTGGCTGGGTGAAAGGGTGAACTTATTGCCCTGGAACTGCAGTGTGACTGGCGTCTCGGTTTGCGTTATTCGACTCTGAGCGCCTGTGATGGAGGCTAACTGGGCCACTTTCACCACATCTCCACCTTCAGAACAGCACACACACACACACACACACACACACACTGAACAGGAAAGTTTGATGCGAAAGTTTTAATTTTTCGAAACTCCCTTGTTGTAAAATTCTATCCCACCTATAAACATTCTGCAGCTTTTTTCCCCACCAAATATTACACATTAAAACAAACATTCCAGAATCTAACAGACGCCTTAAAAAGGTGAAGGAAATAAAGGGGTTAAAGGAGCCATGCTCACGTGCACTTTGAGGAAACTGGAAGAAAACTTGTGAACAGATACAAGAAAAAAAGAAAGAAAAGCTAGTCTGTGCAGGATCCTCGAGCTGGATAGAGAAAAGGGTTGGTGCGTGAACAGATGAGCCACTGTTGAAAGGGGGAGGAAAGAGCAAAGAGGTTTAACAGGGGGGAGAAAAACAAGTGATGAACCCTATGAGAAACTGTGAAATGTGCAAGAGAGAGAGAGAGAGAGAGAGAGAGAGTATTCATGCAGCTCACAGAGACTGAATCTGGGATACTATCTGTTAAATAACAAACCTAATTGTTGTAAATCGCTTTTCTACCAGGGTTGGAAGTCCAATTAAAAAAATAAATAACCCTGAACCGGAACCAGTGACATCAATGGGCGGAGCTTACACTACTGACTACAGTTCGAGAGGCGAGATCAGACGGATGAATTGAAAAACAAAATGAAAGGCAGACGCTCCCCTTGCAAGTCATGTCCATTGAAAATATTTTAACTTGGTGGTTGGGGTGAGATTTGCTGATCAGGCTGACAGATGCATAAAAATACAGAGATTAAAGAAAAAAAAAAAAAAAGGAGAGTGATAATATTGGATAATATAATGGACAGGAAGTGATTTTGGTAACGTAATGTGTTCCGCCAGGTAGTATGCATTGAGTGCTTCCGATTCTGGTAGAAAAGCGGTATTAAAAATCTAAAATCTGATGAGGTTGTCCAATCAACATTAACTAAAGCAAAAAAACAAACAACAACATTTTCTCTCTCTATTATCCCATACTGTAGTCTCCCAAACTCGCCTATCTGGCAGGTCTTCCCCTGATGTGGAAAAAAAAACCACTGGGTTACTTGGCCACTTACTAGGCAAGCGAGCCTGGGCCTGGGAGCTGAGGAGCAGCCTCTGGGGCAGCAGGGGATGGGTGGGTAGAGCCTGTGGGGTAACAGCAGGTCTGGGGGTTACAGCACCCACCCCTGCTACACCTAAAGCCACGTGGGTAGATGTGGCAGCTGCAACAGGGAGTCCAGGTGTGCTGCTGGCTGTAGGGTTCAGGGAAGAAAAGACAAAATTGGGAAATGAACAGCTGGAATAAACAGAAAACAGGTGCATATTTAACAGAATGCTGGGTTTCGGGTTCTGAGGAGAGGGTGAGGATAACCGGCTTTGGTGATGTGCTGCTACAGAGAAAAAAAAAGTAAAACATGGCCGAGTGATTACATTTTCTATTTTAGCAGTTTGTTTTTGTTATCACCGCATCCAGTCATAGAATCCAGTCCCTGAAAATGTGTTACAGGAAAACACAACATTACTCCAGTCAATTCGATAGAATTTAACTTAAATTAATTCAGAAGAAATGATAGACTATCCGAAACTAAGGCGTGGTCTCTTCTGCCCAGAAGAACATTCCTCTTTCTCACACGCACCAATTTATCTCTTACCCTGAGTAGACGCAGTGGTGGTAACAGAAGATTTGCCCCGAGCCTGAGCGTTTGGAGTAACAGTGGTAGAGGTAGACGTGGTGGTAGGGGTGGTAGTAGAAGTGGATCGCTGGGCTGGAGAAGTGCTGACCTGGGGAACAAGACGGCCCTCTGGTTTTGTCCCATACTGAACTGACTGGAACAACCTGGAAGTAAGAGAAAACACAACAACCGGGAAGACATGAGAAAGAAAGACGGGTAAGGAGAGAAATACTATAAGAAGTAAAAATAAGAAATAAAGGTGTAACAGAGAAAAAAAAACGAGAAAAGAAACATTAAGGAAGGACAGAAAAGAACAAACAAAGAACCTTGAAGAAAAAAGGAAAGAATAAAGAAAAAAAAGGGATAAAAAAAGTAAAAAAACCACCAAGAAAAACAGGAAACAAAAAAAGAAAAAATGTGATAAAAAGTATGAAAAAAATAATAAAAATAAGGAAAAAAAAGAATTGAAAGAAAGAAAGAGAACCTCATGGGTTTGATCTTGCAGGGTTTGGCTCTGGGGGGAGGGGCTGGTGCACTGTGGATCTCCTGGATGAGCTGTTGACTCAGTCGGAGTTTAGGAAGAAGCTCTGTGGTCTGGTAGCGATTTAACTTTCCCTCATTATCAATCAGATTAAAGAGGGACAAGTCCACCGTCTAGGAGGAAGACCAAAAAAATGATCATGACTTTCCATCACGCTTACTAACACCCCTCCCCCACCCCCAACCCCCCCACGAACCTTCCAGCGGTCCTTCTCCAGTGCTGTAAGCAGCAATGATGGCGTGTTGTACTGCAGCCTTTGGCATGTGTACGAGCTGGTCGTGTCTCTGGTCTGGAGCAGATCGGGGTGATTACAGATCCTCTGCAGCTGCATTAGAACCTGCAGCACGCTTACAAAGTGTCCGGTCTTTAGAGCCTCCTGCGCACTACCGTCCCCCCCCCCACACAATTATATTATTACAGTGCTGGAATATCATTTTCATTTAAAAACAAAGAAAAAGAAATAAATGGGGCAGACGTTCCAGACCTGGTCTGTGTGAGAATGTCGTCGTACATGTTTTTCTGCCTGGCCGACAGGCGGCACTTTAGGATGTGCTCGTACTTCTTAGGGAGCTGCTTCTCTACGTCTCTCTTGGAGCGACGCAGGATGAAGGGTTGAATCATCTACGGCAAGAGAAATGTTTTTTTTTTAAATCTACAAATACACAAATCCACCAAATTACAAGCCCAAGTGATGGATATGGTTTGTGTGTGTGTGTGTGTGTGTGTGTGTGTGTGTACCCTGTGTAGTCTGATGAGCAGTTTGTGGCAGTAGTCCTGGTTTTGGTCTGTGCCAGGTTGGATGGGGAAGTCAAGGTACGAGCGTGTTATCCCAGGAAGGAGGAAGTGGATCATGGTCCATAGCTCTCTCAGTGTGTTTTGTAGAGGACTGTTGATCAGCAAGATCCTCTGCTGACTGTGTGTAAGGACAAGAACCCACAATGACATTAAACATCACACAATCACAAAAACAGGAGTGCACACACGCACACGTTTAACCAGCGCCTGACCTCCGGAGGGTAAAGATGGTTTCCCAGTGCTTCTCTGTCATGTTCTTGATCAGCTGCACTTCGTCCAGCACCAGGTGCCTCCAACGTCTTTTCAGGAAGTCGCCTTGGTCTTTCAGCAGCAGCTTGTATGATGTCAGGCACACGTGGAAGCTGTTGGGCTCCGACCACCGCTGCAAAGAGATTGCATGTGCGGAAATGAGACTGTGCGGAACGTTGTGAGACTGTGGGAGTGTGTGATGAACGGAGTGTTTGATGTTACCGATCGTTTGTATCGACGTTCCCGCTTGCTGCCCAAGTATAAGAGGATTTTAAGGCCGGGGCACCAGCGCTTGAATTCCATCTCCCAGTTAAGCAACTTGCAGGTTCTCACCACCACCAGATGGGGACCCCAAATACCTGTAAAACCAAAATTAAACGCATAAATGGAGAAGACCTGCCAGAGGATCATTCTTCCAGAGGATATGTTAGTCAGTTACAAATGCCGTCATTCTTTATTCAATGTAACATCTGTTTCCAGATGTTTTCTTTCATGATATACATTCCTATTTGCAGTATTTTATCCAGAGTGACTAACATGATAGCGCAACTGTTCTACTACTGAACTATAATTTGGGGGCATTAAGGGTCTTGCTCAGGGGCCCAGCTGTGGTCAATTGGTGGTCCAGGGATTCGAACCTGGTTTTTTAAGTTGGTAGTCCAACGGTTATAGATTATGGTCAATCTTGGCGCTTCCTGGATTGTGTAAAATATACTAAACTAAATCTATAAAAAAAAGACATTGGACACATTCCATATCGTATCCCATCAGCAAATCAGTATTAAAGTAGTTCACTGAAACTAAATATAATCTGAAATGCCCTCATTCCACAGATTAGGGTTATATCCAGATAATCAATACAGACCTTCGTGACATGCGAGGTGTGAGAGGTAGGCTACGGTCTGGACGGTCTTCCCCAGTCCAGTCTCGTCTGCCAGGATGCCGTTAAGATGCTTTCGGTGCAGATTAGCCAACCACTCAACGCCCACCTGCTGGTAGTCCCTCAGAGAGCCATGAAGGAGGGAAGGCATGGAGAAACGGGTCTAAAAAATGCAAAAAAAAAAAAAAAAAAAAAGTCTACTAACGAAAAGATTATCCAATGTTTCCCATTTGTTTACTGCAGAGCTGCAACAAATGAATCTTTTAATTAGAAAAAAATTAATATCTGTTTAATTCATCTAATAATTTTTTGCATTTATTAATACAAGCCAAACTTTGCACTGCAAAAAAAAAAAAACGTCAAGATCCAAAATGGCGATTTTTACTTTACTGTGTTAAATATCGATGCCATAAAAAGTTGCTTTGCACTACAGCGCCACGCTGGTTAAATTGAGCTACTGCAGACGTCATATGATAATACAACAGCATATAATTTTTGTATTATCAAAAACAATTAAATTTAAAATTAGCTGGTAGCCCTTATTGCTATTTTACTTTCCACTAGAGAGACAATAATAACTGATGGGACAATATGGCCGGTAAAATATCAGTGCTGCCGCTTCCTGTACAGTTTGCTCTCGTTCAGTGGGAAACCTTTAAAGTGAAGACGCTTACGCTTGGTGTAGATCTAGCATTGCCTTTTGGCAAGATCAGGTCTGTTGCCCGGGACACTTCCGCTATATCTTTCAGGGGTTTTCCATTGGTTCCCAAGGTGGTGTTGGTGCTGCTACTCCGTTCGGGTCCGCGGTACTGTTCGTCGCTCAAGAGCGTGTCGATGAGAACTGCCTCGTGGGGGCTGTCCAGCGGACAAATGTCCATGTCTAACGGTGAAAACATAAAAATATATTTCACATGGCTTAACGACCGCAAAGTCCTTTATTTCTCTACTCGGAAATAATGGCACCTCTAGATGAAATGGTGTACGTTACATTTTTTCCATACTTAGGTGACGCAACAAAATGTTATGATTTTAAAGAGTGTGTTTGTGAGGAGGACACCGTGCCTTCAACTTCTTTCTCCTCATCCTCACTCTGGCAGGTGGGTTGGGGCCACTCGAATCCCTCAGCGTATGCCCCGGCATATTTCTTTACCAAAGTCTCAAGCGGGACCTCAGCTAGAAAAGAACGCAGAACACACTGATTTCAATAAACAACATAGAACAACGTTCGAAGAAAACATTTTTTTGGGAAAGCGCTATAGGATAATACATGGAAAGGCTACAACTAAAATTGCATACTTAAGTATTTACTACATTTACTTTAGTAGCCACTTCCAGACTGTTAGACAAGTTTCTTTCTCTATAGTATGTTTAAATCCCATGTATGAATGAAAATCCCATGTAACTACATCCACCATGTTGATATTGTCATACGACATGATGTCACAGCAGCGTGAATGTAAAGTTAAATAAGTTCAACAAACGTTGCTGCTTTCTGTCATCTCTCCTGCGAGATAATGAGATCCGGGCGGGATTAGATCATTACACTTATATTTACAGCATTTGGTAGACGCTCTTAATCAGAGCGATTTACCTTTCATCTCTTTTGTACAACAGACTCAACTGTGGGTTAAGGGTCTTGCTCAAGGACCTACAGTGGTTGATTGGTGGAGGTGGGAATTGAATCCCTGTCTTTTTAGTATAAGTCCCCCACCTTAACCACTAAGCAATCACTTCTCACCACCCAGATCATGCAGGAACTTTACACATACTATGGATTCAGACATGCTACCCGACTCGATGACTGCTGTTACTGACCTTCTTTGGTGAGTTCAACAAGCTCCTCTTTTTGCTCAGCTGCTCCTTCCACAGCCTCCTGCTCCTCTATCGTGCTCTCCTCGTCTTCAGCTATAAAACACACATGCGTCGGTAAACTGGGGTGCCACATTATTAGACTATTAAGCAACTAACAAAAAAAAAATAAAAATAGGGAATTTATTATTGTACCATCTTCATCAGAAAGAGAAGTGCTCATCTTCCTCTTCCGGGTGCTGTTTCCAGACTTCTGGAGGAAAAAACGTGTTGTAACTATCAAAACCGGAAGAGAATAGTAAACTTATAAAACGAAACATGGAGAAATGTTTTCTCACCACTTTGCTGTCTTTCTCTCCTGACCATGAAGCAGATTTACTGCTCTGTCCTATACAATTCACACAATCAATAGAGAGTATTAAAAATACAAAGAAAAAAAAGCTGAAGAAACAGACAGACTTGATTGCCTTTAGTATTTACCTTTATTGCCTGATTTCTGCAGCTTGAGAGCTTTGTGTCTTTTGAACATGATCTCCAAATGAAGTTTGATTTCTACAACCTGAGACAACAAATTCAAAAATACTGTACAAAGGTCAAAGTTTTCTAATGTATTTTTTTGTATTTCTTTTTCCAAAAATGAATAAATTAATGAATAAGAATTAATAGGTAAAACTAAATGAATTATTTGTCCTTTCTCGTCATAAAAAAGGAAATAGTGAATCCATCCTATTAGATTGCGCAGAGATTCGGGAAAAAAAACAGATCCAATTTTTTTAATATAAAAGGACGATACTTTTGGTGGAATTCCGACTTTATGGCGTATTTCCTCACCTGCTCGATGTTGGACCAGAAATAATCCACTTCACGTGCAATAGTGCTGGCTATGTTCCTCATCCTTATCTCCTCGTCAGTCTTCTTCCTCGCCTCAGCATTCCTGACCTCTACATGGTAACGGGCACAAGTGCGAACCAACTAAAGAGATGAAAAAAATAAAACATTGGGGCACAGAGGAAGATTTACATCACGCTGGATAGAAACATCTGTTTTAATGCAACTCTTATACTTTTATCAACGTGTGAATATTATCATTTATTAACTGCTGCAGCAGTATTCCGACTCGTTGTAATAACATTTGTTTTGGGTTTGGAATGTATTTTTTTTTTTTTTTTATACTTTTTTAGCAGCAGCCATCTTCCATCGTCTCTCCTGAGCAAAATCAGCAGCCATCCACTGCATTTCTTCCAGCAGGTAATCCCAGTGGGATTTGGGTCTGCAGGCTTCCTGGAGTTTAGGGAGTCGGCTAGCAGACCACTGGCCCTCCTTCCTCAGCTCGGCAATGCGTTGATGCACGTGGCTCTCCTATGTCAACAGTGAGTGAAAGAGAGAGAGAAGCAAGTGGGGATTGAATAAAGATCTACGAGACTCTGGGGCTAATACGAGGGCTCTGGACACCTCGAGTATAATTGATGTGATCCCGACTACGCTTTGACCAATCAGCAACACTCTCCTATCCTAAACATTGGATTGAGGGAGTGTTTTGTTTTATTAAACTTTCTCCTTATTATTGTGTTCACCCTAAATTATATTGGAAAGGGTTAAAACATGTTTCCAATTAGAGAGTTTGGTTCTGTTCAATTTGCCAGTTCTTACCAGTTTGGCCTGTTCTGCCTGCTTGTCCTGAGAGCTCTCCTGGACACTGTTGGTAGTGGAGCCCTGGTTCAGTGTAGAGATCTTCAGTGCCGTGGTGCCGTTCGATGTCGTGAGTTTGGAGTGTAAGGCAGGGGTGGGTGTGTGGGGCACAGGGGCCCTGACTGGAGCGGATGGGAGCGGGGAGGGCAAAGAGGATAGGGGTGGGGACATAACGGGGGAAGACATGGGGTTGGATATTGGACGCTGAGTGGGCATGGTGGTTTCTGCACCAGGTCGGACCAGGGCGATGGTCTTAAGAGGAAAAAAGACGAATGTAATGATGACAGCTAATAATTTTTGAATAAATCACAGTAAACATTAATTTTTAATGAATATGAAAGTTAAACCTGCTAGCAGACAGACTGAACTTGCATACAAACTCCTTATTGGCTGTTATAAATTATGATGTCATTGAATTGATTTCAAGTTTCGCTTCAATACTCACGTTTTGTCCTGGCTGCATGAGCGTCTGTGTCGTTTGCTGCTGTTGTATTTGAAGCTGCATCTGCAGCTGTGGGTGCGGGTTCACTGCAGCCAGAACAGCCCCTGCCCCCTGCAGCTTCAACTGCGCCTGAATCTGCCCACCCGACACCTGGCATTGCTGCTCTAGCAACATAGGCTGAGCCTGAGAAAGTGCTAGCGGCAGAGCGGCCATAGGAAGCGCGGCTTGAGGAAGTCGACCCGGCAGCTGGGGTGGAGGGGTGTGGAGGCTGGCGGCGTTCTGAACAGGTGGGTACTGCTGCTGGTTCTGGTTTTGTCCACCAATCTGAACCGTCTGTGGCGTCGGAGGCATGCCACCTGAGAGGAAGAATGAAGGGGAAAAGAGAGCGAGAGAAAGGAGAGATGGAAAAACAGAGAAAGATGGAGAGAGGAGAGAAGAACACAAAGAGAACATGGAGAGAAGGAAGAGTGAAGCAAAGGAAAGGAGGATGAAGGAGAAATTAAGGAGAGAAATAAAACAAAAAAATAGAGGGGGAAAAGGTAAAAAAAAAATGATAGGAGGGGACAAAAGGAAAGAGTGAAGAAGTGATGCGTAAAGGGAGAAAAGTACGGGAGAGTCACCAGAAAGAGAGGACAAAAAGGATGAAACAAGGCATCTTCAAAGATTTACATAGAAAACAAAAAGTAACTATAAGAACACGACCATCCTACGCCTATAAATTAACATCTAACAAAGGTGAAAATGTTCATGATAACTAAAATACTCATGTGGTATTAAAAAAACCCCAAAAAAACTGATTACGGAAGAAATAAGAGTTGTGTTTAATGTTTAACAAATCAAATAATAATTATATTAAAAAAGGGCTATTTTGTGTTTATTGTAAATTATATAAATTGCATGCAAATAAATTCAAACTGTTTAACTTAAAATTTAAAAAAAAAAGGGAGAAAAGAAAAAAGGGGTTGATAGGAACAGCAAAAGAAAAGAGGAAACAATAAGCGGGGACAAAATGCGACTAAGCACAGACACTACAGGATGAGCATGCGTGTTACACCTGTTACATTACAGTGCATTTCAACAGCTTTTAAGACGGAGCAAAGCAGGGGGTGAGGGCAGCGGAATAAAGACAAAAGGGGACCAATTAGGGCGGGAAGCTGGACAGAACTGGGCTTCGAGAGCACGCCTTTACGTCGGCGTCGTAGCGCCACTTTAAGTTGCAGCGTCACTTCAGGATGGTTGCGTTACCTGGACCAAAAGGGGTTAGAGAGCTGGGTCGTGTGGAACTCTGGAGAAACCAGGAATGACAAATGGATGAGAACCCAAGATGCACATGTAGGTGTGCTGAACAACGATGCGATGAGCTCATGATGAGAGAAGTGGACGGAGACTGAGACTCTGGATAGAAATGTCAAATGAACATGAAGAAAAAAAAAAAAGGGGTGGGGAGTTTGGAATTGACGAGACTCTTTATTGGTGGGGAAGAACTGACAGTGATGAATAAATCATAAAGGAGAACAATGCAAATGAGGTTTGTTCCATTTCAGTCTTCCGTCTTCCACTGGACCTCGTCTTGAGCCAGAACTTCCACTGGGCAGGTCAGAAGGGAGCACATTCGAGATCTGATTTATCGATT
Organism: Pseudolaguvia tuberculata; assembly: GCA_026260255.1. Classification (NCBI taxonomy): domain Eukaryota; kingdom Metazoa; phylum Chordata; class Actinopteri; order Siluriformes; family Sisoridae; genus Pseudolaguvia; species Pseudolaguvia tuberculata. Next base: position 454,162 of record JAOTRA010000028.1, on the reverse strand, counting down.
ATAAGGCAAAGTGTGTGTGTGCGTGGGGCCCTGGGAAAGAAAGGGTCATCATTGAGTTTTGAGAACCGGGTTAACCTTTGACCTCCAGCAGCTTCTCTAAACCAACAGACACGCGAGAAGGTGGTGGAACCCGGGCCGGTGAAGGAGGGGTATGTGAAGAAACACAGCGGCGCTCCTACCTTGCGCAGTCGGCATAAGCTGCTGGAGGGGAACACCGGGAGATCCTAAAGGAGCTACAACAGGGTGCTGGAATATCATCCCGTGGCGAACCACTTCGATCCGGGACCGCTTAGCCTGATCTGGGATGCAAAACACACAAGACCCTCAACACGCCAAAAAAAAGTAGGAGGTTTGAAAAGGGGAGGGAGGTATAAACACACAAAAAAAAAAAAGGCACACAGCAATGACGCTTGCACATCAGCAGTCGGACGTTTGGAAGCAGAGCTCCGCCATTTCATGGGCTTCAAACACACACAGTGCTGGGAAAAGATGCTAAATATTGATTAAGCAGAAGCAAAGTTGAGGAGGAAATGAAGAAAAGAAAGAGGTGGTGTGTGTGCGGGAGGAGGTCCTGTCTCAACGCCGGTCTACCTGCTTGAGCCAAAGCCTGCTGCCGCTTAAAAGCCTCCATGTCCATGGGATTGGAAATGGTCCCGCCGACGGCACCAGGGTGAGCCTTTACATTAGAAAAACATCAAAGGAAGTAAATATAAACGAATCTGCTGATAAAATATTGACATGCTGGCGCATCGGTGTGGTCAAACCTGGAACTGCGGCTGGGTGGAGAAAGCCGCAGAGACGTTGGGTGGGAGCTGAGTGGCAATGGCGACAGGTGTCACTGCCTGGCCGTCCTTTCCAGTCACTACTTTCACCTGAGTGGTTGTCATAGAAACAGACGTACATACAACGCTCGCACAGTGTCCCTGAAATACAAACAGCTGCTGAATGAATAAAAAAAGAAAAGAAAAAAAAAAGAAAGAAAAAAAAAGGAAATAAAAAACCTAAATGGAAATCAAACAGCAGTGATGTCATATCAGTATATTGGCAACAAGAAGAACTAAAGGATCTAAAGATGATGCACTACGTGGATAAAATAATATTTAAATGAATTAATTAAAAGTAAAATTTCTTACATCCTGTTTACGCCAATCAATCTTGCTATATATTGATATAATAATCTCTGGTTATTTGAATACCACCTGTTATACCAACACTAGAATCACTAGTGCCACTAGTACCACCACCAGTACCACCACCGAACTCAGCGTTACCTCATCGTTAATAACTTCAGACTGCTCTTCTTCCTCCTCTTCGTCCTCAAGGTCCAGATCGTTCTGTCTCAGGTAGGTAAAAAGTGGTACGCAGGGTTTCTTCTTGAAGGCGAGGTAGTCCATCATGTTGCCTTGCAGGTGCTGCAGAAAGAACAGCTCAATCAGATGGTCCTTAAACACCTCCTTTAGGCTCTCCATCCTCTTGCTGTGATGCTCGAGACACTGCTTCCTCATATGTGCCACCTCAGCGTTAGGGGGCGCAATCTCTTCCAACTTTTTAGCATGAATCTTTTTAGGGGTCAGCGGAGGGTTGGCGGTACTCCGAGACGGACTGGAGGGAGGCGCTGCGCCAAAGGATGTCATCCCGGACGGCGGGACCCCTGCGACAACGGGCCGGAGCTGTCCCTGGATGATGCTGCTGATCTGAGGAGGAAGGCTGGACGTTGTGATGTGTCCGGGGCTTGCTAAGGCTGGGAGAGTGGCTACGGACGCCACAGGACTTTGTGGGCCCAGGTGATGAATGGTGCCGCCGGTTTGAGAGTGAGGCTGAGAGAGACGTCGCTCTCTTACAGAAGCCGTAGTCCCAGTTTGAGGCGCCAGTTGCACAGTGCCCACCGTCGTAGGAGCCAGCTGAGTCAAACCTGCATTATCCTGATACACAAAGTGTCCACTACCAGGCGGGCTGCTAAGGTTGATCTGCCGCACCATGATCCCAGCTTCAACAAAGCGTGTAGGACTTTGCGCGCATACGCCGAGCGCGGCGCCCGGCCTGGACACGGCCTGCAAGGGGACGGGGCTGTGCTGCGTTGGACTCTGAGGCTGAATCGACTGAGGAAGTGGCGAAGTCACTTGGATGTATGAAGATGATCCGTGCTCGAACCTCCACTGAGGCGCTTGGTGCTGGAAGCCGGGTGACGCCGGACTCTGCAGGGGCAAGGAGGTGAGCGTGATCTGCTGGTTAGCAGGAACCATAGACCCTACGTTCTGCAAAGTAATGTTCATGTTCTGTCCGGCTACAGGACTCCGACTCATGATGATCTGGTAGTTCGGGGACAGAGGAGCAGAGACTGAGGGGGTTGTCGCTGTGGTGAAGGTGGTCACCGAAGACTGTGGATGATTGACAGCTGCCGCTTGTTGTTCAGGTTGTGTGACTGGCTGTTGTTGTTCTGATTCAGAGCCTGCGAAGGGTTTGGACCTCTGAGGATTTCGCTGGTTATTTGGTGGTCCTCCTCCATGGTGCATTGCGTGGGTCTGACACAGTGATCCGGTTTATTCTTTTTTTTTTTTTTTTGGTAAAAAAGATGACCCACCCTTAAAAAAAGATTAATACACAAGTTCATTAGAATTTCATGTATTACTGTATAATAAACAATATTACACACGAATTGTATCATTTTATGTGCAACATATACCTTAAGTTAAAAATCTCGTTTATAATTTACATTAATATTAAACTAATTCATTTTTAACACACATCTGCTCTTTGTTATGTTATCATTGACGTGTTGTGACTAGCATGCTAGCTCTGCTTATTAGCACCCGATTAGCTAAATGCTAATAATATTATAAATATTTCTATAAATTGTGACTATAGGCAGTTTTCGACTTAAATAAATATTTTAATCACTATATTTTTTATCGTTTAACTATAACATGAGCAGGATTTTAAAAATAACAACGTTTAATTTTTTTATTATACGCTCGCGCCCCGTTGTTTATTACACCGCTAGCTAACTAGCATTTACACAGGAATTAAACAAGGACTTACGGGTTCTTAGCTGTTCCACGCGTAAATCATACAGTGATATAATACATTACAGATTATATATATATAATTACAGGTTTACTGTCAGTTTTACACCATTAAACTGTAATAAGTTTATTAAAAAAAAAGGCGCCGCAGCGCTGAGTGAGACATGACAAGAGCTAGCTATCTCTAGCAATCTGTTTAGACTGCGCATGCGCGGTATAATAATAATAATTCTAAATTAATAATTTGTATTACGTTGTTAAATGTATGCAAACGTTAAAGAGTGAACAAAAGTACAAAAACGTGCTTTGTAATTATATTTAATTTAGGATTAAACTATAGTTATATGATAAACTTTCATTTCCTTTTTATACATTGCCCCCGGAAGTGCATCTGGAAAGGGGTGTATATGATTAACTTTCACTTCTTTTTTAATACATTTTACCCGGAAGTGCATCTGGAAAGAGGTGGGTGTTAAAATTAACTGACATAAGATGGAACCAATCGAATTAGTGAATAAGCGGTCTCGAAGATGAATGAATGAATGAATGAATGAAGGAAGGAAGGACATGAGAAGCAATGAAAATATCTAGAAATACCTAGGAATTGCATGTATAACATCTAAATGTTCTCAGAAAAGACCATTCATTCATTCATTCATTCATTCATCTTCAACCTGCTTATTCCCTAATTCGGGGTCACTGGGATCTGCTGGTGTCTATCCCAGCTCACATAGGGCAAGAGGCGGTGGAGGTAGATATGAAAGAGCTGAAGTTACATAGAAGTATGGCAACAAACAGAGCGAGGTGGAGGGCTGGGATAAAGACTACCGACCCTGAATTTACTGGGAAATGGTGTAGATGATGATGATGAGTGTGTGTGTGTGTGTGTGTGTGTGTGTGTGTGTGTGCCATTTAAACAAATACACTTCAAAATAAAAAAAAAATCCAACCAAATTTTATTTCGGGTTCGACACACAAACTGCAGAGTTCTGAAAAAGAAAACCACACTCATTCAGCCTCTATCAATAAATAGAGCAGAAATAAATAGAACAGGTGCTGGTGTGCAAATGGAACAACAACAACAACCAGTCAGAAACATCAGACATCTCAAATAGTGGAGCAGCTGAGCTCCTTTATAAAGTGCTGGGCTGTAAAAAAACAAAGCTACAGTCATTCATTCATCTTCCAACTCACTTTTTCTCTAATATGGGGTCACAGGGTCGTGCATATAGGGCAAAAGGCAGGTGTCATACATAGATACACACACACACACACACACACACTTCTATCAGCAATAAGGAATCACCAATCAACCTAATGTACATGTTTTTGGACTGTGGGAGGAGACCGGAGTACACATGTAAAACCTATGCAAATGTGGGGAGACCATGCAAACTCCTCACAGAGAGATCCCTTTCCCGCGCTAAGCATCACACCACCGCGTCGCACCACAGTAGCTGATTTGTTTAATTACGCCCAGTTCTTACGATAAATATCAAGTATTACATCAGAGTCACAGAATCAGGCGGCTCGAAGACGAGACTTTGGCTTCAGTCAGACTGTTTCTTTTTTTCTTTAGAGAAACTGTTGGATGATGTAAGCTGTGTAACACTGTTCGTGTCATGCCTTAAAAGTAAAACAATAATTTTTTTTTTCATGTTGATTAATTTCCTAACACCACACGGTTCTAGAAAATGGATCGACGATGGGAAGATGGCGGTGAAATGCGTCAAGGACGGCAAAGCTCACACACACACGGTCGCAGCTGCATGGAGGAAAGCCGTCTCTCGATACACTGCTTACCTGAAGAATAAAACACACACACACACACACACACACAGTTTTAACACACAGAGTGTAGAGTGGGACAGATGATGTAGATGTTCCTTACATTTGTTGATGTTGTTGAGGTCGGAGCTCTCGGTAAGAATTAAACACAGACCCTCCATCAGCAGAAGAGCTTTATGGTAACGTTGGATTGAAGACTCGCCGTGGTGGAACATCTCATCCAGAGCTGCAGCCTGAACCTGAGACATGGGAGAACAGAAACCAGATAGAGAGAGAGAGAGAGAGAGAGGAAGTGTATGTAAGATGAAGGAGTAGAAAGATAGGGAGAGAGGGACAAAGGAAGAAAGTGAAAGATTGTAAGAAAAAAAAAGGAGTAGAGAGAGAGAGAGAGAGAAAAGGGAGTAGAGGGAGAGAGGGAGAAAAAGGAGTAGAGGTGTGTGTGTACCATCTGCACGGTGTGAGAGAAGATGATTTTTTCGGCGGTGATGTTTATTCTGTCCATCAGTCGCTGTTTGGTGCTGAAGAAGAGCTGAAGCTTTGCGGTGAGAGAGCGAGACGACATCACACACTCCTTATACAGTTCGTTTAACCTACGCACCACTACACACACACACACACACACACACACACCATCAATCAAGAATCCAAGAACCGATCAAATATACACCTTTCCTCGATTCTTTCTTTCTTTCTTTCTTTCTTTTTTTTTGTCCTCTCTTGCCCTTTACTCTCTCTCTCTCTCTCTCTCTCTGTGTGTGTGTGTGTGTGTGTGTTCTCACCCTGTTTAACAGAAGAGGATGGATAGAGTTTATCCAGTTTGATTGCCTCCTTTGCTGTGTGTAAGGCCCTAGATAATAGCTCAGCACACTTCATATACAGGACCAACTGCTCTGCACAGCTACACACACACACACACACACACACACACACACACGCGCTCACTTTTTTTCATTCCCACACAATAAATATAATGCGTGTGTGTGTGTGTGTGTGTGTGTGGGCATCACCTCCAGTCTCGGCTCAGCTGGCTTATCTGGTCGGTAACCTGACTTTGCTCCAGGAAGGAGGTATCAGATGCTTCACTCTGTTCGAACCCGCAATCTTTAGCTGCTGCCATGTCCATCACGCAATGACTGAAGGTCAATGTGAAGCGCAGCTGGGTGAGCATGTCAGTGTGTTCCTGCTACAGGTGGACAACAGGTAGATGAGGTCATTTCCTGTCAATCACATAATCAAGAGTATTGGGAAACCTGACCATCACCTCTAATTGTGTTAATTATTAATAAATAAATAAATAAATATATATATATATATAACAATTAAAAACATCTTATTCCAGATGTTTGTCTCGTTTGTCCTTCTTTAATCACTTCCACTGTGTAGGTGTTTCATGTGACTTGGTGGGTCATGTGACTGAGTGGATTTGATCATTCACTTCCAATCGTATGGGTGACATCAGACACTAATGTTGTTGAGTTAAGGAGGTCTGGGGTTCAGTCCAGAGGGGTGGGGTGGGGTGGAGTGGTAGAGTCTAAAAGGTGTAAAGTTACAGGACATGAAAGACATTTGCACCTAGGGACATATTGGACATACTTGAACAGGGTTTGAGTCTTACAGTTCTAATAAAATGACATCATTCAATTTCAGAGGTAGGCCCAGATGTGTAGGTGTGATGGTCAGGTGTCCAGAAACTTTTGGTTCTATAGTACAGTTCACCTCCATCAGCGGAAGCTCGGGAGGCTCAAACGCTGCGTCCCTCTGCAGATCGGAGTGTGTGATGCAGATGTATCTTTCTGGGGACTTGTTGGAATTGGGGAAGCGACCGCATGTCCATCCCGGACTTCCAGGTGTACATGAGGACACTGGGAACAAACAGCCAGATATTTTAGAAATCCTCACAAAGAGAAGTGCATTTATAACCAAATATCATTTTGCTATAGGGATGTATTAGGAAAGATTGATGCTGCTTTCAGGAAAAAATATTGGCACCCAGAAGAAGATTCTGGACTCCGGATTGAGATGTTTATCCCAGATCTTTTCATAGCCTTTATTTAGGAAGTTTAATTACTCATGTGGCAGAAGGCAACCAGGTTTTTATGTCAATCGGCTTACCTGAGATTGTTCTGGGTTTGGTGGTTGGAAGTCCAGCGTGGCTGTCTGGAGGAGTGCCTACAGCAAAGAGGACACGAGCAGGGCTTTGAAAGCCTTTCGCTACACTCCCGGTTCCACCAGGGGGCGCTGGTGAGACGCAGTGAGAGAAGACGGAAATGAAATAATGATGTTCTGGTATCACCAGTACTTTGGCATTAAGGGGTCTGGGTTCTACCTGTAGTGTCCATGGATCTCTCTGTATTCAGCCTCTCACTGCTACCCCTGTCCTCCTGAGAGCCACACACAGCCTTCAGCAGCATGTCGGACAATCGGCCGGCGCTACTGGACCTGCCCGGAAAAATGGCATGTTGCGTTTAAAACCAGCCTGAAATCTTAAAGCCATGGTGTGTTTAAGGGAAGCACCTTTTCACAGAGCCTCTGCTCCCCCGTGCGGCGTCCCTGGGGCTCACACAGGGGTCCTGGAGGTCCAGCATGGTCCTGGTGCGGATCAGGGAGTTGGGAAGGCTGCTACGTCTGTTTAGCTCCCACTAAACATGAAGAAACACAAGGCGTGATCACATGATCAACAATGTTCATGTAGTGGTGCTGCTGGGAATTCGAACCCAGATCTTTTATTTAGCTACCAAATCCCTGGCAAATATTCCAGGTGACCATTTTTAGGAAGCGAGAGAGACAGACAGACAGACAGACAGAGAATGGAGTTAAAAGAGAGAGTGGAAGATAGATAGAGAGAGAAAGTGCAAGAAAGAGGGGAGAGAGAGAGAGAGAGATAGAGAGAGAGAGAAAGTGTTAGAGGAGTAAGAGAGAGAGTAAGAAAGTGAAAGATTGTAAGAGACCATGATGCTCTGAGGACACGCCCACTTCCGGCAGATAGGCCACGCCTCCTCAAACTGTCAAACTTACCCTGTGTACTATTGCGTCGGGAGTGTGTCCGTGTCTCCTGTTTCCTGGTGTCGTTTCCGTGGCACCGACATCAGAGAAAAGAGGGAATACCTGATTCCGAGGACGGACATGTACATCTGATCCGGATGGACACGGAGAGACATTCAGCAGGACAATCAGTCTAAGGACATTTAAACTGTGTCTATGGTACTTTATGTTTGTCTAGGTGTGTGTGTGTGTGTGTATGTGTGTGTGTGTGTACGCACCCTGCAGTCCTGTCCTGCTGCACTGCGGCTCTGATTGGTCAGGGGTCTCGGGTATTGATCCCACTAATAAAGGGTAATTATAGTATACACACAGTATAAATTATTCTATACCACACACACACACACACACACACACACACACACACACCTAATATCTGTATGTACCATTAGGGGATGGCTGGTGTGGTCCAGACCCCCCTGTGGACAATCTGCGGTGAGACAGTTGTCCAGAGTCTCTGAAGAACCCCCTCTGGTAAGAGCAATGACTTGTGGGTTCTGCAGTCCTAAAATAAAATTAAATAAAATGAAGAGTTTTATAACCAGTAAAAGCTGTAGACTGTGTGTGTGTGTGTGAGAGAGAGAGAGAGAGAGAGAGAGAGAGAGAGAGAGAGAGAGAGAGAGAGAGAGAGAGCTGACTTTGATGCTCCCTGCAGGTTCTGCTCCATCCTATGGTAGTTATGTACTTGTGTAGGCACAGGAACAGGCACAGACTGGCTGTAACTACTGCCGCAGCATTCGCCAAGTCTACAGAGAGAGACAGAGAGAGAGAGAGAGAGAGAGAGAGAGAAAGAGGGGGGACAGTGAGAGAGAGTGTGAGAGAGAGAGAAAGAGAGTGGAGACAGAAAGAGAAAAAGAGAGTGGGGACAGAGAGAGAGAGAGAGAGAAAAAGAGAGTGGGGACAGAGAGAGAGAGAGAGAGAGAGTGGGGACAGAGAGAGAGAAAGAGAGTGGGGACAGAGAGAGAAAGAGAGGGAGAGGAAGAGTGGGGACAGAGAGAGAGAGAGAGAGTGGGGACAGAGAGAGAGAGAAAAAGTGGGGACAGAGAGAGAGAAAGAGAGTGGGGACAGAGAGAGAGAAAGAGAGTGGGGACAGAGAGAGAGAAAGAGAGTGGACAGAGAGAGAGAAAGAGAGTGGGGACAGAGAGAAAGAGAGTGGGGACAGAGAGAGAAAGAGAGTGGGGACAGAGAGAGAAAGAGAGTGGGGACAGAGAGAGAAAGAGTGGGGACAGAGAGAGAAAGAGAGTGGGGACAGAGAGAGAAAGAGAGTGGGGACAGAGAGAGCAAGAGAGTGGGGACAGAGAGAGCAAGAGAGTGGGGACAGAGAGAGAAAGAGAGTGGGTACAGAGAGAGAGAGAGAGAGAGAGAGAGAGAGAGAGAGAGAGAGAGAGAGAGAGAGAGAGAAAGAGAGTTGGGACAGAGAAAGATAGTGGGGACAGAGAGAGAGTGAGAGAGAGAGAGAGAGAGAGAGGTGTTAATTTCAGTATGAGTTAATTGTTAATAATTGATATCATGTGACTCAAACATAATTGATTCCCAATGATCCATGAAACGCACTGAGAAATTAAACCCTCACTCACTCACTCACTCACTCACTCACTCACTCACTCACTCACTCACTCACTCCACTTACCCACTCCACTTACCCACTCCACTTACCCACTCCACTTACCCACTCCACTTACCCACTCTGTACACCTATTTCCAGATTGTCCTGATTGGCCAATTCATCTAAAAAGATCAAAAGAAAAACAGATACGAACCCAGAAGTCTCTCTATCATTTATTTCTAAAAGGTTTGTGCTGCCTCTGGAGGAGGGAGGGAGTGTTGCAGAGGCTGTAGTGTTCTTACTGGGGGATTGAGCTAACACCATGACGAAGTCATCGGTGTCTGAGGAAGATGAAGACTTCTGGGAGCGGGATGGAGGCGTGGCTTTGTGTGGTGGGTGTGTCTTTTGGGTTTCAGTATCCGACTATTGAAGAGGAAAGAAAGAAAAAATGAAATGATGTTGTTTTGCTGTTACTTATAGAATTAAAGAG
>JAOTRA010000028.1:343582-362656 GCA_026260255.1 Pseudolaguvia tuberculata | reverse complement strand
AAAACGGCAAGATCGTGACACATTAGTAATGTGAGCGGAGAAGGACAGTTGATTGTCAATAATTACCCCTAGGTTGCGAGCAGTGGATCATCGAGTTGTCCAAGGTGAATGCAAGATCTTGGCATGGGGACGAATCAGCCGGGATCAGTTTTTCTGGGGTTGAGTTTCAGCTGATGAGCTGCCATCCACGATGACACAGAGGTGGCGCTGTGGCGTAGTGGTTACCACAATTGCCTCGCATTCGATTCCTTGCACAAGGAGTTTTTCTGTGCGGAGTTTATATGCTCTCCCTACGTTTGTGTGGGATTTTCTCCGAGTACTGCGGTTTCCTTCCTCTAAAAACATGTACATTAGGTTGATTGGTGATTCTAAATTGGCCAAAGGATTGTATGTGTGTGGTCCTGTTATGGACTGGCAATCTGTCCAAGGTGTACCTATGTCTTTCCCTTTTCCTTTCTATGAGTACTGGGATAGGCTCCAGCTGACCCCTGTGACCCCGAATTAAAGAATAAACAGGTTAGAAAATGAATGAATGATTGAATGAATTTACATTGCATCCTTTTTTGCTACTATAGGTTCAGAAGACTCCTGATGAACCAGGCAGACAAGTTTACAGCAGATGAGGTTTGTTTGGTTTTATGCTTCTAGGATACTTTTGAGCTGTACAAACAATCTGGACACTAAAGACTGTCGCTGTCATTAAAATGATTTGACGTTGGAATTCTATAACAGCACTGATCTGTCTTTTTATCTGGTCCAGGTAGAACAGGCCTTTTCCCTGGCCCCAATTGACGTGTCTGGGAATATCGACTATAAATCCCTTTGTTACATCATCACACATGGGGATGAGAAAGAGGAATCGTAAAGAAAAGGCAATTATTTATTAAACTGGCTGCTAGAAATAGTGTTAAATAAATAGTTCATTTGAATAATTGTTATTAAAGGAATCATTTATAAAACAATAATAATCGTTTATATTCATTTATTTTCCTGTCTAAACTTATTTCTAATGGAATTCTAAACATTTAAGAAAATAAAATGTGTGTGTCTAGTCGAGAAGAAAATTTTGCCTTAGTATATACATCAGTTGGGAGGTGTGGTGGCGTAGTGGTTAGCATAAACGCCTCACAGCAAGAAAGTCTTGAGTTTGACTCCCAGTCATGACTTTCTCCGGAAATGTACATTAGGTTGATTGGTGATGCTATATTACCATAAGTGTGTGTGTGTGTGTGTGTGTGTGTGTGTTTGCTGTCTATGTGTAGCCCTGTGATGGACTGGTAACCTGTTTAGTGAGTCCCTCTGTCTTTCGCCCTATGTGTGCTGGGATGGTCTCTGAATTAGGGAAAAAGCAGGTTAGAAGACGAATGAATGAATGAATGAATGAATGAATGAATGAATGAATGAATAAATGAATGAATGAATGACTTGGAATTGATCACACTGGGTTTCTGTATTTGCCACATCAATTCCAAGTTCAATCTCCTTTAACAAAATGTACATAATCACAGGAACATTCTCCTAAAATCTTTTTTAAATATATCACTCAATACTTTTTGTACAGTGTGCATGTTCTCCTCGCGCTTGCGATGGTTTCTGACAGGTTTCTTTCCTCGGTCCAAAAAAAATGTACATTAGGCTGATTGGTGATGAACGAATCCTTGTCATAAATTTTAATCTTCGCTAGATGGCAGCACACGACCGTCAAGTCAAAACAATAAACTATTAATGCAATTTATACATTTTAGGTATACTATTAAAACACAGCTAAAGTTGCATTTGTTTTTATTCGAATTAATTAAAATATATATTTATTTTAAAGTAAACGTCAAGGCTACACGCTCAAACGTGCGGCAATGCAATACGCATGCACACAAATGTCAATCCTTGTGGATTCCATGGTACGGTATTATTTTCCACCTATACTGGTAAAACCCCGCCTTTTTCTCCCACCCGTTAGTGTTTAGAAACCATCCGATTGGCTTTTCAATAGAATTCGTTATTATGTACCCAATCCAAATCCAGATTATTAAAGTTTATTAGCCAACCATTGAGCTGGAAAAGGGCTATTACATAATATGGGTAGGAACTAGAGAACTGTTGTTGTGGTGTAAAACGAATATGACATTTCTTTTAATGGACGAACGGCGTTTGGGGGATTATTTTATTCTCACCCCGTAAACAATAAAGTCAACGATAGTATCGTATAAAAACCTCCGGTACATATCGGTGTTTATTTTAGTACACAGTTTGTGTTTTTTAAAAGTTGAATGAAACTAGGTAGCAGGCTAACTTAACGTTAAAGTTAGCTTGCGCGCTGTGCGTCCAGATATTCGGTAAGAAAAAAATAATACAATGACAAATAGTTATATTATCTACGGAATAAAATGCATGCTGAATATTTACTCCGTTAAAATAAAATAAATGTTTTGTTTAGCTGTCTAGTGAATTGAATTTAGCCTGTTGGCTAACGTCAACGTTACTTTGAATGACACGTCGCTATGCTAGTTTTTCTGGGTTGCGAGTTGCTAACTGTCGCCTCGGTAATGTGACAGTTATTTTAGTTTTTAGTCTGGAAAAAAAAATCCACTTTAAATATTGCGAATTTTACTAACTTAATATTTTTCTTTTGTTTAAAGTATAAAAATTCATTTACTTAGTGAGTGGTTTTATATGTATGGGTGGATATCGGATGAATTCGGGTTTAATCGACACTTAAAGTGCAGTAAAAGAGCCTAAAATGTCTAATTATCGCTTTATTTAAAAAAGAATAATACAACAAAAACAAATTTATCAATATAAAAATACATATTAAATATTAAAACATTAAAATTAAAGCGATTTAAAAAAAAAATCATACATGTGACTAAAATGACGTCATACGTCATAGCGACTTAATCAAGTGGCGTTTCGGTAATTATAGATTTTTTTTCTATTAAATTTAATTATTCGGTCACGTTTTTTTTTATATATAAAAGTGTAGAAGTTGATGGCCTAATAGTCGTAATGATGGCTGATGTTGAGAATGGAGATCAGACTTTAGACACGGTGAGTTTGCGGACGGAGGGCAGTCATTTTGGTGATGGAGAAAGTTCTCTGGGTTCCGACTCGGAGTTGAACGGATTCCCGGGATTCCGAGAAACGGACAAGTACGGATTTATCGGAGGAGCGCAGAAATATTCAGCTGAATCGTGAGTAAATGACGTCTTGACTTTTTCCCTTTACAAAGTGATTGATCTGAATACATTATCTGCACCAGGGTCCCGAGTTCGATTCCCCGGCATGGGTTGTCTCCGGGTACTCCGGTTTCCTTCCTCAGTCCAAAAACATGTACATTGTATTGATCGGTGATTCTTAATTGTGTGTGTGTGTGTGTGTGTGTGTGTGTGTGTGTGTGTGTGTGTGTGTATTCTCGTCTGTGATGAACTGGCGACCTGTCCTGCTATTCACCCTATGTGTGCTTGGATAGCCTCCCGCAGACCCCTGTTGCCATGAATTAGGGAATAAACGAGTTAGAAGGTGAATGAATAAATAAATGATTAAATAATTGATTTAGATACGTTTAACTTGCACTAATATATCTTAGGTCTGTAAAGAAGGAAAAGGTGTTTAAAAACAGTTTATTACTGTGGTTGCTTTACCCCACAATTAGTGCCATTTTAATGACCTCTTTTCTTACAATCCCCTTTTGTGTTGCTGTCAGTTTATTATATTATAAGTATTAGTCGCGCATTTGTGGAATTGCTTGTTCAAATACTTCCATTTTTACTGAGTTCATTTGATTGTCATTGCTGTTTCTTTGATATTAATCTGTTATTGCTGGTCAGCATTATGTATTTGTCCTCTACATTAAACACATCAGTGCATCGGAATGAAACGTGTTCTTTCCTTTTTATTATCAGTTTAAAAGCTAATTATGGTCAATACATGTTCTGATTGGATATGTTTCATCCTCTGTTGCCTCGTACTGTATAAACAGTTTGTACTTTTAATCGACCCTAAAATCACCATATATGTTGTGACGCTTTTGTTATTAGAAGCCGTTCATTGTTTGTAAATAATAATTTTTGCTGTCAGAAACTTACACAATTCTAATGGAACCACACTAAGACATTTTAATAGGGTTGGGTAGAAATATCAATACAGCATACTATTATGATTATTTTTTAAAATTATATCGTAATTCTAGCGTCTATTAATGATTCATTTCAATTATGGTTTAAACGAATTGTAATTAAAACCCTCAGTTTGTGTCAAAAGTCACATACACATTGTTTCAAAATCAAAAACCTGGCAGAATAAATGTGTGGCTGTTTATGTGGTTGTATTTATTTAATTCCTTTTTTATTTGTGGTATTATGGTATGTATTGTATAGTGATATATCATCACCCTTATATTACGATGATGTATCATTTTGCAAAACCCTTGCTATTACAGAGCTCTAAGTTGTAATAAATTTCATTTATTAGGATAAAAATCAACAAAACACACGTAACCGCAGTTGGTTGCCTCAATTCATCATTGTCTGTGACTGTGTAGATACTGGAGACAGCAGAATGATAAGTAGCTGACCATTGAGACTTATTGACCGTGGACTCTGCTGTATTTGTCTCTTATCAGTGGAAAAGTCAAGCAAGCCTAGCAAGAAATGCCAAATACGAGTGAAAATGAAAGCCGGTTGCTTACATATTGCATTCATGCAGTCAGAGATAAGTGCAGAAACTCCCAGGACACTAACTACGGGTCATTCTCTCTTACTTTCTAAGCCGGATGTTGTTTTTATGCCGTCTGCCTAAGCCCACATGCTAACTAGCTATATGCTGCCGCTTGTGTTGTCTCAGTGCAGTGGGGATTAACACCAATTGGCTTATTGTAACTGTCGACACTTAAAGTACCACAAAATATTAAGATGTTTTATTAGACAAATCAAATTAATTAATTATTTATGTTAGGATTAAGTTATTGTGTACAATTTGATTGACGTGTTTGTGAATTGACACTTAAGCCAAGGCTGGGAATCTTTCTAACTGTTCCGGTAGTTTGTTAGGCCCAACCTGTATTCCATTAATAGACTCCTCCGCTACTTGGATACCTGCTTAACATCTGTCCCTAGCAGCTTTAGCTGCTTAAGCACTCCCACACTCCCTTAAAGTCCAAATCCGACCATTTGTGCTACTGACTCATCTCAGGAAATCGAGTGGAAACTTTGTGAAGCAGACAGTCAGGCATTCCACCCTGCATTGACCTCACCCTCTGAGATGGAGAAAACACAGAAGGTTATTTCAGAAATGAATGAAGAACTGAAACAAAAGAGGATTTAACTACACTATAAACCACCTCACAAACTCCTCATCCCTCGAACTCTGTGATGAACTGAGATTCAGGCCACCTTGCTGTCAGTGGTCATAGTAGTTCCTTGGACTAAAGCTCCATTATATAGTATGTTTTCTTTTGTTGGCATTAGAATTGGCTGAAATGGTAGATTTAGTGTGCATCTTGGTGGTTACGATGCTCTCATTAGTACCAGTTGGTATGGCAGATGGAATGAGCCTATGTTTAATACAGACTGTTGACATCAGCAGTTGTATTCATCCTGTGGTGTGAAATACTGTAAGAGGCTCTGTGCTATGCTGAGTGGACACCAAGCTTCCTGTTTGCTCTGGTTTATGGGAGCCCCTGAAACCTCGAGGTCACACACACACACACACACACACACACACACACACACACGCACATTTCTGCATAAAACAAGAGAGAGTCTCGGGCTTCTTTGGAGGAAAAGGAAAGCTCGCTCTCTCTCCAAACTTATCCAGAATTGGTTAAAATAAGGAAAAAGGATCTGTGAGTTTCATATCAAGCTTCAATTTGTGCTCTGGATTGTATGGTTAGCTTTGTGAAAGGGAAGTGATTTTTCCTGAGGTTGCTTTCCAATTCACCAAATGAACGTGTAGCGCTTCAACAGCTGGTTTGCGCTCTAGTGATCATATAGAAGTTCAATGTTAGTCAAAGCCTAAGCATTTGTTTTAGACACTGTTTCCTCCCTGATTTAATCAAGTTCTGAATACACAGATTTTTGACCTCTGTTTTGCTTTTCCTCCCTTCTTCTATTGCATTATGCTACACTAAAACTTTGTGAAAAATGAGACTTGCCGTTCTGCCTTACTGCAAACATGCAGACAAAGTTCCAGAGCTTTTTACCTTTATATTTAATTTTAAAAAAGTGTACAACCAAACTTTTTTTATTTCCCTTATAGCTACTGTTTTGGTTATTTTCATAACTAGATTTGGTGCTGGGGTTTGCTGCCTAAAATCTATTGATGTGTTGATTTCTTAACTTTTTATAAACACTAAAGCTTGTGCATGTGTAACAAACAAACTGAAAGAAGAATTTAAAGAAAATAATTTATTTTGCAATATTGTAACAGCAATTTTTACTTTTATTAGAAAGACTGCCATTGATCATAACGTAGCCTCAAGCAAGATTTAATGCTCTAATCTTAACCTGTAGATAAGGATATTGTAATTATATAGCCAGAAATACTTTACTTTAAATATTCGGTTTGTTGATTTCATTATACTATATTGTGGGTGGCGTAGTGGTTAGCACTACCGATTGGTTGATTGGTAATTCTATATTGCCCATAGGAGTGAGGGAGGGAGGTTTTTCATTTTTGCTTGGTCTTGCGATGGACTGGTGACCTGTCCAAGGTGTATTTCTGCCTTTTATCCTATGTGCGCCAGGATAGTCTCCAGAAAACTCTCTTAATCCCAAATTAGGGCATAAGCAGGTTAGATGATGTATGAATGAAATCTGACACCTGACTCGTGTGTTAACATTTCAACAGACAAAACAACTGTAGTTTCATTCATAAACCTTTCAATTTCTAGTAGAATAAAACAGAATAAATTGAATTCTCATAGATGATCAGGAAAAAAGAGGCCAAACAAACTGGAATAAAGACTTTGCACTTCGTCTTTATGGGTTTGTTGAAACTTGTTGCACACTTAGTGTACTACAAAGAGAAAACTAAAGAACAAACTAAACCAGCAGAACAACATTAAGCCACACTTTAAGCGCCGCAAATTCCTGCCTAAACCGTGTGTATTGTGTGTGCGGAAGCTCATGCGTTTTCCATTCCTAAAGACGAGCCTGTGATTGGTGTGCAGGCAAACATGGATTTCAAAATATTGTTGTTGTTTTTTTTTCACATAAGCATCAGGTTTACACAAGCTCAATGTGCAAAAAAAAAATCAAGTAGTGTGCAATGTTGCTGGCTAAAAACAATTAGCAAAATAAATACATGCAAAAACGCTACTAAAGATATTCATCATTTCTATTAATTTATCGTTTCTGTTTTCCCTTCCAACGAGAACACAGCATACTGGGTAGGAATACATTTTGGTAGCCTTGACTAGAAAGCACTATTTTGCAAATTTTGGAATGCCTCCAAAATCAATGTCCCTTCTCACCATAACAAAGATTTTCTTATTGATAAATAACATCATATGACATACTTACCCTGTTTTATTAATTTTGGCTGGTGTTCAGATCTTTTATGTTCCTAACTGCCAGTTTTAATGTTTTTATCTCAGGGCTCAAGACGTCTCCCCGGAGGTGTTAAGGCAGAGAGAGCTGAAATGGTTGGAGATGCTTAAGGACTGGGACAAATGGGTCAACAAAAAATTTAAGAAGGTGAATTATAGATACTTTATCCTGGAACTGCAGGTTTTTTCTTTTTTCTTACTAATTTATGCTGTTTTTAAGTGTTGTTAGTTTGAGGTTTGTGAATTCTTAAAAGTTTTTTTCTGCTTTAGCTTTGCACACACACACTCTGCATCTTCTCAGCTTGATTCAAGAGAAATATTTTCAGAAGAAGTTTCTGAATTAACTCTTGAAATAACAGGTTTAGTAGCCGGAACACTGATGTGCGTGTAAACATAAGGATTTCCTTTCTCGTTACGCATCATCTCCTGTACCTATCTGAGATCTCTCTGTTGCAGAGGCTTTAATTGCACCGAAACAGACACATTGCCTCAACGACTCATTAGTCGTGTTGTGTCTGGACAAGTTTTGCTGAACTGAACTGCCCTCACACAATGTTTTGTGTGTTTCTTTCCCTTTCTTTTCTTAAGCATTCTAAAGTTTCTGCTCAGGCTGGTGAAGTCTAAGGTAAAAAGGAGTATTTGAGCTCTGCTGCAGTTGCACGGTTGCACTTGCGTTTGTGTAACAGAGTGCATTTCTGAGTGTCATCTGTGCATCATGTTTGCATAAGAAGTTTGTCGCTGCTTTTTCATTTGAAACTATATAAAAGCCATATGTGAATGTAGAAAATAATAATAATAAATTCTTACGAAACAACTTTGGGTTTAGGTCTGTTATATGTAAGGGATTTTTTTATGGGCAATGGCAATAAAGGATAATATAATATTATATTATCTGTTTATTTAAGTTATATTTTGACTTCCCCGATCTGACTTATTCTAATGAGTCACAAAAGGTATTTATTTTTACTATAAAATAGACTTTGCTTTTAAATTATAATGGGTTTCTATCTTTATTATACCGTATTTTCTGGACTATAGCGCGCACCTGTATATAAGCCGCATCCGCTCTATGTTTTGAAAAAATAAATAAGTAAGTAAGTAAAATAAATACAAGCCGCACCGGGCTATAGGCTGCAGATATCTATGTTGAAAAGTTAGATATTTACTGCATGTACAGAAGTATTTTGTACTGAAAAAGTACATGTATGTACCTGAACAGATCCTTTCCAAACAGTGCCTTTTAACACTGCAGCAACTTTGCTAATTAAAACGGAACCCAGAGAAAAGAACCGGTATTTATTTACCTTCATTTCTACTGTGTTTGAAACCATAAGTTACTTTAATCATCTTCGCTGAAACCAGTCTTCTTCAGTGTCTGAGTTGAACAGCCTCCTAAGCGTTTTGTCTCCATCAGTCTCTCCGTGTCAGTCATGTCACGTGTCACCTGCTTTGAAGGTGTGCCGCTCTCTTCGTGTAGCAGTCCAGCCTTTCGGAACCCGTTGGTGATGGTGGATTCTTTTACAGCACTCGACGCTGTTAGGATCCACTGACAGGCATCAGAAAAGGATGCTTTTCGCATGCGGTCGGTTTTTGGGAAAGACTACTCACCACTTGTCACTTCTTCGTGTGGTTTCCATGATGAAGGGGCGAGGATTTGAAAATAATTACTAGTTTAGTAATTTGTCATGAGTCTTCTATCTGCATTGATTTTTCGTCTACCTTATTTTTGATTCTAATTCCGGTTAGAGCGTTCCTAGCGTTGGAAGAAAAATCATCAGAATAGCCATACCTTTGTATAAGCCGCATGGTTCAAAACCTAGGAATAAAGTAGCGGCTTTTAGTTCAGAAAATACGGTAATTCTTTTCTGACCTGCTGCATGGTTTTAAAGTGGTTGTGCATTACATTCATCATCAGTCATAGCTAAACCTCATACCTTTATTGATATATTTGTTGCCTTTTTGATGCCGTGTGTGTATGCGCATATGTGTTTGCGTTTATGTGCTTGCAAATGTGGATCTTATGTTTAGAAATGTCTCTCGCAAACATGTATAGGTGAGGCTGCGATGTCAGAAAGGAATCCCTCCGTCAATGAGGGGCAGAGCATGGCTTTACTTGTCGGGAGGGAAAGTAAAAATGGAGCGAAACAGCACATTGTTTAAGGTGAGCCTTCCCCCCCCCCCCCTTTTATATTGAATTTTTTTTCTTTTCCCAAAATTATATGAAATATAGATTTAATTAAGCATAAATGTGTTTGTGTGTGTCCAGGAGCTGGACATCAAGGAAGGTGATCCAAAGTGGGTCGATGTTATTGAGAGAGATTTACACAGACAGTTTCCATTCCATGAGATGTTTGTGTCACGAGGAGGACACGGGTGGGTCCGATAAAATGTTTGTTTGTGTGTGTTTATCATTTTAAGAATTGCTTTTCAGATGTGTGCGTGCGTGCGTGCGTGCGTGCGTGCGTGCGTGTGTGTGTGTAGGCAGCAGGATCTGTTTCGAGTACTAAAAGCCTACACACTCTACAGTCCTGAAGAAGGTTACTGCCAGGCTCAAGCTCCAATTGCTGCAGTACTGCTCATGCACATGCCTGCGGAGGTCAGTATCACGTTACACACCTCACGCAATACACAAACGTAAGTATATCAATGCAAAAAAACCAACATTTGCAGCAGGCGAGGGCATTGTTGCCCTATGGTGACCTGGGTTCGATTCCCTGCACGAATCTTTTATGGTCCCACCTCTCTCTCTCTCGCTCTCCCCAATTATATCTCTCTGTTCTATCAGTTAAATCTAAAAATGGTCTGTAAAATCATTTAAAAAGTTTGTTCATGTTTATTATTTTCTATTAATATTGTTTTCTTCTTACTGTATCTGTTTCTCTCACTGTTGGTGTGTAGGATGCATTTTGGGGTCTTGTTCAGATCTGTGAGAAATACCTTCCTGGTTACTACAGCGCCGGCTTGGTATGTCAGATCCTATTGGCTTTACATATATATTTACATTTTTGTCATTTTCTAGAGCGACTTGGATTATTTCATCTCTTTTATACATCTGAGCAATTAGAGGCTAGCAGCCGAACATCCCAACCCTTTAAATGTGTAGATTTTGCCTGTCAGACTGCTGAGCAGTAGATTGCAGGGTTTCAATCAATGAGAGGCTCCTGAACGAAGACTTCAACCCTCTACTGTATAATAATGCATTTACAGAAGAAATGACAGTTTCATTTTCAGAAAACTTGAAACGTTGTTTGGCTCAGTCTAAAGTGGGAGAGAAACCAGTTCAAGTCAATAAGTAGTTATTTTGTAATCATAGGCTCTGTGAAAAATTATATATTAGAACAGCTAACCCCACCCTCCTCGTCTGTATAAGGCGGCTCAAACCCGCCATCTTGTGGTCATGTGTGTATATGGAACTGTTTATAACCTTTCAGTTATGAGCTTTTATACTGGTGTATGTATTGTTATTTGTCAGGTGCACGTATATGATGTTCATTGAGCTGTTAGACTAAATTAAACCACATAGTTTAATATGTGGTAACATAGTGTGGTGTCGTTTTAGGAGGCGGTTCAGCTGGATGGCGAGATCTTGCATGTGCTGTTGAAGCGAGTGTGTCCTATGGCATATCGGCATCTGGACAAGCACCAGATCGAACCTGTGCTCTACATGATGGAGTGGTTTATGTGCGCCTTCTCCAGAACTCTGCCCTGGGCCTCAGTACTGAGAGTTTGGGACATGTTCCTGTGTGATGGTCGGAGATATGCACAGATGCAAACCTGTTCTTTTTTTCTTTCAGTGTGAAATTAATCTTGGTTTAAATGTTTTCTCTCGTTCACCTGTAGGGGTGAAAATTATATTTCGTGTGGGCCTGGTGTTGTTAAAGTCTATGCTGGGATCTCGGGATAAACTGAAAGCATGTCCGGGTCAGTATGAGACCATGGAGGCTCTCAGAGCAATCGAACCCAGATACATGCAGGAGGCTTTCTTAGTGCATCAGGTAACACGCACACAAAGACAACAGAGAAAAAGGGTGATAAGGATGAAGATTGGGATTTCCTGTTATTAATATGTCTATATTAAGTTGGTTAATGGTAATATATTACATTTTATTGCATGAAAATCCTTAAACTTTTATGCTGTAGGTTCTAGAAATGCAGATTTCAGCACGGGACGTGGAGCGTGAACACCGCGCGCAGTTCAAGCGCTGGAAGAAGAAGCGTGGCGAGCCAAGCCGCAAACCCCCTCAAAGAATGCACAGCGCTCGTGCTATCATGGCTATCGAGCCTCATACCCGCCAAGACCTCCGCCAAAACCCCACGATTGTCGTCCAGTATCCATCAATTCCTGAGGAAAAATCTGAGACTACCCTAAAGAAGAAGAGAGGGTCCATGAGGAAAAACCAACCCCTCGTTCCAAGCATCCCTAATCCCTACGCCCTACCTAGTGAGTCTAAACAGAGTCCAATATTGGAGATCGCGCCTCCAAACAAAGAAAAACATAATGTTGAAGTTGTACCACCAACTCCTCCAGCTTATCCGCCCCCAAATCCTACAAACCAGGAAACTCGGGTCAGAGAGACGAACACTTTTACTGAGCAACTCTTGTTTTCTTCCATCAACCAAAAACCGGTGGAATTTGTCCCACAGCATCAATCACTCCCACCTTCTCCTGAATGGCGTCCTCACCTATTAGATTCACCTCCTGTCCTCTTCTTTAAAAAAACTATCCCAGACAACATTCCTACTAATACAGAAAACTCAGCCGCTACTTTGAATCCGTCTACAGACTCGAATCCTATGCTTACACACAACGCGCCTGCTATCAAAGACTCCGTCGCCGTGCCTGAGGATAAAATCAGCACACCTCACAACTCCACGGAGAGCATCAACAGCTCGGAAGACACTTATTTGTAACTTGCTCGCTTTTGCCACCTAGTGGCTCAGAAGACACATGGAGCCACGAAATTGGGAGACTTATTATTAACAATTTTTAAAGTAAGAAATGCAGGTTTGGTTATTATATAACCTGCATTCTTAACCTGTGATAATCTACAGATTTACAGAAACAAGGTATTTATCATTACATCTAATTTACACATTTCACCCCAAAATAAGCCAAAATGCTTGTTTGGAAGCTGAACTTTGGGATAAATGGTGCAAATAATTGTTTTTTAAAGGGTTTATTAAAATTAATTCTCTGGTTAATTTAAGGGTCATGGGTATCAAAAAAAGTCTTGAAATACACTCGCCATTAGCTGCAGACAAAACTGAGGATAAGACTAGGGATAAGTCTTTAGTAATCTAGACTTGAACTATAAAGCAAAAGTCTTTAAACCTGATTGGAAGTTTAGTCGCTACCACTCATTGATGCAGAACAGTATTAAAGGTTCGGAGTTTTAAAGCTGTTCTAAACTTGCTGCTTCTAAGGATCTCCCTCCAAGCTACATGTCTGTGGCTCTGCACCTACAGACTACACTAAGGATCTACATCTGACTATCAATAGTCAATAGAAGGGTTTTTCATGCATACACTTTATCTGATGTCATGTGATTTTCAAGACAAATCGTTTTAACAGCCCATATTTAAAAAAGCCAATTGGGCTGGAACCCTCCCAAATCTGGCAACACTGGTTGCCGTCACTGGTACTGGTACTCCAAAAGCAGATGATAACTGATAACTTGGACCGATTGAGTCATTCGTTAGCCGTACTTCATCAGAACAAAAATGCCAACATTTTCACCCATATTGCCCGATTTATCTGTCCTATAAGTATTGTGCAACCCTTCAAACCGCACAGTAAACCTGTGTCAAATATTCTATTGTCACTTATCACAGTACATCAAACTGTCTCATTTATATACACTTGTTTATGCTTAATAACTAATTATTTATGTCTTTTGGTGTAATATGGTTGGCTGGAAAGTCATTATCATTTTATCTTTATTTTAATATGTACCAAATTTAGCTTGTTCCTCCTTACCTCTGTTAAGCAAAACATCGACTTGAACAGATACACTTCTCTTTTTAATGGAAAAGATTATTTTGGTAAACATTGTTATACATTGTAAAACTAAATTTTGACACGTCTACTAAAACACCTTGTCTTCACGAGTAATCGAAGCATGGGACATGGGGAAAACTGGAGACTGCCGTACATCCACTTACCACTAGAGGGCACACTATTCATACATCTACAGACTTTTTTTTTTTTTACCTACAAGATTACCTTTTTAAAGAATCCCAATTTTGGCTACACTTTTATGCACGTGTTTGTTTGGCAAGTTTCCCCAAAACACATGTATTACAAGAAAGATTTGGGAACAGTATCTTCTCTGTACACAACCGTATCCGTTAACCATCAACTGCTACTTTATACTTCTTTTAAGGGGAAACAGATCTCCCAACTAAATAAATAGGTTGCTCACATTCTTTTAACGACATCCAAGTTAGTGCATATGAATTGGGAGCTGTTACTTTATACACACACACACACACACACACACACACACCTAACGTATGCCTGATGTTCTAATAGCAGATGCTTTTTGATTTTTATTTGTTTTTAGATAATTTTATACAGTTTTATAGATTATAAAAAGTATAAAGACTTTAGTACATACAAATGCAATATTTTTTCTGTAAATATTCCTGAATCTTTGGATCAATTTTTTTGTTTGCTTTTTTTTTCTTTTTTCAAAATTTGAATATATAATTTTTTTTGAGTTTACAGTATCTGCTAAAACTTTAATAATATGCAATGTTCTCGACGGAACCTGAAAAAAACAGGTCAGATGATGAAGGGAACAGACTTCATCCCAGGAACAGAAATGCTAACCATTCAGGAAACACAATGGGCCCCTGAGCAAGACCCTTGGCCCCCAAATGCTCAGTTGTATAAAAAAAAAAAAAAAAAGATAAAATGTAAGTAACTATGGATGGATGGATGTAAATATTGGGAAATTTTGACCTCAACCACATGCCACATTATTCTACATTTATAATAAATAAAATACAAATTGGGTTTGTACAATCAGATACTTACTATTAAAACCAATAACCTGTTTTTCCTCACTGTTGTCTGTGTTCTGTTGTTAAAGTGTCTGTGTTCTAAATGAGGGTCAGAAGGTTACGGGTTTAACTGCAATTATGTTTGGAGCAGAAAATTACAGGGCACCTTAGTCTGTGTTGCTTATGGATTTCGTGCATTATGTTGGGGGTTGGTAATTTGCCAACGGAAAAATTGCCCCTTTTTACACCCTGTTCGAAGCCACTGCATAAATCCCATAACTGAGGACAAATTATACGGAATAATCGTGTTTTTATTTATTTAATCTGTAATAATGTTTTGCTTGCAATGCGCATGCGCGAACTACACTCGCGTTCATCATCTGATCACTAGATGGCCTTAATGTACAATTAAAATATTTAATGACGTTTACTGATTATTTCCGGAAGTTTACTTATTTACGGCAGTTTACTCATATTTACGGCAGTTTAATCGTATTTACGGCAGTTTAATCGTATTTATGGCAGCGGTGAATGTTCCAAGGTTCAATTAACAAAGAGAAAAAAGGAATATCTAATCATCTCCCAGTTTATACAATGAAGAATTAGATTTAAATAACAGATAGATAGACTGACAGATAGATAGATAGATAGATAGATAGAGATGAGAGGAGATTGTGGATCAGAATTCTGTAGGAAAATACTCTGTAGTGACTGTTGATCCAGTCATGTGACTTGAACCCTTGGTTTATCTTTGGTGGAACCGGCAGTGATGTGGTTGTTGTTGGTGTTTTGGTGGCCTTGCAGAGCCCTACTTACTGTTAATATTCTAATGTAAACACCTCGGTTATAACTGCTTCTTTTCCCAGACCGAAACCCTGCGACCCCCTAGAACAACCGTCCAGGACAGTAGCTAGCATTTATTTCTGTTTTCTCTGCAGTAATAACATGGGGGCTATTAATAGCTGTGTGTCCAGACAGGGCTGTGTTTAGACTCGTTTGTGTTTATGTAAGCTTAAAAATCTTTGGGACTGATGGACTGGAGATTATTATGTTCCCCACATGACTTATTTTTTGCTTTTCTTTCTTTCTTTCTTTCTTTCTCTCTCGTTAACTTTTAGCATTAATCTTTGTCTCCCCGTCCGTAAGAGAATGAACCATTGGAAGGCTGTTCATGGTGTCTCCTGATCTGCGAACACATTACACAGTATTGACTTTCTCTTCGTGTTCCTTTGCTGATGTTTGGGTCTTTGAACCGTGTGGATTATGCAAACTATCTCCAGCTTGTGAATGTTTTAATGTTACGGTTTAGGGCTAGAGGTTCAGTGTTTAGGTTTAGAGGTTCGGCATTAGTATTTAGGATTAGGGGTTTGTTGTTGAGGTTTAGGATTAGCGGTTCCATGTTAGGGTTTAGGTTTTGGGTTAAAGTTTAGGATTCAGTGTTAGGATTTAGGGTTTCGTATTTAGGTTTAGGGTGTGGTGTTAGGGTTTAGTATTCAGTGTTAGGGTTTGGTGTTTAGGATTAGGGTTTGGCAGTAGGGTTTAGTATTTGGTGATGGGGGCTTGTGTTTGGGTTTAGTTTTAGGGTTTGGGTTTAGGTTTAGGGTTTGGTGTTAGGCTTTAGGATTTGGTGATTGTGTTTAGGGATAGGGTTTAGGTTTGTTGTTAGTTTTGCTCCATGATGTCATGGATGCATTTTTTTTTTTTTGAAAGAACGGTACTGGTTGAAGGTTGTGACATCCCATCTACATAAACACACCTGATTGGTTTAATCAAGATTCTGCAGTACAGCTTGAGTAGAATCAGATGGAGAAATGAGACCGACGAGTATAAACGAGCCGATGCGGGAATTTCTTACCTATCTGCTTTCAGCAGTCGGGTATCGGACCATTTTAAACACGCTGCTTCAGGCTGGATGATTACTTTCTGTACTCTGTGTGTGTGTGTGTGGGGGGGGGGGGCTTGCTTGCAACTCTACAAACTTCCACAGGATAGCGCTAAAAAATAGATACAGTTTTATAAGCATTAGGGTTGTTTGCCTATGTGTGGCCCTGCGATGGACTGCCGACCTGTCCAGGGTGTACCCCCGCCTCTTGCCCTATGTGAGCTGGGATAAGCACCAGCAGACCTCGTGACCCCTGAATTAGGGAATAAGCGAGTAAGAAGATGCATGAATTATTGGTTTAATGGAGTATCAGTTGACCTAGGGATGCACATGAGGGAGTTGTGTGTGCGTGTTGGGGGGGGGGGGCACTCAAACAGATTCCCTTCTCAGTAATTGTTCTTTTGTGACGCATAAATACATTCATTCATTCATTCATCTTTTTACCTTATTCCCTAATACGGGGGTCTGCTGGTGCCTATCCCAGCGCACATAGGGCAAGACCTGGACAGGTTGCCAGTCCATCTCAGGGCCACACATAGACAATCATACTATAAAAAAAAAATGCTTTTACCCACTTAAGCATGAGGAGAATATGCAAACTCACAAAGATCCCCGGCCTGGGAATCAAACCCAGGACTTTCTTGGAGTGAGGCGACCATGCTAACCACTACGCTACTGCGCTGCCCATAAATAAATGTAATCAATTTATTTATTCATTCATTCATCTTCTAACCCGCTTATTCCATAATTCTTGGTCACGAGGATCTGCTGGAGCCTATCCCAGCACACATAAGGCGAAAGGCAGGATATACCCTTGGTACCAACCACATACACACACTTCTATGGGCAATTTAGAATCACTAATCAACCTATTGTGCATGTTTCTGGACTGTAAGAGGAAACCGGAGTACTGGGAGAAAACCCAAGCAGCCGATTTTTCAATCCGATGTCTTTGGCCAGAGAAGTTTTCCTTTAATCTGTTCATCTCATTCAGTCCTATTGGCTCTCCTTCTTCCTTTCTTCTTTGGAAACCAGTTTGATATTAATATTACATTTGATGTGTCTGTGTCTGTGTGTGTGTGTGTGTGTGTGGGGGGGGGGGTTGTAAAGTTGTCATACACTTCAAAGCTTCTTCCTGTAGGATGCGCTCTTCTTCCCTTTTCCTCAATTGAACCAACTTGTTGATGCTGCATGAGATTGAGTC
This sequence comes from Pseudolaguvia tuberculata, assembly GCA_026260255.1. NCBI lineage: Eukaryota > Metazoa > Chordata > Actinopteri > Siluriformes > Sisoridae > Pseudolaguvia > Pseudolaguvia tuberculata. Next base: position 345,022 of record JAOTRA010000028.1, on the reverse strand, counting down.
GTTCCTACTGCATCAAACCCCCTATCTCCAGAGGTGGGTTTCAAGCCTACAAGGTTCAAAGGTCATCCTGTTGGCATTGTGAAGGATGACTGAGCGGATAGTGGGAAGTAAAGTGTGTAGGATCTTAGGCAGGACGTTAAGGCGATAGGAAGCAGCTTGCATGCGGTGTATTGAGTGTCAGTAATCGTTGAGCGGTAGCCAGGGGTCTTCATTAAGATGCTTTTGTCTATTTGTGATAAATCCGTGGGAACATCCTGTTACTACAGGTTTTTTTTAATGTAATGGCGTCTAATTGTGGAGAGCCTGTTTAAATCGACCATCCAAATGCATATTAGAACATGCTTTAAAACATTCATTCATTCATCTGCTTACCCGCTTATTATTCCCGAATCCGGGGGTCTGCTGCGCCTATCCCAGCACACATAGGGCGAGAGGCAGGGATACACCCTGGACGGGTCGTCAGTCCATTTCAGGGCAACATACAGGGCCGACCTTGCTTTAAAACATCCATCCATCCATCCCTTAGCTGTTTGTTCCCTAATTCTGGGTCATGGGGGTCTGCTGGAGCTTATCCAAGCAAGTTTATTTACTGATCAAAATAAACATAGAATTAATCGGTGGATAAATTAAGAGTTTCTTTCTTTTTTTGTCTGTTTGTGAGTTTCTGGGTTTTCTCAGGGGACACATTCCAAAAACATGAACTTTTAAGTTGATTGGTAATTCTAAATTGCTTATAAGAGTTAGTATGAGTGTGTGGTTGTTTGTCTATGCGTGGCCCTGTAATAGACTGGTGACTTATCTAGGGCATACTCATACCCTATGTGGCTAGAATAGGATTTTGCCTACCCCTGTGCCACTGAATAAGGGAATAAGCGAATTAAAAGAAAGAAAGAATGAATGAATGAATGAATGAATGAATGAATTGGGGAAGTGGTGGCTTAGTGTTTAAGGTCTAATACCAGAAAGACCGGGTTTGATTCTCAGCCACACCAAACACCTGTGGGCCCCTGTGCAAGGTCCTTCACCCCTAATTGCTCAGTAGTACGTTGCTCTGAATAAGGCCAAATTCTGTAATTGTGACTGAATGAATGAATGAATGAATGGTAGAAGTATAATTATGGTATTGACTGTTGTAAATTACTCTCATACACAGAGGGACGTGCAGTTAATTATTTCAAATCTAATAGTCCAATATCTGCTTTGTTCATGTGTTACACTGTAATAACACTGAACTCAAATTCATGTAATCGCACTATTGATAAGTGAATCCATATCGTTTGTTATAGACATCGTTTATCCCAATTCGATACGATATCATTAATCGGCCCAACCCTAGATAAACATTTCTCTAAGAGTCAAAGAGTTAAACGTGTGTGTGTGTGTGTGTGTGTGTGTGTGTGTGTGTGTGTGTGTGTGTGTGTGTGTGTGTGTGTGTGTGTG
>JAOTRA010000028.1:319712-337201 GCA_026260255.1 Pseudolaguvia tuberculata | reverse complement strand
GTGTGTGTGTGTGTGTGTGTGTGTGTGTGTGTGTGTGTGTGTGTGTGTGTGTGTGTGTGTGTGTGTGTGTGTAAGCTTTTGGCTGGTATGGTTGCTGTGACTATTTGCGAGGGGGGATCCCAGCCCACCACCCAGCAGCCGGCTCCATTGCATCACTGTGTGCGGAGAAGGAGGAGGAGGAGGAGGAGGAGGAAGAGGAAAAGGAGGATGTGAGTCAGGAGATATATTTTGCATCCAAGTGTTGTTTTTACTTCATGAGACCAATGAAACTGTAGATTATTTCTGCAGTAACTGATGACATCACAGTAACTGATTATTCATTCATTCTTCCAAACCCACTTATTCCCTAATTCTGGGTGACAGGGGTTTACTGGAGCTTATCCCAGTGAACACATACGGCAAAAGGCAGTGGTACACCCTGGACAGGTTGCCAGTCCATTTGCAGGGCCGCACGTAGACAACCAACCATACACACTAACACTCATTCCAATATAGAATCAATGGTTTTTTTTGGGCTGTGGGAGGAAACCAAATTACCCAGAGAAAACTTACATAAACACAGAAAGATACCTTATTGCTGTGAGACAAGCGTGCTAACCTCTATGCCACCACGCCGTCCCTTACTAATTATTATTTATAATTTTATAGCAAAGACAGAATTTAGTCAAATTAGTCCAGTAAATTTGGCTGTAAGAAAAAATTAATAATTTAAATTTAGGAAAGTTTTTGTTTAGGATAAAAAGACAAAAAATTTTATCCAGGTAAAATAACTTAAAATTCTACATTTGAAACAATGAAACACAAGTAATAATAGAAACATTTCATAATAAAAGAAATATTTAAAAAGATAACTAGTAAAAGTTACTTGAATCATGCAAGTGGAAGTATAAAATAAAAAACAAAATGTGGAAAAAAAAAATTTTTGGTTAAATGTAAAACAATTCATTCTTTCAAATGAAAATCTGACAACAAACCACAACATTTAATTTTAAAAATGCTTTAAAAAGATTTAATAATTCAGGAGTCGAATAACTAATTTAGAAAAAATTCTTAGGAAAACTAGAAAATTGGAGAAATGTTGAAAATAACAATCACCATAAGAGTAAAGAAAGAAAAACTAAATACTGAAAATAAAAGTAATGTAAAATATTTAGGAAAGATATAGGTACACATCAAAAATATGCTAAAATAGATATTTTTATATTTGTGATCCATCATCTTTCACACACCGAAATGTTGGAATCCTGAGGTTCAGTCATGGTAGCTTTGAGTCCAAGCTCACACTCCGATGAAGCCTCAACTTCTCCAGCACCTCCAGCACACCTTCTATTCAGCCATTTTCTCCTCTGACTCTGCCCTCTCTCATTAATTAGTGTAGCTCAACACTTTTCTGCTATGAATAAATCACATCAAGTTCAGCTTTCCGCCTTCCCCCACTTTACACACGCGCTTCCTTTTCTCTCTAGAGGTGCACCGGGTGAAAAACAACTTGCAGTGGATCTGCAGGGGAAAAGCGTTTGCTACAGTTAAAGCTAATTTAATCTGATGAAATGTGACATTTGGCTGGAGCCTGAAAGAGAACGTCTCACATCCCGATTAATGAATCGCTTGCAGAAGATCTTTGAAACACTGACGGTGATACCGAGACCCTGGGGAGGAAGGGGAGGAGGAGGGGGAGGGTAGGTTGCCATTTTTATGTTATGAGATGAATAATGAAAAACTAATTAATAGTCAGAAAGCCGTAGGATGGAGGAATCCGGAATTCTACTGACGGAGACGCTGAAGGCAGAGACTTTGATTAGAAGTGAAAAGTTTTCTTCTTCTTTTTCCGCATTCCTTTTATTCTCCTTTCTCAGCCCTTTCTCCTCCTCCTCTTTTGGATTGCATAACCATGTTTGTGTGTTGTGCATGTGGCTGTTTAGTCATGTGGTTAACAGTGTCGATGGTTTGGTAGGGGATTCTCCTTGCTTCCTGCCAAGCCGAGGCAGATTGGTGCTCAGCTTGTGCCAGGGTTGCGCTAAATAATTATTACCTCTCAGAATTACTTACAGTCTACCAATTCATTGGCAAATAAAGACCATCGGCTCCAAAATATCGCTTTGTACGCAAAATACTGTAATTTAGCAACATGTTTCCTGGCTTGGGAAAAAACAAGGCGTAGAGACACCAGGTCTTTGTGTAACCAACCGCAGACAGGTTCCCTTCCTCTTACGCCGCTCTCCGACATCACCTTGACCCTCGCTGTCTGGTCAATTCCGTAGGGTGACAGAATGTCCTCGTTAAAGGAAGAAAATAGGGCATTCTGTGTCGTACCGGAGGACTCAATTACCATAAACTGATACTGATTAAAAACAAGAATATCCCGTAGCTATAGAAAATTGCCGTATGTGATGAGCTGCCTGTCATGTTAAAGCAGGAAATTTAATTTGATATTTACAGAATTTATAGTCAAAATTGGTAAATTTTCCAGTCATAGATCTATATCATAATATGTTGTATCAATAGCGACAACTAGTGAACAAATAGTATATAGAGAAAAAAATCTACTAATAAACCAGAATAAAAATAATACTTGGTTAATTATGAAAAAAAAATTTAATGAATCTTGCAAATAATTTAAAATATTCAGAAAAGCGATTACAAGAAAAATGTTTTCAAAAATGTTAAATACATTTTTATATTTGTGGTAAATATGAGAAAATCAGGAAAAAATTATTTAAATTAATGATAATCTCAGTCCATGTAGATAATAAATATTTATTGCCATTTAAATTAATTTGAAATAAATTTTTATTCAGATAAAGATTTTGTATAATAAGCGCTGTATCTGTAGCGCCAACTAGTGGATAAACATTAGAAAGACAAAAAGCCAACAAAAATCGTCAGCAATCAAAGTGAAAAAAGAAAAGTGAGCGTAGAATCTTTGACGCACTTGCTAAAAAATGTGGCCATTTTGAAACCCAGCCACACCACCTAACATACAAAACCTTTAATACTAATAATTTTTAGTAATAATCTATAAACAAACACGGCAGCTTGTACATGTGGGTCTTTTAAGTTGTGGCTCGCATGCTAAGCTAAAAAGATTAACACGCTTTAAACACCAACTAAATGCGGATTTCTTCAAACCTGTTTGGTAACCGGACAGTAATCATTCTCAAAAGTTTACATTTTATATTGTTATTCTGTAATTAGCTATACTATAGCAGCAGCATAATAACCAAACTTTACTCTATTTCTCTAAAGGGGAAAAATATTATTTTGATAAACTAGCAAAGTAAACAGTCTACGCTCAGTCTACACTCTTCTGTTGGATCCGATCCAATTTATTACCTAGCTAAAATCGGCTCATTAGACCCAAAGCTAGCTAGGAGTCGTGAGGACGAATAGATTAGCATGGTTTTATGGATTTCTCTCAGTCGTTTATAGATTTCTTGTCCATTTGATTAATGAAAATGGCTCAGTTCTAAAATTTTATGGTTGGGGACAACTGGAAGAAAAAGTAAAATTAGACGTGTTACGGCACAAATTTCTGGCACAACTGACACAAAAACCACAACTAGAGAAAAGCTTTGTGCTTTGAAGTTGTTATTGTGACATGCTAGTGAACTAGCTGATAATGTATAAGTCCGTTTATTTGAATATTTCTGCTTTAGAAAACACTACACAATCTCCATTATCCGCAAAACATTTTTATTATCTGTCTTCCAGTTAGCCTGCTGCAGCTTAACATGCTCGGCTAGCCTTCAGTCTCTGTGACAGGATCTATCAGTGTTTCCACAGCTCAGGTTTTAAAAGGATGTGTCTAACAATGTTGTGACTGTTAATAAGAGCGGCTCAGGATTTTCTATAGGCGGTGTGTGTATATAATTAGCCAAACTGGGATGAGCCAGGCCGTTTAATCAATAGGCTAATGCACAAATGCGAAAGAGCGGGGAGAGAATACGCTGCCGAGGACCGCTGCAAGGCACAAAAGACCACAAAGAACTGAGGCTGTCTCAGCAGATTAATTCACCATATCCTAAAAAGCAATAGGAATAGGATGGCGTGTCCTCTAGAGGGAGCTATCAATCTCAAACTATTAATTGATGTAGAAAGGCAGACTTTTGTTTTAGACATAAAAAAAATACATCTGTCTCACTCTTATTTGTACATTCTGGGTACTTCCCTTGTGCTTATATTGATTCGACCGTGATAGACAGGTAGTGCAGAGTTTCATTTACGGCAAAATGTAACCCTACAAAGAGCTGTTTACTTAGGATAAAGGAAAAAAGAGAAGGACGAGTGAATGGGGGGAAAAAGGTGTCCTGAATGAAAGCTTTGTTCGCCGATGCCTGGGCGCTGCATGAGAGGATGCAGAAGCAATGATGGATAGTTCTACCTGGCGACCAAACAACCCCCACCTACGACCCACACACCTTCCCTTTCCCTGGTGCCTCAAATGCCTCAGCGAGATACCAGTGCTAGATACAAACGATTCCTCTGTCTACCCTCCTCTCTCTTCTCCCCCTTGGACCGCCTTTTGTGCACAAACAACTGGAGCCTTTTTTCTACATTTGGTGGGCTTTCTGTTACGGAAAACTGTCTAGACTCACCTGTGGATAGAAGTGGAAGTAAAAACGGTGGCTTAGTTGGAGGGGAATAAGTGACAAATAAAGTGTATATTGTTATTAAAATCTCATGTCTCATGTACGACTTAAAAGCTTTATGTTCAGCTGGACATCAGACACGAGAAGATGGACATCGGAGAGGTTTGTGGTTGTTTTTTTTACTTCTACTCCAACAAATGTAGCTGGTCCAAGATCTTGTTTTGGCATTGTTCTAACCCCGCATCAGCAAAACGTGAAAGTAGGTCAGAAATGTAAAACGTTAAAAAAGTAAAGTTTCGGAAGATCATCCCCGATGGGCCCCTGAGCAAGGCTCTTAATGCCACAACTGCTCAGGTGGATGAAAAAAATTAGATAAAAGACTTTAATTCTGTATATAATCATCCAGCAAATGGCAGAACGGTTAACATACATTTTGGTTCTTAGGAAAACATTAGAAATACACATCCAATAAGAACTTCTTGTCTACTTTGTGGAAACGAATACAGGGATTATACATGTTTACGAATAGACAGTACCAAGTGGGGTAAAATAGTGTTTAAAAGGAGTGTGTTACGTTATTCCTTGGGGAGTGGGGGTATCAAATCTGGTGTATAAAAGTAACTCGGATAACAGTCTGTACAGTAAAATAGTTTTATTGTACAATAAGTGGGCGTGGCCTAAACCTGAGAAAAGTTTTTATGTGTATTTTACACTTATGGTAGATCCTAAACTTCAGCTCTATTACAAGTCCATAATCTGACTGTAGTGATTAACTGGGGTCTTTGTTAGTATTTTTAATTTATATACAGTTACAATTTGCCATTTGGCAGCCGCTCTTATCCAGAGCAACTTATATTTGGTCTCTTTTTTACAACTGAGCAATTGTGGACCAATAGCAGTTGCTTTGTTGAGGTGGGATTTGAACCCCGGCCTTTCTGGTATTAGTCCAACACCTTTACCACTAGGCTACCACTTCTATCATATTGATATGTTTATTTTTATGCATTTTCTCCTTCTTTCATTCGTCATGTTAACTTATCATCTTTTTATTGTATTCAAATATTTTCCTTTGTACTTTTTACTTTGCATATTTCATTTTTTCCCATTTGTATTTTCTTTTGCTTTATTTTTTTTTCTCTCAATCTTTTTATTTTCTGTTTTTTCTTCTATCCAAGCAGTAATTTAAACTGATTGAAGAACAGTTATTAATTCACTATAAATTCTCACGAGTCTTCCAAAGTTCAAATTTCACAGTAAGAGCTGGAGGACTAACTTCTCTGTCCTTTTTTATAGAAAGTAAAATCCTATTCTCCTGTTCACTCCTCCATTCCCACAGCTCCTCCCCCTTTCCTTCCATCAACACTCGTTCTCTTTCTCAGACAGGGTGAGGAGATAAGCATCGCTGATCAATGAGAGGCTGCTGTGTTCTTTAGCATCACTCTTCCTCTACACTCAGTAAGAAAGCATGACCAGCCCCCATCTCTCATATTCTCTCTCTCTCTCGCTCTCTCTCTCTTTCTCTCTCTTTTTGACCTTATGGATCTGTGAAGTGAAAAGGATCGACTTTCTTTTCTTTGTATTGTACATTGGTTCCCTCTGGTTGTGCTGTGGAAGAACCGGTGTGAATGAGCCCACAACCGATCAATCGCTTCATGTATAGATCGTGCTTTAACTTATTATTTACAAAATGCCATCACCCGATCGAAAACATCAACGGTGACAGAATTCTTATCAGGGGTGAGAAAAAAATGAAACATGTCACTGCTGAAGTACTAGTATGGGATGGAGGGAGGGAGGGATGGAGGAAGGAAGGAAGGAAGGAAGGAAGGAAGGAAGGAAGGAAGAGAGTAAAGGAAAGGAAAGGAAAGGAGGAAGGAAGGAAGGAAGGAAGGAAGGAAGGGCGGAAGGAAGGAAGGAAAGGAACTAAGGAAGGAACAATTCCGTTGGAAAGAGTATTTATGTTTCATAGATTCTTTGTTTCTGTGTTTCTGTTTGAGCAGATCCGTAATCTAAAGAAACGTGGAATGGAGTTCATGCTGGTGCCGAACACTTACTACGAGCAGCTGCGCGAGAAACTAAAAGACTCGAAGGTCAAAATCAAGGAAGACCTGAGCACTTTAGAGGTCCAATTCTGTTCTTTATTTCGTACAGAACGATTCTGAACAAGAGGTTATTGGCTCTCAACCCAGTCACAATGAAGCAAACTAACAAATCCCTCATGTTGTTCTGGTAGGAGCTTCACATTTTGGTGGACTACGACGATAACGGTTACCTGCTCCAGATCTTCACCAAACCAGTGCAAGATCGCCCCACCATGTTCCTGGAGGTTATCCAGAGGAACAACCATCAGGTCTGTGTAGTGGATAGCACAGTCGCCTCACAACAAGAAGGCCCCGGGTTTGATTCCCGGACCGGGGATCTTTATGTCCGGAGTTTGCATGTTCTCCCTGCACTTGCATGGGTTTTTTTCTGGGTTCTCCGGTTTCCTCCTACAGTCCAAAAACATGTACATTAGGTTGATTGGTGATTCTAAATTGCCCATAGGAGTGAATGTGTGAGTGGTTGTTCATCTATGTGTAGCCCTGTAATGGACTGGCTATCTGTCCAGGGTGCCTCTAGCCCTGTTCTCTCTCTCTCTCTCTCTCTCTCTCTCTCTCTCTCTCTCTCTCTCTCTCTCTCTCTCTCTCTCTCTCCTCATTAAGCAGAGCGTGTATTTCCTTCAGAGTGTTGTTGTTTCTTTGATAGGTCATTTAGCTGGGTTTTAATTTCTGTTTGTTTTTTTGGCCTTGATCCCCTCCGAAGACTGATGCTTCTTTCCTCAGTTGTAGAAATAAATGTGTGTAACACACGCATTCTTCTAATTTATTATTATTATTATTATTATTATTATTATTATTATTATTATTATTATATTCTTGTCACGACCTCCCAACCTAGACTGGTGAGGTCGTAACAGGGAACAAGTGGGTAAGCAGATGAATGAACGAATGATTAAAATAAGATGAAGGACTGAAGGCAAGATAAAATAGTTTAGACATTTTTTAAATATTGAGAGAGAGAGTGAGAGAGAGAGAGACAGACAGACACACACACACACACACACACGCACACTAACACTAACACTACTAAAATGTCTCACTTTAATGTTACAGGGCTTTGGTGCAGGAAACTTCAAGTCCCTGTTTGAGGCCATTGAGACAGACCAGCACGCCAGAGGGAACCTGACTTTCCTGATGTCCAATGGGACATCCCTACAACTCTGAATCAGGCTTTTTTTAATTAACGGAATCATTTTTTGATATTTTCAACAAATTTTTCATTTTAATCCATTGTTATATTCTCATTAGTTTACTGGATTTATTTCCACAGTAGCGGTTTAGCACTTGATCACATTCACACCTTTGTGTGAGAAAGCAAACAAGATTTAGCAGCAAAGAAAATAAAAATACTTTTGTATTGACCTCAAACAAGCAAACTTACTGAAGTTTCATTCATTCATTCATTCATTCATTCATTCAATCATTCATCTAACTTACTTATTCCATAATTCTGGTCACTGGTGACAATGACCCAGGACATTTTTGTAGTTGAGTGGGATGTTCTGCCCTCTAGCGTTCATTTGTATTAAAGCATTGACTCAGCGTTCTGATAATAAACAAGAAAATAACGTTGAAAATATTGTTTATAATTAATTTTATTATTATATAAACACGGATATCTTATTCTACAGGCTGTTCTACACGGATATCTTATTCTAAAGGATATATTCATATACATCATAAACCAACAATAGGTTTTATGGGGAATTAGCTCAAATGGTAGAGCGCTCGCTTAGCATGCGAGAGGTAGCGGGATCGATGCCCGCATTCTCCAAATTACTTTTTCATATTTATTCGTTTGAAATAATTTATAAAATGTTCCTTTGTTGGCTCTTTTTGTAATACAAAAGGATATTTTATTACATTATTAATCAACGCAAAATATGTCTGGAATCGCGAATTACGAGCGTAAATGACGAAGTTTTAGATAAACGTTTAGATGAATATGTGTGTGAAGGATAATATTTAGGAATAATTTATAGAATAATACTCACGAACTACACATCCTAAAACCTATTGTATTTATATTTTATAAAGATTTATTTATAGAAAACACTATTCTAAAACATCCGGGGAATTAGCTCAAATGGTAGAGCGCTCGCTTAGCATGCGAGAGGTAGCGGGATCGATGCCCGCATTCTCCACTGTTAATTTTTTCCCACCATAAAACAGCCAAACGCTTTTCCTTCCCATTTATTTTCCTGAATAATTATGAACTTTTCTAAATGGACAGACAGTACGTAATCTGCTCCTCCTTCTTTCACATGTTCTTCCTGTGTAAAGTTTTCCATGGTTCTGTACTTCTGGACCATCTAACTTATTTTTGCAAGAAAATATACTTTATTAGTCCTGCATGCAAACATGCAATAACATGTGTGTTCTGAAATCTAATCTGTTAAGAATATTACAGAAAGACACACCAAATGTACCATGATTGTACAATGTATACATAACTTCTAACTTCGCACATCACATGTGGTAATTAAAGAGCATCCCAAATGTCTTTCATCCCACATGGTAGGAAATCAATAGTGCCATGTGCTCTGTGGTCTGGCTGGCTTAGTTAAGGGTTCCTCTGCAGTTCTCGGCTCCACAGAGACACGGGATCTTCTCATCCTCGATGGGGAATTTGTAATCGTAGGTGACCTCTTCGTTGATGCTGATCGGCTGGCGAGAATAGATGACTATTTTCTTTTTTCCTTCTACAGTGATGACTTTAGCGTAGCAGTTTGGCTAAACATAAAGAAGAGAAAATATAACCTTTTAAAGAATTATTTAGAAACATTATTTAGAATTAGCTACCAAAAATTTACATTACAGACAAGGATATGCATCAGATCAATCATTCTTTTTAAAATGTTTGAACAAAAAAATAAATAAAACCAAGCCAAAGAAAAAAGAAATAAATGAAAGGTTTAAAGTTTAATCCATGAGTTGATCAATAGATAATGATGAACCCCAATCTTCAGATCCATTATGAAATAGTTACTGATCTCTACTCACGTTACAGCTGTGATTAATGAATCTGGACAGGTTGCCGCATTTAGTGGCGTCGATGATGATGTCCTGGTCGACTCGGAACAGGTAACTGCTGCCGATTCCTTCTTTCTCATAGCGTCTTTCTCGCATGTCCGCTATCACCTAAAGATGGAATTGTAACCATCATTAATTCATTCATCTTCTAAACCACTTACTCCCTAATTTGGGGTCATGGGGATTTGCTGGAGCCCATCATAACTCACATAGGGGTACACCCTGGATAGGTTGCCAGTCCATCACACACACTCACTCCTACAGGTAATTAAGAATCGCCAGTCAACCTAATGTACATGTTTTTGGACTGTGGGAGAAAACCTGAGTCGCCGGAGAAAACCCACACGAGCACGGGAATCAAACCTTCTTGCTACACCACCTGGACACCTTACACCAGCTTGACTTACATGTATCTTCTTTATATCTCTGAGCAATTGGAGGTTTTATTGTTTATCTTAAATGGCCAATATGTTGGAATATTATTTTTCCAATGAACAGGATACCTTTCTAAATCTTTGAAATCTATCAGTGCTGAAGAAGCTTTTCTCTTCCAGCCAACAGTTTTCTTGTAGTCGATGACACAAGGTTGACTAATAATAAGAACTAATAAAAAGAAAAGTATAGCGTCTGACCTGGCGAATGCTCTGACCCACATACTCAATCACCATTTCATCAGCAGCTATGGGCTCCTCTGCAAACAACCCCCAGTCGTGGATGCGACTCCTGCCGAAGCGTAGCCTCTTCTTTCGGAACTGAATTGGATTAGACAGCACATGTACACTCGGGGTTAAAAAAAATAACATTCATATTTAAATATATAAAGGAATTAGATGGATTGGTAAATTGTCCATATGAGTAAATGTGTGTGGGGGTTGTTCGTCTATGTGTGCCTTGCAATGGACTGGCGACCTATCTAGGGTTGCTGATAGGCTCCAGCAAACACCTGTGACCCAAAATTATGGAATAAGTGGGTAAGAAGTTGAATAAATGAATTAATCTTCACAGTAATATTCAGAATTCAGACATTCGTACCTTCAGTTGGTTGAACTTGAGCAGGTCGCTGTCACAGCTGAAGGAGGAGAGCAAGCGGCGCTGTTCAGCCCGAAAATCCGATCCAGAACGGCAGGATGAGGGAAATGGAGCAGGAATATTCGTACACTATATCCATACAATAACAATGAATGAATAAACATTATAATATTTAATTACTTTACATTTTTAAAGCATATTATTGAATATCATTGAAAATAAGATGTAAGAACTATTTTGACTGATCCACACCTCTGTGTTTGCAATCAGTTCTCCAGAGACGGCATGTGTGTGTCGGAGGTAGAGAAGTTTGTCCCTCTTGCTGATGATGTAAAATCCCTCGGTGCGAACCGACCCAGTCATGTGATAGCGAGTGCCACATGGTAACTTAGGTGGCCATTCCAGAGGAACGCTGCTTGGTGAGGTAAAGTCAAGGAACACAAGGGCTGTGAAATAGTTCCCACATACTGCTTTTTTAATAAGACAATGGATTAAAACTGTACAAGGCTTAGAAAAACAGAATAAACCATTTTAAAACGTTTTTAGAAACAAACAGCTTCATTTTAATCACTCTATAGACTAAACACGAATTATAACATAACTCTTATGGCTATTTCCTTAAATAAAAACAGGAAAACGAGTAATGTATTTTGTGTAAAAATTAAAAAAAAAACACCTGCGCTATACTGCCTGTATCCAGCAGAGGGAGACACAATAAACGGGGAACCCTTTCATAGTCGAATTAACCTGCTGTTAAAAGTTTACCACGCTTTCTCTTTACCCAGATAAAAAACTAAAATAAAAAAGAGAGGGGAGGAGCGGAGAGAAGAGGGGAGGAGCAGAGAGGAGCGGAAAAGAAAAGATTAAGCAAAAAGGAAAAGGCGTTATACTCTGATCAACTTATTGCTGCAGAGATTTTAGTTTCTTTAGCTCAGTGGTGAGACCACAACCTCTAAACACAAACACTACCAGTCACTTAGCGTGACCACCAGTTTTGGCTAAGCAGAAACCCATACCCTCACGTATCCCATCTTTCCAACCTTTACAGCTTTTTCTTTCTCTCTGGTATCAAAATCGGGCTTTCAAAATAGACACCACACATCTTTTTGTGCGAACGCTCACATAACACCCGGGCTACCAATTTCTCCTGGTTTATCTCCTGAGTCAGGAGTCTTCCAGTTTTCCATTCAATCAGTATTGATTAGTCACACACTCTAATGTAGTGATGGTCTAGTTAAGGATATGAGGATGAGGAACCCAGTGTGTGCTACCAAGCCAGTCGGACATGTTGCTTTGCAGCAGCATCCTTTCATATGAGGTCTTCAGGTGGCCGATCTCCTCTGAGTTTACTCCTTTAGTCCAGACAGCATTGATCAGCAACCTTTCTCTCCGTTTGGACCGAGGGGCAAACACAGAACTAAGCAGACATGACTTTCTCTTTCTCCACTGGTACAGCTGCTCGAAGAGTCTCTGATTCTCCATTGGCCTCTGATGAAGCCTATTTTCTAACCGGTTTTCGAGTCCCTGTAGAGGCTTTTTGGCGTCAATTCCCAGTTCCTTACTCGTATATGACGCCATGTCCCATGTCGATGATTTAGCGCCGGAACCCCTCAAAGGCACGTGTTGGTAGTCATCCTTGTTTCGCTTGTTTCTCTGTAAGAGGATCATTCTCCTTTTACGCTGCATCCTTTCCCTTCTCCTTTTCAGATCGTTAAAACGGGACAACTGATTGGTAGAAATTCTTCGATCTTGTGTCCCTGAGTTTGAGGAATCAGAAGAATAAGGGGACGAGCTGGTGCTACGGATCTGAATTTGCTGTGAATAGCGTGGACTCCGACTTCGCAAGTGCTCCATCTGCTGAACAAGAACCTCACTCTCTTCAGAAAGAGGAGAGGACGAATCAATGTCTCGTCCCGGCGTTCTCGGAACTCCGCTTCCTGCGTGGGGTGATACTGCCAGAAAGGAAGAAAAGAACGAGCTGTGCATCGCCATCCTTTGCACCATCATTTCTGCTGTAGGACGTAACTGCTCTTCTCTGTTAGTCCTGCCTGGTGTTTTAGGAGTTTCCTCATAGGCAGGATAGGAGGAGAAGAGAGGAGGAGGAGACAAGTATATTGGAGAAGAGGGGAAAAGATGGAAGCCTGTCGGAGAAGACGGAGGAGGAAGAGGAGGAGAAGTAGTCGGTGATAAGGTTACTGTTTCGGTCTCTATTTCACTTCCTCCAGGAGTACAGGGCAGTTCCAGTTCATCAGCAGCAGGGGGAGACATCCTGAGCTCGAGCTCAGTTAGATCGATGTCTAACTGAGAGCCGGTTGGTGTGGTGGGTCTTAGGGTCGTAAATTCCTCTAAATCAATTACGTCTGTCTCCAACCCATCATCTGAAAATATATTAAAAGGAATAAACGAACTACACTTACGTTATGTTACGTTACGTTATTTCAAAATACCTGCAATAAATATATTGATGTCAGTTATGTCTATGTACCTGAGGAGATCCCTCGAAATGCTGGCGATGGTGGGCACTGCAGCTCCAGCGACTCATAAGCTGAGTTCAGCATAGCCGGGTCCAACAGCTCTAGTTTGTTAGATAAGTGCTGCGAGACTGGATCTTGAGATTGGTAGCTGGGCAGAAAAACCTCCACTCGCAGCTCTTCCTGTCCACCGGAGACTGAGAGAAATACAAATAATCGTACACCTGATCAAATCAGACCCTTGTGACCCCGAATTAGGGAATAAGCAGGTAAGAAGATGAATGAATGAATGAAGCGGGTAAGAAGATGAATAAATGAATAAACTAATAAATAACAAGAACACTAAAAAAAGTCACCTAGAAGGTTCTCATCTGGGTCGCCATCGTTAGACATCGGAGCAGACGGTGTCAGCGGTGGCTCCAATTCATCCCCCCAGAAGTTTGCAGAGGAACTTTCCGATGTGGAAGATACATATTCTTGAACATCATCATCATCATCATCATCATCATCAGATGAGATCCAAATCTCCTCCACTGCCCTCTCCTCTTCAGGAGCTTCAGACGATGGACTTTCTTCCTCGTCCTTGTCAGACTCCTCACGGTCTGATGAGTAACGGCTTCCATCAGAGGATCTGGCGTCGGATCTTGACGAGAGTGTAGACTCATAATCCGTGGGAATGGAAGAGTTTGAAGACGCTATGCTAATCACCTCTGAAGAACTGCAAAATAAATTTCCTTCACATGCAGCTTCGTCTTCTTTCACAAATAAACACTCCCTGTCTTCTCTGTCATCTTCTTCTTCTGCTTTATCATCTTCCTCCTGTCAGGACAAAAAATGACTTATAGGAATGCTATTATCTGATAAAAAACAAAACATTTCACTGTCCGTGGTGAGATGTACCTGATCCGTATTTAAAGAGTCCTCCTCCTTCTCCTCTGTTTGTTTCTCCTCCTCCTCATCCTTATCATCATCAGCATCATCATCATCACTATCCAGCTCTAGGGGTCTGGCATGTCGTCGCTTTACTAAAGAAACTCTTTGTTCCTGATGAGCCTTGTAAGCTTCGTCATCCTGCACGTGTTTCTCATGTCCTTGTTTTTTAACATGTCAATAATTCACATTTAATAAAAGGCTAATGAATTGTTGATGAAATAAAATGAAACATATGAAAAGATGTTTAGTTTGAAAGGTTAAGACCAACCTTCTTCCTGACATAAGAGCGTCTGTGCAGGTGAAGATAACTGACCAGATTTTTTGGTCTCTACAGGGTCCTCGTCAGATGGTTCCTTCCGTTTTACCTGAGCATAAGAAAAGGAAGAACAAGAAAAATAGTAAGCATCTATACACACACATACTACCACTACAAAAAGATAATTATTTATACCCATACTTCATTCATTCATCTTCTAACCCACTTATTCACTAATTCAGGGTCACGGGGGTCTGCTGGAGCCTATCCAAGCACATATAGGGTGAAAGGCAGGGGTAGAACCAGGACAAGTCACATCATAGACAGGTTGCCTATTTACACATACTTTATCAGTGGAGAAAAAGTGTTTATGATTTGTGAAACCTTAAATGAAGGCATTTTGAGGACAGAGTGGAGGCCCAACCCTAGTCCCGTGGTTCCTGACCCCGTACTCTCTGTGGTCTGACATGGATCCAAAACTCTACATGGTACAAGCTGCTTCTCTTTTCTGTCACCAGATTTCACAGAATCTATTGAGATCTGTGGGTATACAAAAGACAATCAGTAAACAGGTTTAAATAACTAGTAACCAATAGTGACCAATCAGAAACAACAATTGGGTATGGTTACCAATATGGTTACGAATATTAGTGACACGTATTTTACCTTAAAAGAATTTTCCCTCTCATCCCACCATTGATCAAATGCTGCAAAGGCAATATTTTCAATCATCCTACGATAAATGTCTTTTTTCACTATGGCTCTAAGTTCTGCAGCTACAGCAGCCGTCACTCCATCCACTGTGACCTTGTGGAGCGACTCAGTCACGGGTAAGTAACCTGGAGGAGGCACCAAAGGGTCAAAGACAGGCAAGTGTGTGGGTGGCCATGGTGCTTTATAGCCAGGGATAGCAGCCAAATCAAAACCTGGACATGGTGCCTGTCTGACTTCATCCACACATGTAAACGGTGTCAGGGGAGGAGGAATGGAAAAAGAAGGTGGGAAAACAGTGTGAGATTTCTCCAGGGGTATTAATGGAATAGGAAGATGTGCAGAAGGAGTAGGTAATAGAGGATTGGTCCATCTTGGGGGCCTGTTCATTTGTCCTATAGGGATCTTTGGCAGCTGGCTTGGAGGCAATGGAAAGTTTGGAGGAGGATAATTGATTCGAACTGGTACAGAGGGTGGTACAGGACAGGACGTTACACATATAGGGGGCAAAACTGGAGGTGGTATATTGGGAAAGCCTGGTGGAGGTAAGAGAACCAGAGGAGGAGGAGGAGGTGGAAACACAGAAGTAGCAGTTGACAAGCTGGTCCCGGGTTGAGTGTGTTGCTCTGAAGGTGCTGGTCGTATATTCTATAAAAGAGAAAAATATATACCTGTCATACATTTGTAAACAAAAAAAACATAAAAAGTTGGATCGAATCTATTCATGAAGCATTTTTTTTATACCATAACAGTTGGTTGAGAAGTTTCCTGAGTTGGTTGTGCTGTTGAACAAAAATTGACAGATATCTTGCACAAATGCTCGTTACTTGGTTGAGGTTTCTCTTCTTTCTCCGGCGTGACAGAATTTTGGAAAGGATTAAGACTTTGTGTAATGAAAGTTTGCTGTGTGGAACTACAGGGACTTGAAACTGTGGGGAAAATCAGGGTGGGGGAAGCATCAGAGGATTGAAAAGAGCAAGGACCAGATTTTAAGGAGACATTTTTAGAAAGCAAATCTTCTGAATTTAAAGTCAGCTCATTTTCCTTTGAATCTAGACTTTTAGCGCCCAGAAGCATCTCGATACGAGAGTCCAAAGTACTTGACCCTTTTTCTGTGGAGTTATTTTTCTTTGTCTCAGATGGAATACACCATTTTGGAGTTTTTATCCCATTTGTGTCCTGCTGTTGTTTTGAAGGCACATGAAGAGAACTTTTCTTGAGTGTTTGAGGAACATCCAAAGATTTTACCAGTGTCTGTGAGCACATTTTTGAATGAATTTTGACATGAATTTTGGCTGGCATAACGGCTTGCTTGTCCATGCCGTCTGTATGTGTTTCTGCATATGTTTGTCCAGTAGGTTTATTTCTGCTATTTCGACCGTGGATAGAAGACTCATCTGGTTGTGGCTGAGCAGTTCCTTGAAATGCAACGGAAAGCATTGGATTAGAGGTGCATCCAGACCGATAGTGAGATCTGTTGAGCCCAGGTTTGTGAACATAACGATGCTCTGGCCTGCGGTTATAAGCATTTTTGTATTTAGTGCCCCACACACGATTCCTTTGCCCACCCTGAGCAGCCCTGCCAACTCTGGAGGACTGGCCAGCTAACACAGTGTGCCCTTTACAGGTCCAGGAGTTTTGGATAAGGCCAACTGAAGACCTCTGCCCTGTATTTGGTGTTTGTGGCATAAACTGTCCCAAATGCTGATTGTGATAAGTGTACTGGGATTCAGATGGGATTAATGGTGTTAAGAGCTTTTTGGAAGGATGTGTATCAGTATGTGTATCTGTTGGGTTCGCAAGGCCATCGCTGTGCGGTGGGGTTCCTGGATTACTGTAGGATGTGGGCGAGCCGTGAGGTGTGTCCTGCCAGAAACTACACGGAGTGTCCTGATGCATGCTGGAATAGGCTGTATCCATAGACATAGGAGTGGAACAATCAAAAGAGGTGGAGCCGAGGACTGAAGAAGATGAAGACAGCAAACCATGAGACAGGTGTTTCATTGCATCGAACTCCTGCATAGAATTAAATAAAGGATTTAAGTCAAAATGCTCCAAAAGTAAACAGAGAGCACAAACTGATTAAACCTACTATAGGGGTTGGGTCAGGTAACATCATTTATTTAGTGGATGGTTTAAATTTATACAAATAATGCTAACATGGTTTCCTTTGCTTAAAAGAATAAGCAGTGTGGCTAATGGGTTATGGGGGTCTTCTGGAGTCTATCCCAGCGCACATAGGGTGACTGGCATGGGTAGCCGGTCCATCGCATGACCACACATACCAGATGAACAACGACTCACACACACACACACACACACACACACACACACACACACACACACACACACACACACACACACACAC